>JBBBDQ010000266.1:12752500-12945000 GCA_037127315.1 Ascarosepion bandense
GGTCAAGATACAGTAAAAGACAGCCTTTGACCTGGTCATTTGACAACCAACCTCCTGAACTTTATCTCCTGAACTTATCTCTTAATCACATTAAATCACTGAGTCAAGAGTCAAATATTTAGCGGAAGAGCGGTAGGATTTAAAACAGTAATCGGATACCCTTGTCTCTTCCACAATTTTCCTCATAAAAGAAAAAGCGTTTTTTTTTTTTTCCTCTTCTTTTCCACTTTTGTTAAATATGTTTTTAAACTATTTTCTATTCTTAACCATTTTCTATTTTAAACAATTACAATAAAATACATATATGCCTAGTTATCGTGTCATTTTTTTTAGTTCTGAGTATTTGGGAAAGTGTTTATCGATCAGTTTAAAAAAATTATTTGTCTACGTTAAATGGTGGGTTGAACCAGATAATGTTTCGTTTCCTATCATAGTTTTATTATTTGACTGTTTGATTGGGAATTATATTCTAAATTGTTATTATGGCCATGTTTTCTTTGTGCATTTTCATAGTTTTGGTTTCTTTTCATCAAATATTGTTTCGTTTGGCGAATTTTTTGATAGACTCTGTTCTATTCCTTTGTGGATGTGCTTGATTATGGTTTTTGAATGGTTAGATCTTGTGTTTATGTACTTTAACTTTGTGTTTGCTTTCATGTATGGAGAGACATTGCCAATTTGTAAATTTTATTCCACATGTAAATATTGGGCTATTTTTCTATTTGTTTAGAATATTATCTCAAAATCTAGTTTTTTGAATAAATTGAAAAATACTTTCCTTTATTTTATCATTTTCTCTTTTTTTGTCCGGTGCTATCATTAATCTGTCATATCTCTCTCTCTCTCTCTCTCTCTCTCTCTCTCTCTCTTTATATATATATATATATATATATCGCTCATTCAGTAATGGATTAGGGCACTCTGGCTATTGGGCGGGTATAATGACAATATACACGCTAAAAAGTCTGCCTTCTTCTACCGAACGCCCGTAGCACAGAGGTAGAATCGCCGAATGGCGCCATTTCGGCCGGGTTTCACTCCTGGGTTAAAAGCAATCGGAGTCTAAGCGTAATGATGAGCTTTGATACTGCGAAACAGATCTGTCTGCGGATGACTCGCTCTCGCTCTCTCTCTCTCTCTCTCTTTATATATATATATATATATATATATATATATATATATATACGGCGAAACAGATCTGTCTGTGGATGACAAAATATATATATATATATCCGAGTGAGTATAGAATGAGGAGAGAAAAACGAAAAATTTTTCCGTCCAAAACATTAATTTAAAACAGTGATCGATATATGGTGTATAGAGCAGTGAATATTTATTATAAATTATGTTTTAGAACATGTACATAATTTCTTCTATATATGTCCTCTTCCCTACAATCATATGGTTGTTTCAGTGTTTAGATTTAAACACTTACGGCGAAACAGATCTCTCTGCGGATGACAATATATATATATATATATATATATATATATATATATATATATATATATATATATATAAGTGCGTATGCCTTGCGTTAAGACACTTTTACCGATCGAGAAATAATTTGTAAAATTTACATTCAATTCGAATTTTTTCCATCAAATGAACGGTTCGTTGTTACCTTAATTTTCATTGTCAAGTTCTTTTATTCTTTGAATTCATTTTTACTTTTTCTTATTTTCTTCGTTTTCTTAATTTCTCATTCCTTGATCTAGTGTTTATTCTTTTTGTTTTTGTTTTTCTTTTGCTTCATCCTTCCATTAATGTTCATTTGTGTAATTCCAATTTTCCTTATTTGTTCATCAGTCACTTGTGATCACAATCCTGCATTATCTTGCGAAATTTTGTACGTTTTATTACTTCATCCAATTCGTTTCAATTTAACTTCTATTTCGTAATATATTTTTTTTATTTCATTGATCTTTGGAATTTTATTTGTCGCTTTCTCTCTCTATATCTCTCTCTCTCTCTCTCTCTCTTTCTCTCTTTCTATTCGTCACTTCCCGCTTCTCTTTTCGTTTTATTTTTCTTTATTGATATTTTTCTTTAGATCATTTTTCCTATGAGTTCAGTCAGTGCAGCTAATTAACATTTTATTTGATATGTTGTGTTTTGCTTTTTATCGCGTCTTTTTTTGCGAAAGACACGTAACAATGTTTTCTAATGCCGATCCTAAATGAATATTCACTGAAAAACCGACCAATACCACATCCGATTCTACTGAAAGAGCTCCACCCCAACAAGTGTGGGACTTCTTGGAATCGTTGTCGTGCTTAGGCAAAGACGGACCCATTTTCTTCAGTCAGCACAACCGAACGTTTTTAATATGTCAAAAGCTTTTTTTGACGAGTCTTTGACTGTTGGGTGGTTGCCTATGATAGGGGCGGGTTCTGGGGAGTGGGAGAATGTTGATGGAAGGGAAATTTAATTGGAGAGAAGATTCATGAAATATTTTAGTAATGATTGCGTTTGATGATATAATGATGGGGATGTTAAGACATGAGACATGGACGAGGCAGATGTGAAGAGGAAACCACATAATAATAATAATAATAATAATAATAATAATAATAATAATAATAATAATGATAAACATTCTAGTAATAATAATATCATAATTACAAATATCTTATAATAAAAATGCAATTTCGTCTAGAATTCAAATGAGAGTACTTTTTCATTATCATTATTTGATTTTATTAAAGACCATGCAAATATTTACAATGTTAGATATGATTGTGAATTGTTTATTATTATTTGTAAATTAGTAATAATTGGCTTAAAATTTCAGCGTGTTTTCCGAAATATTATGTGTATGCAAAAGTCCACAACTACATCTACAAAAGCTAAAAGACAGAAAGCCGATAATGTGAAAATAGTATGTACATTTTTTAAATAAAATAATTCGAAAATGTTGCACAGAAGGACATATGCTCACACTCAAATTGCCAATTTTCCCAATGCTATCATTTTTCTAAATTGTTTTATATACAAACATTACAATACAAATACTTTCTTAATTTTTCTGAACTTTGTTCATTTCGTTAAACATTTACAGACGTAAGATAATGGAATTGTCATAAGCCAAAAAGATTTGTATATTTAAAATGTGGGAAGCCTCGCTGTTTAATTTGTAAACATTTAATAACCGACAAAACATTCTCTGTACCCAACACCAAAATAAAATTACACCCACCAAACCTCACTTGTGACAGCGAAAACATCATATACTTTCTCTTCTGCTCAATTTACCCCAACAGTGGATAGATCGGCGAATCAGGTAGTAGCTTTAGATTTCGCTTCAATAATCACAAACTAAATATACGACAAAAAAAATGTATACTCCCCAATTGCAGCCCATTTTAATCAACCTGATCATACGTTAGAAAATTGCAAGTGTTTACTAATAGACTCCAATTTTAGTTCTTCACACACACGCAGAAAGAAAGAAAGAAAAATACTGGATTTTAAAATTAAATACACACAAACTAGGTTTAAATAGGGACTTAGGTGTGTTGAATCTTTACAAATATATCAATAGCTAATTTTTTTTTATTTTTTCAGATATTCCAAGAAATTTTTATCTAAAATAAACAGACTTTCTCTACGGACGTGCCGCATGTTGTGAACAAACACACGACGTGATGTAAACACAAAAAATATTTGGACGCTATCGTGAAATACGTTTCTAATTCAAATTTAAAAATCACTTGTTTCTGATGAAGGACCGAGGATGGTCTGAAATATAAATACAATAATACAAAGAAACAAATACTGTCCAAAAAAGTACATTTTTAAATTCAAAACTTTTTAATATTCTTTCATATATATATATATATATATATATATTTGGGGTCGCTGTCAGTTTCAGAAAATATTTTCTAATGTTCATGAAATCGTGGAAAACTTTGTAGATACTAAATCATGTATTTAATGAATTTCTTAGCAAAATAAGTCAAAGTAATGTTTAAATATTCACACGAAACTGAAACATTTGCACATAACGACGAATAAGTAGTATATAGTTAGTTAATATATACACGTTAATAACTGCGTATACACACTAGCTTTTAACTCTAGGCCATTCTACATTATATTCACTCACTGTTGGGTGGGGGTAAAAAATGTTATGATACTGAATCGAACAATAATATAATATTAACCTAAGGAATCTCTAGGTAAATTTTTCATCTTCTGTGCCATATCCTTTCAGAACGTAGGCTATCATAGCCTTCCACGTCTTCCTATCCGTGGTAGCACTTTACACGCTTTCTCCACCCAAACCCCGCTCTGTCATCCACCTGCTCAGACGCTTCACATATGTCACCCGCTGCTCTCTCCTGTCTTTTGCCCCTCTATCTGACCTGTGAGTATCAGATTCTTCAAGCTCTTTTTCCTCATTACATATCACAAGAACATCCTCTGTCTCTTCCTGATGCTCAGTATTAATTTTTTTTCGTTTCCATCCTTTCTGAAACCTCATCATTACTCACATGCTCGATCCATGATATCCGCAGCATTCTTCTGTAAAACCACGTTTCGCTTGCTTCAAGTTTTTCATTAATCTTTGATAATGTTGTCCAGCATTCGCTGCCATATTGAAGAACAGACATCACACAGCAATACAGTACCCTCTTCTTTTTTCTAGTGAAATTTGCCCCTCTCTTAATTCTCTGCTCAGCTTCTTTCTTTCTATTTTTTTAATCATGTCACCCCAAGCAAGTCCTTCCACTGCCACTATAGCGCAGGGGCTTACACAGGGCGATAGACAAGTTAGGATGTATATAGGGGAGAGTTGGAGAGAATGGGATGGTTAGTGTGTTAGGAGGTGTCTATTGACCTTACATTTAAACTCCTGGAGTTTATAGCCGTTCTGGAAAGCATCTTTTGTCATACCAATGTGTCTTCGTATCTCAGTGTCGCACTTTCCGTTTTCCGTTAGAACACTTTCCAAGTACTTAAATTTTTGTACTTGCTTGATTTTAATATACCCAACCTGTAATTGGCATTTTTGGCTCTTCCGTTTGCTGATGACCAAACATTCGTTTTCTTGTAGTTTATTTGTATTGCATTTTTCGACTTACTTCATCTACCCTTTTTAGGAAATCTTGTTAAATTACAACTACATAATAGTAAAAGCATGTAAACAGGAACCAGAAAATAGTAAAACAATCTTTAAGCCGACATAATGAAGGAATTATTTAATATAACTTGGAGGATTTTAAGCCATAACCATTCCGAGTTGGTTATAAAAATAGGACATGGTCACTCTTAAAATTGCTGAAATTACTTCAACAGATCGTCAGGTTTCGAAGTAAGATTGTACTCCTCATTACAAACAGCTTTGGTAAAAGATTTTGGTTACAATGCAACATTTCATAGTTTTAAATATGAACTACAAAATTTTAGAATGTTATTTACACTGTTCATACTATTGTCCTCTTATTTATTACCATGTCTACGACATTTCGGTCCTTGTATGCTCCGGCCTTCCTCAGGAAAGAACCGAACCCTTTATTTCGATCACTGATGAATATATTTCTCATTCCATGTGCGATATCACTTCTGGATGTCATATAGTTATCTCCCTTTATTTCCTCTCTTATTTGTTCACCATTCTTTAGCCAGCTATTGAACTCACAACTCACAATTCTTTGGGTCAAATCACTGGAACTAACCAACGCTTATATCCACTAGACCATATGTTCTTGTCAAAATATATGGTTCGGTTCACAATTCCTCGGAACTGAAAAAGGCCGGAGCGTAAAATGGTCGAAACGTTGTAAACATGGCAATGATGCGGACAACAGTCCGAACAATGTAAACAATATAAGTACTACCTCATCTCATAAGTGTAGACAAATAGAGAAATTTTAGTGCGTTATAGCTACAATACTTGACATAATTATTAGGTAAACCCAGTTTTCTTTTAAAGAAATGATGTCTTTCATACTATTTTTAGTATTTATTGCCAAATGAAAATAGAATGGTTCTTTTGTTATTATTATTCTGCAAAATGTTACTAGGCAAAGGAACAAAAAAATGAACTCGTTCGATTCACCCGAAATGTTTTTCATTTTTTCATTGATGAAACTGTAATATATGTATTTATAAAATAAATATATTAAAATTATTCGTTTGAGTATAAAACGGAAATTTCTCGTGCTACAACCTAATATTTGTGTCACCTAACATAGTAAATTGTTTCATTTTATATCATATAGAATAACATCTAAAAGAATTTCTTCATGGTTATTAAGTACATATTACAGAATTTTATTTAAAGGATGTCCTCATACCTTGAAGGAAATTTGTAATGGGTAAGTTTTTTATTATTATTACGACTAGGTTTCGGTTTCTTAAACACTCTTTCGTCAGATGCAAAATCAGTAAATATATGAACTAGATTAATTTTGCTTGAAGATAGTTAAAATAATAAATAAAACACTACAAGTTATGAAATATACATAATTCCTGACAAAGAATGTTGCCAATTTCTTCCCAGCTATGGAAAGAAATCTAGTCTATGCAGAACTCTATACTTGAATGATATATATATATATATATATATATATATATATATATATATATCTCCGTATAGCAATATAATTTTGCTCAATTTAATAACAGTAAGAGAATGACTTGAAAAGTCATCTTAAAATTATAAAACTGCTTTTAATTTTCGAATTTATACAAGGCGAATTTTCAACTGCATGATTTTCATGTTTAAATACTTGAATGCGATTTCACTTTTTATTGCATTTTAATTATTTCGTTTACTATCTTCAATTTGTTCTTTTTGGTTTCCTTGTGTCAATATTTCCCGTTCTTCAATATATCCATTCATATCTATCCATTTTAACTTCATAATAATAATGATAATGCTAATCATCATCATCATCATCATCATCATCATCATCATCATCATCATCATCATCGTCTTCATCATCATCATCATCATCATCATCGTCTTCATCATCATCATCATCATCATCATCATCGTCTTCATCATCATCATCATCATCATCGTCATCATCATCATCATCATCGTCTTCATCATCATCATCATCGTCATCATCATCATCATCATCATCATCGTCATCATCATCATCATCATCATCAAAAAGAACAACAACCTAAAATAACATAGCTTTCCTTCAATTCATACATAACCCCTGGTTAAAGATATTAATGTCGGCGTAGCAGCAAATGTTGGTGGAATGCATTTAATTTTTAGCGTCTGTTCAGGTCATAAGAAGGGCAAAAGAATATTGTAAAAATAACAACAATTTTAAGAAGTAAAATCGAAATAAAACAATTTTTTAATAAACCATCATATTACCAAGCGGATGATAAAAACAACAAGAACAAAATTAAGAATAATAATAGAAATGGTTGGAAATAATTTTACAATAATTATTCAAATATTTAGAGCAATTTTCAAAATGTAAATAAAAAAAATAAAATAACAGACAAACAAAAAGTAAACAAAGAAATAATAACTTTTTAATTTCAATCGTAATAACCTCAAAAATTAGGTAAAGAAAAAGACAAATAAATAAGAAAAACGAATAAATCATGAGGATTTTATTTTATTATAAAATCTCTTCCACTTAAAGGAAAATTTAAATATATAAGAGAGAGGAAATAATGTTGAAAAGAAAGATCAGAAAATACAAGCGAAGAAATAAAAGCAGAAGCCAAAATACGAAAGACAGAAAGAATAACAAGATTCAAAAAAGAATAAAATGTATTAAAGAAATAAAGTGCAATAGATAAATTCAGGAAAATATTGAAAAATCCCAGAAAATTAAATGAGAAGATAAATGATAGAAAAAGCAATAGAAACGGAAATATAAAGAAAATTTGAGAGTCAAGTATTAAAGCATTTGTTAAAAAACATTTGTTTAAAAAGCCATTTGTTTAAAAAAAAAAGATGCAATGTAAAACAAATACAACTAAAAAATAAAATCACTGTGAGAGAAACAAATAAAAATGGAAACAAACACATGTTTTGAAAAAATTCACAATCGTTAAAGGAAAAAATAATTTTATTATTTTGTTTTGTTTCCATTCTTTTATTTCACCTCTGGGGATGTCCGCGTCTTGGAAGAGGTCTTGATTCAAAACATGGCCTCCTTATTTGGAAGCTGGCCTTTATGATTGGGTGACTGACCTAATTCTATTTCTAGCTACTTTTCTGTTTCGCATCTTTTTTTTTCGCATTTATTCGAAAGATTTTAGAAGACATTTTATGATATGCCTTTATATTCGTACAAGCATATTTGACGCTTTTACTCAAGCCGTGTCAGTTGTTGTAATCTGCGGCCTTCTAGTAATGTTGAGATGAATGCTTAACTTGTATTAATCTCTGTCTACGCTTCGTATATATATATTTCACAAATAGATTCGCATTACATTTGGATGATAGCCATTTCAACGTGTTATCAAACTCATCTCTTCAGCTCCATGTAACAGATGTTATGAAAAAATGTTTTTATGACCGAAAGTAAAGATTGTTTAGAATAAAAAAAGAAACAAAATATAGGGGAGAGTGTGCAAGGTGTAGATTTAACGCAGAGGGGAGAGAAATTTGAAGTAGATAGGTCAGACGAAAGCCACGGAATTTCAAGATTAAATATATCCTAAAAGGGAATCTACTTTCTAAACTTAAGTTTTATAATCAATATCACGTAGGTTTGGGTAAAAAATTAATGTAAAAATTAAATTTGAAGGAAGTTAAACAAGATGATCTTTCTTTTAAATGTAACAATTTGAATTTATATGTGAAATACGTATTTGGCCTCTAAATTTCAATTTTTATCGAGCTCTCTGTGGAATCAAATATAATAGTTAATCTAGTGTTACTATGATCCATTGAGATTGTTTAGCAAATCTTTACCAATGATATATATATATATATATATATATATATATATATATATATCATTGAGCATTGACCTTTCTGTAGGGATCTATCGTTTTAATATTTTGTATTATATCTATTTGGACTATCCTCTACCTTTACGGATTTGCTATCATTATTATATTATTATTATTATATATATATATATATATATATATATATATATATATATATATATATATAACGCCCATAGCCCAGGGTAGAGTCGCCGACTGACGCCATTTCGGTCGGGTTCTAATCCTGGGTAAAAAAGCAATCGGAGTCTTACCGTACTGATGAGCTGTAATACGGCGAAACAGATCTGTCTGCGGATGACAATATATATATATATATATATATATATATATATATATATATATATATATATATATAATGTTTATGTCAAGACAATATAAAATCATCTTTCATGGTGGATGTTTTCATGTTGACGTCCATGTAACCCCTCTGAAGATGTCTCATGTGAGCCGAAAGCTTAAAACCAGCATAATAAAAAAATATTCAAATAGTGGTCAATTTTTATCATAATTTTCATCTGAAATTAAAGCGAAAATACGATGTTTAAAACGGTTCATGATCAAACATAATAGAAATTCATTGTTTGTTATATTTAACAGTATATCTTTCGAAAATTATCTGCTGCCTCGATACACATACACCATATATATATATATATATATATATATATATATATATATATATATATATATATTGTGTATACCCATAACGATGCAGGCTACTCTTGGAAATTTGTCAAGAATATGTAGATATGTAGCCTGAAAACTAGACTAGAGAAGGTAGGAATATTTTATGCAAAAATGAGTGGTCGACTTATAAATGTGCAATGAATTTTGTGTCGAGAGAAATTGTCTTGCGCTAGGGTATGAACTAATTTTTTCCCATAATCATTCTCCTTCATGCCCAGGAATATCAGTTTGACATCTCGTTTCTCGAATCTCTTATTACTGCTTATTATAAAATGTAACAGTTTACCACTGCATTTTATATTAAATTTTCCATAAATGAACAAATGCATGCAAAAAAGTTCAAGATTTATGAATAGGTTGTAATTTGTTTTCATTGGTGTTATTGCATCGGAGACATGCGCTCTCATTTGTGTTTAATTCTTTTCAGGTTTCACAATTTTACGCATATTTTATAAAGTTACTTTTTGACCATAAATTTATTTAATCATTTTCAACATAGTTCGTCACATTGTATTGTTCTGTACAAATGTAATATAACAATCTGGCCCCACCCGAGGAAGGCTGATGCAAGCGAGGGTGTTTCCGGTCGTTGAAAGGAACGGATGTCGTTTGACCTTATTTCCGGCAGCAGCGGAAATGACTACAGAGGCAAACAGAACAGGTGCCTCTGAGAATTACGTGGGCGTGAGTGGGCGAGGCAAAACCGGAAGAAAAAGTCCCGATTCTGGATGATTATAAAAAGACCTCGGCACACGGATTCGCCAGTAGAGGAGCAACAGAGATCGGCCGGTGAAGAGAGACACAACAGATAAGACTACACTCCCGTCAACCCATTAGAAGCGCGCTCTCTCAATTCTCTGTTGCCTATTCTACACGGTTCATCGTCATTAATAAAAATATAACTTCATATTTTTATATATATGCGTGTTTGTTGTTTGTCGATATATAACACAAAGAATTATTGTGATTTAACCTTCTATATATAGAATGGAAAATTTTCAATTGTTGTTGTAAACTGGGGCTATTTTGATTTGTTTTTCTTTGCATTTTTGAAAACTAATATTTGTGATAGTTTTATGAAATTGATCTGTTTGGACATTTTCCTTAAATGTTAGTGTCAATAGCTTCACTTTTTTAGTAGACTTCAGATATTCTTACGTATATATTTTCTGGATTTATTATGAATGTTAGAGTCCTAGTATATGATATTAGTTTGTAGATATTTACTGTTCTATATGCATTTGTATATTGATCTTATTATTGAGTTACATGGGGAACTTGAGGGTATTTCCGTTGGACTTGTAAAGTTTCTGTTGTTTCTTTAATATAAATAATAAATTAATAAACTAATATACAAAATGCACCAAGATATTATGGAACATAGTACAAAGAAATGCAGCAACACAAAAGGTTCCAACAAAGTATAACTGTCAGCTGCTCTAGAAAATGTCCTCCAATCACTGGTTAACTATGGCTTGTAAATTTTAACGCCACTAAAACAAAACTGTAATTTTTAATCATCATAGAGAAGCATTTATCTCTCTATCAGTATGGTGGACTCAAAACTCCATAAGAACAATTCATTGTGCCTTCTTCGGCAGTTTCATTTTACTGTGAAGCTGAGCGGTTATATTGAAATCGTTGCTAGCAATACCGGAATTTCTCGTCAGAATCTGTCTTGTTCAGTTAAACATCTAGCATTCGCCAGTAAATTGAATATTGCTGCTTTATTTGGTTTTCTGCTATATATATCGAACTTTTCAACCAAATATAAACAAATTTCTGCTATATCATCGGTCATCATCTAGCAACGGGTATAACATTTCCGCTGACTTGTCTATAAATATTTTATGGCAGTTGTTCTGATATGTTCTCCTGTTTAGTACCACGACCACAACGAACTACATATGGTGCAGTGGATATCGATTCGGAACAAGAAATTGGAGAGCCAAGTTCGAATTCCTATTGTATCCATTGCATTTACTTAGGCTCAAATTCATTGGGAAAGATATTAATCAGTTATTTTCTCCCTCCAGATCTGAGAAGATTAGATTGGGTTCTATAACCTTGGTTCTTAAACAGTCTACCGCAAAAATTAATAGCAAATCATTGCGGGAAAATCTTCTACTCACTCAGTAATATTTCTTTCGAGACATGATCCCCCAAGTGTGTACCACGTATGGCACTTAACTGAGTAGATTGGAAACTAATTAACATTGTTTCACTGCTGAAAAACCGTAGTAACTTTCTCGTCTTGTTTGGGGTATTTTTTAAAAAGCTCATCATACAAGACAAAAATCACAATAATTATTTTCACAAATACCCTTGGGAAAGTTATTAATCCGTCTCTTCTCTCCAGTTATGTATTAAATAATAGGAGAGATTGGGTTCTATAGCCTTGCTTGTCAATCAGCATATCGCAAAAAAGCAATGGCAACCTAATGCGGGATAATTTTCTGTCCAGCCAGTCATGTCTTTTTCGAGACATGATCGCCCAAAGCACCTATCATGTATAGCACATAAGGCTTCTACTGGGCATAAAGTGGGGTGTCGGCGTTCTAATGTTATGAAGTTATAAACTGAACCCCCATTTATCACTACTTAATAATATAGTATATCACTTCCCCCTCTAGCCATGAGTCAAATACAGAAGAGACTGGGTTCTATAGGCTTGGCTGGCAACCAGTCTACCGCACAAAACAATGGCAAACTTCTTCGGGATGATCTTCTGCCCATTCAGTCGTGTCTCAAAAGTGACATGATCGCCCAAAATGACTGACTCACTAATACAAAATAATAATTTTATTTACACACTATTTTTTCTTTCTTTCTATTTTCATAATATTATTGGCAGTTCTTTACTCAGTCCAGGTTTTCATACATTAATTTTCTCCCTTTATTTTATTTTTCCTCGTCTATTTAACAAATCTTGCAAACAAAGTCATCCAAACTGAATTTCAAAGATTAACGTTCGTTTCAATTTGGCATTTACGTATTTTCCTGAAGACTGAGAGGCAATCAACACTGTCATCTTTATTATTCTCTATTTGTCTCATTTATTGTGGATTTTTTCACAGTTTATCTTTACTTGGATCTCCTTATGTGTAAGCTGGTATCTTTTTTTTTTTTTAATCATTTCACCCCGAGCAAGGCAGAAACGCCACTGATATGCAGGGGGTTACATAAATGTAGAAAGATTAATTAGAAAAGAGTGAGGAGTACAAGCTAGTTAGAAAGGAACAATAGAAAGCTGAGAAAGCAGGTGCAATGACAGATACATGGGCGGAGAGAAAGTGAAGATTATACAGGGGAGGGGAGAGTGCTAGAGTCCAGTGGTTAGTAGGTGAGTATTAACTTTGCATTTAAATTTCTGGAGGTCGTAGCCGTCAGGAAAGCAAGAATACGGGAGTGAGTTCCACAGGCGGGAAGTTCGAGAGAGGAAGCTGCAGGAGTAGAATTGTCGTCTGCATTTGGCTAACCTGACTGTGAATGGGTGGGACCCACTTGCCAGTCTGGTTGCACGAGTAAACACTTGTTGCAGAGGCATCAGTGACTTAAGCTCATCCGAGCAGAAGTCATGAAAGTATTTATAGAAGAGACAGAGGGTGGCCACATTTCGACGATGGGAAAGTGGCTGCAGTCGAGTCGCCAGATCAGTACCTATCACATTACAGACTCTCCTTTGGAGCTTGTCAAGAACACTGAGGAGAACGGCAGGGGCACCTGACCATAAATGGCAGCAGTACTCCATTCACGGACGGATGGTTGACCTGTATATATGCAGGATGGATTTAGGTGGAAAAAACATCCTGGATCGACATAGTGACCCAATCTTCTTAGCAGTAGATTTTGCTATGGATTCAATATAGTGGTTCCATTTGAGGTCTGAGGACAGGGTAAGTCCGAGCTAGGCGTAGTGTATTACTCTTCCGGAGAATCATCTGGTCCATGCTTATGGGAGGCAGAAGAGGTTGCCTGTAATGGTTGACAGACAACAGCTTCGAGAATATTCTTGTGTTCTTTTGACGAACATTGGAAACAAGATAAGAAATAAAATTGAAACAGAAGGAACAACATAATGTATGTGTATATAAATATATATATGTGTGTGTGCGTGTATTTATATGTATATATCTTTGTGTGTGCGAGTGTTACACGCGTGTGTTGGTGCGCGTTTTGACGTGGGTTTGTGGGTGGGTGTGGAGACAGTGACAGAGGGAAGAAAAATGTTTAAAGACTGTCATCATAATTTTGTCATCGTTTCAAATGAATAAAATATTTTCGAGGGAAAAATTGAATACATAAAATATGGATTATAATTTTGTTGAAATAAAAGAATGTTTCAACCTTGAATGAAAGATAAAAAAACAATCAGATACTGAAGTATCAGAGAAAATGTATTGAAATAGAGAGAGAAATGTTTTCATTCAAAGCGAGACTCGTTGAATTAAATAAGTACATAAAGTTGAAAGAAAGAAATAAAGGAAAAATAACTGAATAAGTATAGAGACATAATGAAAGATCAGAAAATATTAAAAAGAAAGAAAAAAGAAAGAAAAAGGGAAGAAAGAAAATGGGAAGAAAGAAAAAAGAATGAAAGAAAAAGGAAGAAATTGAAAAAGAAGAAAGAAAAGATTTATTTAAAAAAAAGGAAAAATAATAAAAAAACTTAAAAATTGTTTAAAAAATGTGGATATTAATAAAATACATGCGGAGAAAGTGTCATTGAAGGAAAATATATAAAGGAGCCAAAGAGAATAAGGCAAAAAGAAGAAGGGGAAGTTTTTTTTAAAAATACTTAAAGAATGAAAACATATACAAAATGTAAAACATTTAAACATAATGACTAGAAAATATCACTTGAAATGATGAAATAGAAATTACAAATATAAAGAAATGATTTTTGTTAAGAAAAAGGAAAGATTCTTTATAAAAAAAAGAGAAAGGGATCATTTAGAGTAAGACAGACATATCCATTGAAATAGGAAGGCGAATTGGCATGGCAAAAATGTGTATACAACGAAATATTATAATTAAAAGCAAACCAAACTTATATGAAAGATGAAACGAAAAACGAAAACCTGTGAAAGTTAAATATTAAACCCAATAAATACGAAGGAAAATCGAAAGTAAAGAGAAAATGTCAAAAGAGAGAGAGAGAGAGAGAGATAAATAAATAAAGTAAATAATCAAAAGAAAACGTAAAAGAAAAAGACTAAAATAGAGAAACATAGTTATTCAAAGAATAAAAGTAACGAAGAAGGAAAAGAAAGAGACTAAAAGCAGGAACAGAGAAAAGAGCTTAGGGTTTCAGAGAGAGGAAGTATTCGGTCGATTATGATTTTATACATTTAGTGAACTCTTTTTAAAACGGAAATCTACCGAGAATAATAAAAAAATACCGGGAAAGCGTCGGCCATTTTCTCATCTAGCAGCGATATCACATTGACAAGGTTTTGAATGAAAAGAAACATTCGTGGAAAACATCAATAAGTCCACAAATTATACGAAGACAATTACTAAAAGAAAAAACCGATAGAAAACAAAAACAAACAAAGAAAATAGAAATTAACGGAAGAATGGAAAAAAATAAATGATTAAAAGGTAAATTTCACAACAGACGATGAGAATACATGTTTTATTTTTTTTTAATCATGAATTTGTCATGACCTTTAAAATCGGTTAAATATTCGGAAAAGTTCGTGAATGTCCCCCGCAATATCATTTTTAAGGTTTTGTCATTGGATACCACAACCTGAACAACATAAGATATGCGGACGATACAGTGCTGATTGCGAACACAGAAAGGAAACTACAAGACCTCATACAGAAAGTAGCAGTGGAGAGTGACAAGAAGAGACTACAAATAAACTTTAAGAAAACTGAGTGCATGGTCATCAGCAAAAGATACAACCCAAAATGCCAAATACAGGTGGGGGATAACAGAATCAAACAAGTCCAAGAATTTAAGTACCTAGGAAGTGTTCTAACAGGAGATGGAAAGTGCGACACCGAGATCCAAAGGCGAATTGGCATGGCAAAAGACGCGTTCCAGAAGATGAGCAAAATACTAACACACAGGAAGATCTCAATAGAAACGAAGAAAAGAGTGCTAGACTGCTACGTGATGTCAGTTCTTCAATACGGCTGTGAATGCTGGACAATATAATCGAAAATGAGGACAAAACTGGAAGCGGTCGAAATGTGGTTCTACAGAAGGATGCTACGGATATCGTGGACTGAGCACACAAGCAACGACGAGGTGTTAGAATGAATGGCAACAAAAAGGAAATTGATGCTGAGCATCAGGAAGAGACAACTGAAGTTCCTGGGACACGCAATGAGGAAGGAGAGCCTGGAGAACCTGATACTGACTGGACAGATAGAAGGAAGGAGAGACAGAGGAAGGCAGCGGATAACATATTTGCAGGGCCTGATCAGGTGGATGACGGAACGGGGGTTGCCAGGAGCAACAGGAGCAAACATACTAAGAGCCACAAGGGATAGGGAGAGGTGGAGAGCCATGATCGCCTACGTCCTGAAGCGACAGGGCACATAGAAGAAGAAGAAGAAAGTGTTGTTATATAGGCGTCAGTCAATCATAGATGAGAATAATTTAAATTTTAAGAATATAATGGTCAAAATCATCATTATTATTTTGCATATAGGATAAATAATTATTAGGGATTTCTCTGATTGCTAAAGCTTGTTACTGTAGTCAACACGAGAGAGTCATATCCATCTATAACAATTACCGCAGTACCAGCTTTCGGAGATATCTCTTTCTTTTACTATTTTCTGTAATTTGCTTCGAAGGAAAAGGCTAGTTAACACATTCTTTCTCTGTATGTCGCTCTGACCGTGACCTGTTATTTCCCAATTACGGTGTAAATGCATTCAACTCTCAAAAACCATTAGACAATAATTTTGCCGCGTCACCGTGACCTAACATTGTTATTTAAGTATCGCATATTCAAGCATCTTTTTATTATGTCTAGTGTTGAAAATGTGACACTTGACAACCACAAAAGAAATACAAGGAATACGTATAGATACGACTTCATTAACCCATTAAAATACGTTGATGAGAAACCATGAAAAGCAAATAAACTCATAAAATAAAGCAAACAAATGCCTTGTAGTTTCATTCTCTCCAGATTATTCTAAATTTATTTCTGCAATCGCTGTCTTTAATAAATCTAGTGAAGATTCTGGTATCCTCTTAATTTTTAGTGTAGACGCATATATGAATAGGGGTGTCTACTCTTCGATGAAATATCCACAAACATAACGCCATATATATATATATATATATATATATATATATATATATATTGTGTGTGATTGATCAATTGTCATTTAAATTTCTAAAAAGATTAAGATAAAACTGACATTGTTATTTTAATAGATATATTTACCAAACTTCCCCCAAAATGTTTTGAAAGAATAAAGAGAAAATTTGTTAAATAAAATCGCCATTGGCTCCAACCACGCCATCTGAACGACTTCAAAATCACCTACAACTCTTATGGACCGATTCCTTAAGTAGGTTTGGTTACTGCAGTCATAATCCTTGCCATCAGTTCATCTTGGTCTCTTACTCAAATGCGCCCTCCACACAATAATCAATGGCGTTGCAATCCGGGAAATTAGGTAGTCGCATGTAATGTGGTCGCATAAATTGAGTGGCATCGATTACTAGGTCCTCCTGCTTGTGTGGCATGGTGCGGAACCCTGTTACCAGACAAAGGTCATTCAGCAGCCATACTCTTAAACTAAGACAGCACTACATCCCATAAGTATTTCATATAATTCTCCGTGTTGAGTGAGATCCTCACCAAACATTTTTACTGTTTTTTTTTTTCAGAACGATCAGAGAGAGTGTTCTGTGCTGCCATACTTTTCTAATCATCATTAGACTCATCAAACTCCTTAGGTGTCTACTGTACTATCCTCAGATTGACACCTAAATACACTTAAATGTTCGTATTTCAGCTTCGGGCGCTAATAATCTTTTTCTAATCGTTTCAACATCAGCCAGGCGGTGCCGCCTCTGATGCAAAGGTTCTACATAAGATAGTAAAAGTTTGAAGAGGCGGAAGACGAACTAGTTAAAGGGAGTGTCAGAGAAAAGGAAAGAGAAGGATGGGAACACAGGTATGAAGATATTTGCGAAACTGGAGAGAAAGGAAAAGAACGAGATATACCGGGTGATGTAGAAAGGGCGAGAGAAGGACAGGAGTCAAGTGGATAAGAGATGGGAATTGACATTGCATTTAAATTCTTGGAGGTTGTTGCCGTCAGGAAAGCAATTATACTGAGGGAGTTCCACAGGCGGGAAATGAAGAAAAGAAGCTACCTCAATAGAATTGCCGGCTGCATTTGGTATGTTTAATGTAAAAGGTTGAGACCTTGTTGCCAGACTGTAAATTCTAGTGGAGGGGCACCAGTGACATAAGTTCGTCGGAGCAGAAGCCATGAAAATATTTGTAGAATTCCAAGCATTCTGCATTGCCTTTTCTAAATTTCTGGCGGAGTAAATTGGTCCTGATACTCTTTTTGCTGAGAGACGGTGTCAAATTGACATATACTTTGCACTTGACAAAATCAAAAAACAAAAAACAGAAACGTGCTTAAATATAATATACCGATAATTTATTTATCGCACTATGTACACACAAGTACACACACAAGCACACACACACACACACACACACACACACACACACATATATATATATATATATATATATATATATGAGAACTAAGTGGGAGAGAGATATAAGTCTCTTAAGGCACAGTCATATATGTATATGCACCCCTGCCAAATGATACATGTGAATGGAATGTTAGAAAATCTTTCCCAATACAGAACATTGCAGCAATTATAGAATGGTGTGCAACACACGCCATTCGAAGCCGGGGGGGGGGTGAGTAAGGGAACAATATAATCAGAGTTTAAAAGGTGCGAATATTCCGGAAATTCACCTCCCGCAATACGCACCTGTTTCCCTTTCACTGTCTCGTAGAATAATTTTGAAGGGCATGAGTGGTTATCAGTGGTAAACAGAGACGTACAAGACAGCTATCTCCAGCAAGGCTAAGAGCTTTTATCTTTATAAAATCAAATCATTCTCTTTACAGCCAATCATTACTTTTCTTAAAAATGTCAGATAATGTTTCGAGAGGTAAGCTTCCCTCTGCAGGTGCACTGAATGCCGAAAGCAAAAACTACGTTGAAATTTTGTAAATTCTTATCGGTGAGTATTCACTTACGTCTGCTTGTGTAAATATTTCATCCAACAATTGCAATAAATCATGAAAATATAAGTAATTAATACATGGAAACATATACAATTATATATTGATCTATAAATATATACTTATAACATAGCCGACACACATTCATATAAATATATGTATACATAAATGCACATTCATATATATATATATATATATATATATATATATATATATATATATATGTATATATATGTATGTGTGTGTGTGTGTGTATACATACATATATATATGTGCATACAAATATATATACATGCATACATGTATGTACATACATATATATACCCACATGTATACGCAAGCATGTATATACATATATATCTAAATTTATATAATAAATGGAACTTTGTCTGTGTGTCTGTGTGTGTGTCCGTTACCTATAGACTCCGAAACAGCTGAACTGGTTTTGTTGAATATTTACACAGTTGTACTATAAGCGTCTGCGAGTGTTCTTAGCTAGATTTTGTGTCGAGGTACCCCGATTAATATCGAAAATCGATAATCGGAAAAATCGTGTTATAGAAGGAGTTGTCCGATTTTAATCAAATTTGATACACTCATAGACAAAGACATAAGACTCAATATTCAGAAGTTTTAAGGTTGCAGTTCTTACAATAGTGTAGAAAATCGATAATATATATATATATATATATATATATATATATATATATAAGGTAAGATGTTTGTGTGTGTCTGTTTATCTGCCTGTATGTCTGTATTTTTTCAGCCTTTTTATTTTAGTTTTTGCTTCAGGTTTGGCTCTAAGTAGGTATAACTGTAGTTCTTAGTCTCAGCCATGATACCATTTACTCAGAGAACTTATTTAACCTTCAAAATTCAGTTTACGACGAAAAAACTTATTGGATATGGATACCAGGAAATCAAAATTTGACTTACATCAATTCATTTTTCTTTCAGTCTATGGTTTCGCTTTAACTGGAAACAACTATTGCTTTTTAGTCTTTCGTGTCAACGTCCAAAGTGTTTGAGCTCCAGGACCATGGATTAGTTTTAAAGCTTTCATGACACCCTAGAAACGCCGGGTTATACTGTTAGGATATATATATATTTATGTGCAAATGTATGTATGCATTAATATTTTACCAAATGAATAAGAAAAAGAGTAAAATTGCAACGTTAAAGACATTAATCTAAAAGGTGCTTTATATAAAAATGGGGTAATGAATACTTATTATTATAGCATTAGGACATGGGAAAAACAACAAGCTACTATAAAATTTTGCAATTGAATGATCAATGTCTGACTAGGTAGTAACAATGATGATAATAAATGTTTTTTATATAAAAAAAAATATAGGATTATATGAAAACAACACCTTTCTTTATTTTTGGAAAAAAATTCCGTTCGAGTCAAAAAGACATTTATAAATTATTTTAAAAAAGGAAAGAAAGAGGAAAGAAAAGAAAAAAAATTATGAAAAATCAAGAAAAGGAAAAGAAGGAAAAGGACAGACACAAATGAAATAGAAAGCGAAATGAAAAACAAGAGAGAAAATGAAAAAAAGGGGAGAGTCATTGAAAACGGTAAAAAGAGAGAAATTTAAAATTAGGGCGATATTGAGGCTTAAATCTTTTGCCATTTTTGAAATTAAAAAAATGATGAAATCCTAGGTACCAATCATAAAGCTTAAAATTAAGGATATTTTAAAAAAACACAATATATAAATTTATTAGACGTAATATAAACTATAATAACAAAATTTTTAAAAAGTTAAAGTAATATATATATATATATATATATATATATATATAGAGAGAGAGAGAGAGAGAGAGAGAGAGTGTGTGTGTGTGTGAGAGATATTTAGTGTATCGAGGCAGCAAATAATGATGGTGGATGTTATTGTGTTACCGTCTTAATAACCTCTCTGAAGATGGCTCATGTGAGCCGAAAGCTTAGAAGCAAATTAATAAAAAATTATCCAAATTTTGGAGAATATTTGTCTTTATTTCAACTGAAATTAAAGCCAAAATACGACGTTTAGAACGGCTTATGATTAAACATAATAGACATTCATTGTCTCTTATATTTAACAGTATATATATATATATATATATATATATATATATATATATATATATATTATTTTTATTTTATTTTTATATTTATTTTTATTTCATTGTTATTTATTTTCAATAATCATCCCATGAAAAGCATTAGAAGCAGCAGCCCTAAGCGCCCCTTCTACATTCTTTTATTCAATCGCGTGTATATTGTGTTATTCCAGATGCCTGCGTGTTGTTTTGATTAATAAAGTTAAAGTTAACTTGCAAAATGTTGTAGAACAAAGTGATATTTCGATAGCTTTTACGGTTTTCTGGTCCATTAATTTTGGTAGCATTTATGTTGTAACACACTCTTGCCCGGGCTGGCTAATTATGACATTAAAGACGGTCGTGACGGCACCAATTGTGACGGCACCAATCGGCTGGCCGGTTGGTTCAGTCGCTCGCTGGTTCGGGAACGGATCCCGCTGCGATGATGTCGAAACGGTACCAGCAAAGTCGACGCTTTCGGGCCGCTGTTGCTGGTTGTGATGAACTCGTCACAGAAGCTGGTCTTCAAGACATATTTTACAACGCGTTGTGATTTGATCTCAGAAAGTCGCGTTATGCAAATCCAGTAGCTGTCTTTCCACCAGAACCAAACCGGATATTTGTGTACACTTGTGGTTAAAAATAAACACGGCACAAAAAAAAAAAAAAAAAATTAAATAAATAAATAAGGTTGAAGACGCCTGGAGAGTTACGAATCAGGTCTTTATATAAAAAAAATAATTATTAGTTACAGGAGCAGATAGTACAGTTGTCAGAATGATAATACAGTTGTCGGGCTGCCAGTTTACAACGGAGAGAGAGAGAGAGAGAGAGAGAGAGAGAGAGAGAGTTTTAAAAACCTCGGAGCTTTCAATCTTCAAACTAAAAATGTCTTTTCTAAGTTTCGTTAAAGTAACAGAGCTCTTCAAATTTTTATTAAAGTCTTTTCACATATTCTCTGAAATTGGAACTGTCCATTCTCTATGTAACGTTAAAAATAACAAAGTTTTTTCGGGTCCTTATCGGAGCTTAACGGAATTTACCGAATCAGAGGCGGCTAATGGCGGCGACGTGACGGCGGCGGTGTGGGGATTGGTTTATCCTTGTCATCTGGAAGCTATCTCCCAACTCAACTGATTTTTCTCGCTGAGTCTCTATTTTTATAACCGTATCCAAATCCTCTCGGGGGATCTAGCCGACTCGAAGCCTTCACCAATGAGATTGTTTTCCACCCACACGATTTGCGGGGAGCCTCGACGAATGAAATATCAACAGCTCACATGACGTAATGTCTTCCTGTCTTCATTTTTTCGATTACATCATCGGTCTTCTGATCCTATAATTTCTGTTCCCAAGAACATCTGTTGGGGGATCTAACCCTACTCGTCAAGTAAATCCTGACATTTTGTTATGGCTACTTAAAAAAATTAGCTTGCACAAAACAATCCGCTTCGAACACGAAAAAAAGATTCATATTTCTCTCTTTCTTTCCCAGCTGTCTGTTAGTTTTTCTATTCCCCGGATTTTACAAGTACATGATAGTATTAAAATATATATATTTTTTTTTTTTTACATAAGCTCACATCGCGAATTATAATAAAGCACAGTTAATAATACTGCTAATATTAATTTCTCTCTCTCGTTCTATTAAACCAAACAAAAAATATATCAGCGGGAAATAGTTTCATAATGTGACAATATGGAGAAATTCCTGATGTTTTTGTGGGCTCCATTATTATATGTTTAATCTTATGTTTATTTTTTATTTTCAAAAGGGTCACTCTCGTAGAGATGTCAATGTGAGCTACTTTCACTGGGTTTTCAATTATTTTTCCCTTCACAGTTTCAATATCCTTTGCAGATTTCATAATTCATTTCAGTCATATTTTCATATAATCCATTTTTAACTTCTTTTGATTTATCAATATAGATTGAAGAAGCCAATATCGGACACATTGGTAAGCATATGTTGAACATTAGTCTCAAAATCTTTTCTATTCTTTTACCTGTTTTTTTGGATGCTACGTTCAATTCATTTCTATTAATTCTGCATCTGTGAGGCTGTTTTGTTTTATCAAATTAAATAATATCAGAGTTTCATTGCAGTTTTTATTTTACTCTTCGGAGCAGATTTTTGGATAAAGAATCCAAACTTTTTTTAAATTAGGTGATTTATATTCCCCAATGAGTCTTACGTTTAACTACTAAAACCATAGACCGCAACAAATTTCCACAAGCAAGAATTGCTAGAAAAGAAATTATCAGAATAAAAGTGCGATGTTTTAAATATTTGTAGTAGATGATAAATCTTAGATGTTTCTTGGGATAATTGAGTTTTATGTACAAGTGAAATTTGTTTTTATTTGTTTTCTAATCTTATTTATACGTCGGGTGTTTTTTGTTGCGATATAACTGGTTAATTATGTGCTTATTTATGATTCTGTCTGGAAGAGATCTGGTGTCGTTTATTCTGAATTTCGTCAAGGCGAAATCTGTTTGTCGACAGCGGTGTTAGTGAATTATTATTGACTAGGGTTTGCTTAATGGTGCTAAGATTCTTATAGAAAAATATGTTTTTAGAAGAAATTAATTTGGGTCGGTAAATCAAGTTTTCATAAAAGCTAATTTGTATCTACGTGAAGATTCTGTTTTGTTGTTAAATAGACTCGTGTTTCTGATATTTGTGTCTTTGTAGAGGGAGGAGGTAATATCAAGGCTACTTGCATCGGCTAATACGACAAATAAAGGGATATTATTGTTAATATTGCATTGGAAAGTAAAGTTGTTTTTTTTTATAAGCGTTTCACCCCGAGCAAGGTATTTCACTGCCACTATTGCGCAGGGGGCTACATAGAGTGGAGAAAGGATGGTTAAATATAGGAAATGTCAGAGGGTGGGTGATAGGCGGGTAAGGATACTGAGAATGAGGGTTGGGTAGATGAGAGTGTTCGGAGAATAATTGGAAGTTAGTGTGATAGGAGGTGTCTATTGACCCTACATTTAAAAACCTGGACATTGTAGCTGTCGGGAAAGCAGACATGTGAAAGGGAATTCCACAGGCGGGAAGCGCAAGAAAAGAAGCTGTTGGAGTAAAAATTACGGTTACATCTTATAGGGGAGAGATAAAGGTAGTCTTTCTGTGGAGAGCGACCCAAACGGAGCTATAGCTCGACTTTGAAAAGAAAAAAAAGAAAACAAGAATCCGATTCTATGCTTGCTGGATCTGAGGAAATTTTGCGCACGAGAGTATAGGCGCGGTATCTCCACTTAAAACTCGACTTCATGTCACATGCCGCCTTTATCGGAAGGACTTGGTAAATGAAAAGAGATCCATTCGAATAAGAAACTTTCGTTCAAACTCACTGTTTTCAGGTATAGAAAGACTCAGAGCTCGGACAACAGACTGAGACTCACCTGAGCATGAAAAATATGATCTCCGTCTTCAAATAGAGTCTGACTCCGTCAGGCCTCCATCTACAGACAGAGATTCAGCTGCAAAGAAATAGATGAGCTCTTTATCTTCGAGGAGAGTTCGTCTCAGTCGGTGTTCGGTCTACGGATTTGGCGGATGAAAAATAGACATGCATAGTGCCCTGTACTACGTATTATAGTGTTGGGTGAATTTTGACACTTGGACTGAGTGTATACTCACGGTTTCCTTACGTTTAACAATACATTATGTCACCTCCTATGTCAGTGAGGAGACTTTGGGTAAATGATGTTACCTTAGAGCTCGTAATTTTCAGTCAAGCTCTTTGTCTTCGGACAGAGTTAGACTCAGTTGAGTCTCTGTCTACGGACGGAGACTCGGCTGAGCAAAATAGGCACTGAAATGTGGCCATTCCAGCGGCTGGGTAGTCTGGGGAACAAAATTTCCCCAGCATCTGATTTTAAAGGTTTCGGGATTGTCTATTTTTTTCTCAGTCGAAGACATAGTCTCATGTGCCAGAAAACAGAGATTTACAAGACCGAATTCGTGCAAAACTCAGAGTACTTACCCAAGCTATCCCGACAGACAGTATATGGCACATAGTTTTTCATGTGGAATTTCCTAGCGCGTATATTAGGGGAAAAATTACCAGCCTCATCAACGGGGTCTGCTTCTTTTCTATTTTTTTTCCTATTTTAGCCGAACCTCTGCCCGTAGAAGGAGACTCGACTGAGCACTAAAACAGAAAGCTTGTCTGTATTTCTCAGTAGAAACTCACTCTAAAGACTGAGGCGCAAATGAGTCATTCTCTGCCCGAACAGGTCGACCGGCATTTTTTATGATCGAGTGGAAATTTGTGTCTCACTGAGATTTGATAAGATACCTGGTTGAGATTTACATAGAGAAGCCGACACTGGACACTCGGGCCAAGGACCTAAATCTGACCTGCCTTCGCATAGAAGGGGAAAGGACACTAATCCTGTCTATTCTACTTAAAGTAGCTGGGAATCCTTCATAAGAAGAAATAATATTGCCCTTTCAATTAAATTCCAAATTTTTATCAGTGTTAATGCAGTTGAGAGTACTTAAAATAATGAAAAAAAAAAAAAAGCGGTCGGACCGGTGGGATATATAATCTTAATTTTATGGATCTGCATTAAAGAATTACTATGACTCACGAAGTAATTTGAAAATACATTCTATGTATGTCGAACAGCATCCAAATTTTTTGCAGCATCCAAATTTTAGAAAAGCGTTGTACTTTAAATGATGAAATAATAGTTGCGGAGCAAATAAACCTGCTTGTTTTATAAAACTCTTAATTTTATTGATCTGCATGAAAAAATTAATATGACTCACGAAGTAATTTGAAAGTACGATCTATGTATGTCGAACAGACTTTTGCAACATCCAAATTTTGGATGAGCGGTAATGCAACTGGGAGTTTTTTGAATGATTAAATAACAGTTGTATGTGAAATAAACGTGCCGGTTGGATACAATATTTTAATTTTAAGGATCTTCATCAAAAAATTGTTAATGCAGCTGGAAGTTTTTCGAATGATGAAATAAAACTTCCGGTTCGATAAACGTGCCGGTGGTATATAATCTCTTTATTTTATGAATTGGGATTAAAAAATCAACATGACACACGAAATAATTTGAGAATAAGTCATTGTATGCCCAACAGAGGTGTGCATTATCTAAATTTTTTATGACTCTTAAGGCAGGTGGGAGTTCTTCAAGTGATGAAATAATAGTTCTTTTTACAATAAGTATGCCGGTTGGATATAATATCTTAATTCTATGGATCGTGATGAAAAAGCGATGTGACTCACGAAGCAATTTAAGAGTACCGTCTATGAATAAAGAACAGATGTGTGCAGCATCCCAATTGTTAATGACGTTTAATGTAGGTAGGAGATCTTCAAATGATGAAATAATATTTTCGGTTCCAATAAACATGCCAGTTGGATATAATACCTTCATTTTATGGATCTGGATAAAACAATCAATATGACTCACGAAATAATTTGCGTGTACCGACTAAGTATATTGAACAGAGTTGTGCAGCTTCCCAATTTATTTTTATGAGTGTTAATGCTGTTGGGATTTCTTCTTATTATGAAATAATAATTCCGGTTCTAATAAACGTGCTGTTTGATATAATACCTTAATTTTACGGATCGTGATGAAGAAATCAATATGACACGAAGGAATTAGAGAGTACCGTCTACGTATGTCGAACAGAGTTGTGTACCATCCAAATTTTTGATGAATGTTCATGCATCTTGGAATATTTCACATGTTGAAAAAATTTTGCCGGTTCAAATAAACGTGCCTGTTGCATATAATACAGTGGAACATTCCGTAGGGAGCTCTTCAAATGATGAAATAATAGTACCGGTTCAAATTAACGTGCCGGTTGGATTTAATACCTGAATTTATTGACCGGATTAGAAATTCAATATGACACACGAAGTAATTTGAGAGAAATTTCTATGTATGTCAAACAGATGTGTGCAACATCCAAGTTTTTTGTTGATTGTTAATGCAGCTGGAAGTTTTTCAAATGATGAAATAATAGTTCCGGTTTGATAAACGTGTCGGTGGTATATAATCTCTTTATTTCATGAATCGTGATGAAAAAATCAACATGACTCACGAAGTAATTTGAGAATACCGACTATGTATCTTGAACATATGTGTGCTTCATCCAAAATGTGGATGAGTGTTAATGCAGCTATGAATTCTTCATATGATGAAATAATAATTCCGGTTTAAATAAACATGCCTCTTCTTCTTCTTCTAGGTGCCCTGTCCTTTCAGGACGTAGGCGATCATGGTTCTCCATGTCTCCCTATCCCTTGTGGCTCCTAGTATGTTTGCTCCCGTTACTCCTGGCAACCTCCGTTCCGTATTCCACCTGATCAGGCCCTGCAAGTATGTTCTCCGCTGCCTTCCTCTGTCTCTATTTCCTTCTATTTGGCCAGTCAGTATCAGGTTTTCTGTCCTCATTTTCGATGATATTGTCCAGCATTCACTGCCGTAAAACATGCCTCTTATAATACCTTAATTTTATGGATCAGAATGATTGTTGGTTGGTTGGTTTGGTTTGTTTGATGGCATATCAACCTCGGCGGGTCATTTATTGCCAACTAAATTTTTATTGCTGGTAATACTTTTTAAGCATTCCAGATGTTGAGTAAGGTATTAAGAAACAGGACAATTTCGCTAGAAACTAGGAAGAGAGTACTTGATTGCTACGTGATGTCCGTCCTTCAATATGGCAGTGAATGCTGGACAATACCATCAAAGATGAAGGAAAAACTTGAAGCAACTGAAATCGAGCATGTGAGCAATGATAAGGTCTTGGAAATGATGGAAACAAAAAGGAAATTAATACTGAGCATCAGGAAGAGACAGCTGAAGTTTCTGTGACACGCAATGAGGGAGGAGGGCTTGTAGAATCTGATACTAACAGGCCAGATAGAGGGAAAAAGAGGCAGGGGAAAACAACGGATAACATATTTGAAGGACCTAAGCAGGTGGATGACAGAACGAGGATTGCACGGTGTAACAGGAGAAGGCGTGCTCAGAGCCACCAGGGATAAGGAAATGTGGAAAGCCACGATCACCTATGTCCTGAATGGACAGGGCACATAGAAGAAAATACCTTTTTCTTTCAACAATTTATTGTTGTTTTTTTATATAAGTTTTGTGTCTATTAATAAATTTTTCTTTTCGAGTATCAAGATTCATTGGGATTTGTTTTTAAGGGCAGGATCCCCAAGTTCTACCCTGTTATTTAACCCATAACTGGAGGGAAGGGGCGGATTAATACCTTTTCCAATGGTCCCAGTGCTTAACTGAATGCAGGGTATTCAACTGGAATTCGAACTCGGCTCGCCGATTTCTCTTTCCCAGCCGATATCCACTGCACCAAAACGCACATCCGTCACTAAACGCTTACAACACCTGGTATTCCCAAGCGGTCACCCATCTAAGTACTGACCAGGCTCAACGTTGCTTAACTTCGGGAATCGAGTGAGAACCACTGTATTCAATGTGATATGGCCGTAAGTCCGGATCGTGATGAAATAATCAATATGGCTCACGTATTAATTTGATAGTACCGTTTAAGTTTTTTCAAACAGAGTTTTTCTGCATTCAAATTTTTGATGAACGTTAATGCAGCTGGGAGTTCTTTAAATGATGAAATAATAGATTCGGTTCAAATTAACGTGCCGTTTGGATAAAACACCTTAATTTTTTGAATCGGGATTAGAAATTCAATATGACGCATTAAGTAATTATTATTATCTATTGTATGTCTGTTGAACAGAAGTGTGCAGCATCCAAATTGTTGATGAGTTTTAATGCATCTTGGAATATTTCATATGTTGATATAATATTGCCGGTTCAAATAAACGTGCCGCTTGCATATAATACAGAGGAACATGCCGTATGCGACCCTCTTTGTTGGCGTCCACCTATTTTAACGGCCGTTTTTCTATGCAAGGAAGATTTGCTAATGTTAATTGACCCTTAGTGAGCGACCAACTCCAGAACGTGACCAGCGATTAACATCAACGAATGAAAATCACTGATCAAGCAACCGCTTTAAAGAAAAATCCATTTTAGTAGTACACTGCTAACTTCTAAATTAGGAGAAACTAAATGAGTAATTTATTTGATCAAAGTCAGGAACACTTCCTCATTGTTTTGTTATTGTAGTGTTGTATCAAACTGTTATTTCTTGTGGAAATGTACATTGCCTGAATTCACCTTACGATCAGTCAAACATCTTATATTGCATATGTCATGTTCAATGGATTTATCTCAGTCTCTCTACTGACTTGGATAAATTCAGGGATTAAGAAAATCACAATTATATCTCTTTCTCAAATGTCTATCTCTGTCGTTCCTTTCTATTTTTGTTTATCTCTGTACACTATTTCTATTTGGGTATATCTATCTATATCGTTCTGATTCTCTACCCCAACACATGATCGTAGTCAGTTTTTTTGGATGTTCTTTCTTTTTCATCTATTATCGCAGATTCTATTTTGCTATCACTCACTTCTAAGAAAAAAATTGAAACCGTATACGTCGCGAATTCTTCCAACTTACATATTTTATGAGAAAAAAGGCTAGTACTAGTACAGGAATAAAAAAGGAAAGCAATAATTGACTTTTTTTTAGTTCAATTAATAAATATTTTTTGTGAATAAATATTTTGGTCTCTTGTTGACACTTGTAAATACGTTTTCAAAAATTTTAAACTGAATTATGCTGAATAAATTTCTTTAAACTTTGGCCATTTTCTCATGTTCTCATTTATTTATTACCAGATTACACAATAAAATTCGAATATGTACATTCTGATGGGTGGAATATACGTATCTGGCGTAAATAGGTCATGACTATCACCCTTTAATGAGCGACCACCTGCCGTATACAACCAGTTTTTGATGGCAGTAGTGGTGGTCGCATCAGACATCTTCCACTGTCCCTTAATTTTATGGATCACATGAAAAAACCACATGACTCACGAAATAATTTGAGAGTTCCGTCTATGTATGCCGAACAGAGGTGTGTAGAATCTAAATATTTATTATTAAATCCCATAACTCAAATAATTCCATCCACTCAGTAGCCAATAAGTTTGCATCGTTAAAACATAAACCTCAGCTTTAACACATTTGTTAATAAATAAACATGTTTCACTAATAACAAGTTATTTCACACCCGACACACGAAGTGCTATTTTCGAAGTTCTTTTAATATAGTTTTTCACTTTGCTTTCTTTGTGGGTCCATTTATTATTGTGATATCGCTACTACTGTCGCCTTGCATTTTTATATCAACATTATTAATTTTGACCTACACACATTTATTTGGTTTTCTGTAATACAATTTTTTTTCCTGAAAACTTTTCCTTGTGGCATTTTCTTACCGACATTTCCAGATTTGTTACATTTTATATGTTACATTTGTTTATTTTATCTTCTTAAAGCGACAATCGTTTCCAAGATGTAAACTTTCATATCTGAAACATGGCATGAATTTTCTTTTTCCGCATTTAATTTCGCATGTATATATGTGCATTTTTTTTCTTCAATTACATCGGTAGTGTGTCTCAGACTTTTGAGGATTCTCTGACATCCGTAGTCTATTTCTTGGAGTATTAGTTTTAATTCTGTTCAAGTTTTCTTAGGGTTCTAGCACGTAATTCTCTGTCTCTTTTCTCGTTAAATCTTGCACGAAAACCAATCTTTAAATATATCCGGAGTCAGCACGTTTAATTTGCATATTTCATACTCTTGTTAACGATTCATGCACATGTGACAAAATATTGAACATTCTTTTACGACAGAGTCATACATTTCCAATGAGTATGGAATAACAATCTTTTTCACTATAAATTTTAGTCAGACTTTTTTTTACTATTTCTTCAAAGCAAATTGCACCTGGTTTCTCGGTATTACAATATTTTTCATGTTCTACTGGTGTTAAATTTCTTAACAACTGTCTTGATTTTTTTCTTTTTTCTCATTAAAGAAGTCACATCTTTCCTCTCTGTAAATTTGCTTGTATCTTCTAATATAAGCCGAAAATGTAAATCCATCATTTCAATTACATATGAATGTAGCTATAGCATTTCCACCAAGTTTGGATAATTTTTTGAGATATATTTTTTTTATTTTTTGATTGATTGCGATCGTTCCCTTAACTCTCCTTTTTCGCTTTTCTAAGCGTCTTTGTTGTACCTCCGGAGGCATCAGCAATTGGAACATGTCGTATATTACTCTCATGTCGTATATTACTTTCCTACGCTGTTCAGTAGTGTACATTATTGATGTTGTTTACGTGTCTCCTTATAATTCATCTTGGATGTTTTATAAGGTACATCATATGGCCAATTCGCTTGACTATAATGCCTTCTTCCCATCACTGTTTACTAAGTTTTTAATTTTTTAAACAAAAAGTGTAGAAGCTTTTGCCGTCGTACTTAGTTCTGTCACTCATATTTTTTTTCTTTATTTGAGTTCAGTTCATCGAAAACTGATTTGATCTTCTTTGTAAATATTAAGTCTGCTGAAGAAATTCCTGCTTTAGAGTTTGCGATTTGTGTGATACGATAGACAGATAAGAAATTCTGTAGCTCGTCATTTCTTGTTTCCATTCCTTCTAACTTTCTTGTTGTCCTTTTTTAAAACGTCAACAAATCGTTCTACCAACCCGTTAGATCTTGTAGGGCGCGGATGTCAAATGTGTCACTGCATACATTTAAAAAAAATGTAAATTGCCATGATAAGAAGTGCGTCCCGTTTGCAGGTACGATCGTGTCCGCTACACGAAATCTTGCAAACAGTTCAGTTAGAAATTCTTTTGTGCTCTTTTGGTCACGGATTTCTATCTGGAACTTTCTAGCCATTTTGAAAGCTACCCACCACAACAAAGTACTCTATACTCCTTATTGGCCCTGCATAATCTATGTGTAACATAAACCAAGGCTTTTAGTTTTTTGCCATGAGTTAAACTTTACGAGTGGTGATTTTTTCGATAGCTAGCAGTTCTTGCAATTTTTTACCACGTTTTTAAATGCTTTATATACTCCGTTCCAATACACGAAACTTCACATAGGCGCTTTCACACGTGAAATACCCGGATGTCTAGTATGGAAACTTCGTTATATTCTTTTTGTTAAAAAAAATAAATATATAAAAATAAAAAATAAATATATATAAAAAAAATATATTCTTTTTTTGTTTTTTGATGTCTATCCGTTCACCATACAATAATTGAAACATTGAGAAAATATTTTTCTTATTTTCTATTTTTTCACGTATCTCATTCTTCTTGTGAGTTATGAATTTTCCTCTACTTCTAATCTCATCAGTTGTGACAGGTATTTCTCTCACAGTATTATACATAACAGTTTTTTTTATTTCTGACTCACGAAAGAAGAAAGCTATTACAGTTTCTTCAAGTGGTTCGGTCATTCTCGGTTTCTCTCTCGTTAATCCGTCCTTATGCGCTATCTTTTTGAAGTTAAATACTCTATTTTAAAGGAATAGTTAAGTAAAATTGCCGCCCATTTTTTCAGTTTGTTTGCAGTGTGCGATGAAAAAGCTTTCTTCGAGGCAAAGACTCTCACTAACAGTCGGTAATTCGTTTGGAAAATGAACTGTTTGCCTTGAATATATCTGTGGAACGTTTTACAGCAAAAAACATTGCTAAAGCCTCTTTGGCTATTTTGGAGTATTTTTGTTCCGCTGTCAGCAACGTCCTTGATAAACTGCTTTTAGTTTTCCATCATTTTCTTTGAAGATTAACAGCAGGTTAACAGCAATCAGCATTGGATTTCGGAGTGCCATTGACGATTAGTAATGAACTGGTTTCTCTGCGACTTTAACAACTTAATTTCTCCTCTTGTCTACTATTTGTTGTTCTGTCTTCTGGTGTCTGTCTTATTTGTATTGATATTGTATTGATATTGTTTAGCACGGATATTGTTCTGTGGATACTCAGAAAACATCTTCAGGATATCGTCCTCCACCTCGGCGATACAACAGACTGGCAATGAAGATTCTAAAAATACAATCTGACATGACAATTTGGCGACGAGGAAAATTCAATATTTATTATAACAGTGATGGACAAAATTTTTCTTCCACTAGTGAACCCACTACGTCGAAAAAAACATACACCGGAAACAATAGACTAACGACAAAAGTACCAACAAACAAAATCTATATATATAAAAGATTTTGGCTACGTAGATTTAAAACCAGCAAATCTATAATAACAGCACGTACACTCGAGCAAAGTTATCCAGACCACTCATAAGTAAACTCGAGGTCTTGTCTAATTTTCCCCAGCCGAGAGTCTGTCCAAAGACACAACCTCGTCTGAGATACTTTTTCCTAATGTCAGAGAGTTCAACTAGCTCCAGTTCGCTCGGAACTCTGCATATTTACCCAAGTTGTCTCCACAGAGGTGGGATGTGACACAAGATCGAGTTTAATGTGGGGTTTCCAACCAGAAACACTGGGGCAAAATTTACCCAGGACCATCATAAGTTGGATCGGGTTCTTGTCTATGTTCCCCAGCCGAGAATTTGTCCAGACAGACCTTCTTCTGAGGTTCTCTCCACCCTAAATTTGGACAAACTCAAGTTCAAGCAGAATTCTGATTATTGTTAGGGCGCCGCTCCTATTTGACTACAAATGGACTGTTCCCATTGCTATATATAGCAATGGTGGATTTTCTACAGGGGAGTCGCACAGAGTCACTAGACTGACGAGTCTACGACACTGTCAGCTCTCTGCCTTCGGGTAGAGGGCGCTCTCTGCTTCCGAGCAGAGAGCAATAACCCAGTCGTGGTTCCGCCGAAGGGTAGAACCACGACTGGGGAAAAATAGACAGAGATTTTTTGGCCCGGCTATATGGCCGGGAATACCCACAATAAAATGACCATGTGTCACGTCCAGCCTACGTGGGAAGGCTAGTAAATACAGTCGCACAGAGTCACTAGACTGACGACTCTACGACACTGTCAGCTCTCTGCCTTCGCGTAGAGGGCGCTCTCTGCTTCCGAGCAGAGAGCAATAACCCAGTCGTGGTTCCGCCGAAGGGTAGAACCACGACTGGGGAAAAATAGACATATTTTTTGGCCCGGCTATATGGCCGGTAATACCCACTATAAAATGACCATGTGTCACATCCAGCCTACGTGGGAAGGCTAGTAAATACAGTCGTACAGAGTCACTTGAGAGTCTCTAATGAGTTACTGAAGAGTCAGTGCGAGTCAGTGAAAGAGTTAGTCACACTTCCGGTGTCGTACCGGAAGTAATCACGTATACACACGTCTTACGACGTATTGGACTCTTGTATCTTTCTATTGTAAATATTATTAATCACTTCTGTACATACTAACCGTCTTTCCGCGGAATACAACTTATATTCTGATTCTGTTGTTGAGTTATTCATTTATACTTGGCGACATAACAATTATTTTCCCCACTGATTATTTAGGAGTCTTTTATAGTTCATTTATGTTATCGGGTGTGTCGTATTTACTCCAGAACAGTAACTAGTTAAGCTTTCGAGAAAGTTTTTCACCCGGTGAGAATTTACTTCTAGACCGGATGAGATCAACTTCTAATCTCTGTTCACCAAGAGTTTTATATGTCCACCCATATATATTCGCATCAGGGGCATAGTTTTCACAAATAAGTTGAGTATATTCTCGAGTAGAATATTTGTGTAAATCAAAAAGTGTGTTGTTCCGAGCACTGAATTTCGTAGAATGCATGGGTTGACCGCCATGGCCCCGAAGGACTTGCTGTTAATAACCACCTTCAACAACCTATATTTTAAGAAGGACTTTATAATTGAGAATAATAATCGGAACTGTCTCTTAAAATATAAATTATTTCTCAAAAGCCGTTAAAGATGACGTCACGTTAGACTATTTCAAACACCAAGCTTTCAAAAGAAAACCAGGGTGCAGAAAAAGGAATTCTAATTGCGACAGAGTCATCACATCGATTCTTGTTCTTTACTACGAAAGTAATTGAACAAAAATAAAATATGAACCTCCGAGAGTTTCTTCACAATATCAATCAGAAAACTCAACACATCCGATAAGTGCAAAAGCAGAAAAAAAATTAAGCAGAGGGCCCTTGTCTGTTATTTTTAATCAAACGTTAAATAATGCAGAAAAGAATGGTTTAATCAATCTTTTATTGAGTTTCTTCAGCATTCTAAATTTTTTTCTGTACTTCAGGAAATATTAAAATATAAAAATTATCCTTATTCTTCCGAGAGCTTTAGGCTAGTGCTTTAGCGATTAAAAAAGATATTGTATTTCTGCTATAAACCCTAAAAATGTGTAAAGTTTATAATATATTGCAGAAAATGGAAGACTACTAACATTGTCGTTACTAACCAAAATAATCGCACCGAATCAAAACTAGATATTACCAATATAGTGTGCCAATTTCAATAACCAGTAGTTTTTGTCAACGATGAATCACCTACATCCAGTATACTAAGACTTCAAAAAGTAGTCGCTTTCCATATCACTTGTCAAATCAAAGAGCAAATAAAAGTGTTTATTAACGCATGATTTAACTGAATCCCGACGGAAAATTATAGTTGATAACACAAAAAGCTTTTTTACCTCATATAACCGTCGAGATCTTATTATATTAGAAGCCGTATTGATGAACATCCGTTATACGTTATCAATCACATACTGTTCTGTTGAGGAGATGGCATGTTAAGTATTTTCTAATAATGGTATATAACTACTCCAAACAGGCATTCTGCTACTAGAATGTTGACACAGTAAAAACGACTATATAGTACAACACACGGAGAATGAATATACCTAATAAAATCCTTTGAGCATGGAAAATTCACTACTCAAAAGCGCTCGAAAAAAAAACTATGAACAGTTTTTATATCTTTTAAGTTTGAAAAACGTAAAAATATTTGAATGATGCAGAAGAAACTGTACAAAAGTTTAATAAAATCATTCTTGTCGGACGTATTCATTGGAAGATTCTCAAAAGAAATCTTACTTGCTACCCGTGTTTCAACCATATCGGTCTCATAAGGTGGCAAGGGGAAAACAGTCTTACCGCCTGATGGGACCGATATAGTTGAAAACAAGGTAGTAAGTAATTGGAGAATATTGCGTTCTTTAATATATTGTTGGCTTTACATATTCAATTCTTTTGAGTGTGCATTGAACACTTTTTAAAATAATCGTTAACTAGTCAAACCATTATTTCTTTTACTGATATATATATATATATATATATATATATATATATATATATATAAATTCCGGCCATAATTATTAGACCACCACAGTTTTTAAAAAAAGATATATTTATATATCTTTAATTCAAAAGAAAAGATATATTTATATATCTTTAATTTAAAAGAAAAGATATATACCATTTTTAGTATTTATTGCCAAGTGGATAATTAAAATGAAAACAGAATGGTTCTTTTGCTATTATTACTTTGCAAAATTTCACAAAGCAAGGATGCATAGATGAACTTCTCCGAATCACCCTAAATTTTCTTCATTCTTACATTAATGAAAATGCAATATAGGTAATTATTAAATATTTATAAAGTCATTTTATGCACATGTTATTGTGCAGTATTAACAAAGGAACCATTCTATTTTCATTTACAATTATTCACTTGGCAATAATTACTAAAAGATAGTATGAAATATATCATTTTTTTAAAACACTGAGGTGGCCTAATAATTATGGCCGGAAGTATATACATATATACACACTTAGACAGATCCTTTACTATTACAGCTCATTCAGTACGGCTTAGACTTCGATCGCTTGCTAACCCAGGATTGAAACCGGCCCGAATTGGCGTTAGTCGGCTATTCTACCCCTAGGCCACGAGCGTCCAGTTGAGGAAGACAGGCTTTTTAGAGCGTATAATCACGCCCAATAGCCAAATTGCTCCAATTCATTATCGAATGAGCAGTGCGTAAATGCCGGAGTAGCTACTGTTTACAAAGTCTACCACTCTTCCAGAGTGCTCAATCAGGGTGTGAGAGCGTAAATATATATATATATATATGAATTTTTTATACGTTTTGAAATAACCACGGAAACACACACTCACGGAGACAAAGAACAAGCACACACACACAAACACACAAAAAGATACATACCCACATTAGATTACCCAGGTACACATTACTCAAGTATCTATTTTTATTCATATAATCTTTTTCATTTGGTTTCTGCGATACGCATTTTAATTTAATCTGCGCAATCAAAATTACCAATCGAACAATACACTGAAAATTAAATTATTCGCGAAATGCGAAATTTTTGGAAATAACTCCGTAAATAAAATTTTTTAAATTGATTTTTTTTATGTTAATTATGACAGCACTGAGTGAACTCAAATCGTGTGTCTCCGTTCTCACTTTGAAAAACCTCTTCTTTTTCATATTTTTCCCCAAGCATACCCCTCTTTGTAGTAAACTTACACGCCGATGATTTTTATTTTTATCCCTTTGCTATTCCCCTTCTTTATCCGCCCGCTTTCCTTTCTGCAGCTTCACGCTGACGTCTTTTCTTTCTTTAACTTATTTTCTTATTTAATCAGTTTTTATTTCTTTTTCTCTTCTTATTTATTCCATCACTTTTTCTATCTTTTTTTTTCTCTTTTTGTCATCGTTTATTATCATCGCTGCAATGGAATGTGTTCACTTGTCAGCGACATCTTTGGAAATTCCCTGATTATATTAAAGCTTTATTTTATTTTTATCATACTATTACGCATGCGTGAAAAACGTCGACATGTACACATGCGCATCAACAACCATGCAGGATTTGATCAGAAATCAAAGCTAAATTTACACATATACATGTATATATTTCTCAAAATCTGCGCACACAAACAGAGATAGATAGATAGATAGATAGATAGATAGATAGATAGATAGATAGATAGATAGATAGCTATGAACAGACTGAGATAGATAGATAGATAGATAGATAGATAGATAGATAGATAGATAGATAGATAGATCACTATTTAGCTGTGTCAGTTTACAGCCTTATTGAATCAACATTCTCGAGAAAATTCTGAAAATTCCCTGCTCGAAGCAGAATACTTGTGCAATCATTTCTTAAAATCAACAACTTTTCAGCAGCTTTTATATATATATATATATATATAGAAAGAGAGAGAGAGAGAGTGAGAGATACATTTTTGTTTAGCTTTTTATTTCTTATAGATAATAGTTTTTATCGTAAATGTTTCTTTATTTTTATGGAAATGGTTATTCACGTATTAATATAAATTCAATCAATTGAATAAGAAAATCAAGTTTGTATTGATGTCATACGGGATTTTCCTACTTTAGTAACTGCTTCCATTTCATTTGTCGTAATATTTCATGATGTCTTATACCAGCGACATCTTCTTGATTTCAGGGTGTATTGTTGAATTACAATTCTCAGTATAATTATTTTGCTTTCATTTTCATGGGTGATATTTTTTTTTAAAAATAGAGCCACTGTCTATGATTACTTCATCATTTTTTTACTTTCTTTCACAATGTTTTTTTTTTGTTTTTTTGTTTTTTTTATGAGTTCAAATCTTTTATCTGTCATGCAAATGTCCGTGAATTTTTACAACTCTATTACATCAGACATTGCTCAAATCCACGTACTGTACTTTAGGAAATAATCTAGTATTCACTGATTGATAGATATTTGCGAAGCGTAAACCAGGTAGATACAAGCCAAATAAGGAGAAGAAAAATGAGTGCTGTGCCTGTCTTTTGATTTGTGAAGACATCCTTCTAGTAAAACCAACTACTCTTTATTTTTCAGGGCTGCTCAAATGTTTTCTCTAGTTGTCAGGCGGAATAAAATCAATTACTCTCTCGCATTAATGTAAATGTGGATATTTATCTTACTTAGCAAATCATGTCACGAAATCGAACTTTGAGATCCAGTGAGAATTAATATAACAACTCTAGTTGTTGATCGGTAAGGAATTATATGCAAAACACTGTATACGCTTAAGTTTCTCGAATAGAAGTGATAATTGTGGGATGCTGTGGAATAAAGTAGAAAAAAATCAGACAAAAAAAAGAAAAAATAATGTCTGAATGTAACTATAATTTTTCAAGAATAAACATTTCGGGTCAAATTATAAGGAGTAATGGTAGCTAAGCTTTTGTCATAAGGTTATGAAATATTTATGCCCACGGGTAATTCTTCCCACTTTGATGACCTCCTTCTTTTGGGTTCGAGTTCATTTTAAGCTGAGAACGGCTTTGCATATGTTGTTACTAGCAGTATAGCCCGGTGTTGCTTTAAAACTAATCCATGGTCCTGGAGCTCAGACTCTTTGGACGTTGGCACGAAAGACTAAAAAGCAATAGTTGCTTCCAGTTAAAACAAAACCGTAGACTGAAAGAAAAATGAATGGATGTAAGTCAAATTTTGATTTCCCGGTATCGATATCAAATAGATTTTTTCATCGAAAAATGAATTTTGAAGGCTAAATAAGTCCGCTGAGTAAATGGTATCATGGCTGAGACTAAGAACTACAATTATACCTACGTAGAGCCAAACCCGAAGCAAAAACTAAAATAAAAGGGCTGAAAAAATACAGACATACTGGCAGATAAACAGACACACACACAAACATCTTGCCTTTTATATATATACATATTATCGATTTACTGCACTATTGTTAAAACTGCAGCCTTGAAACTTCTGAATATCGTTTCTTAAGTCTTTGTCTATGAGTGTATCAAATTTGATTAAAATCGGACCACTCCTTCTATAAGACGATTTTTTCGATTATCGATTTTCGATATTCATCAGGGGTACCTCAACACAAAACCTAGCTATGAACACTCGTAGACGCTTATAGTAGAATTGTGTAAATTTTCAAGAAAATCGGTTCAGACGTTTCTGAGTCTATAGGTAACGGAGACACACAAACAGACATACACACAGAGACAAAGTTCCATTTATAAATAAGTTTAGATATGAATTAATGAAATATAGCAAATTGATTTTAAAGTATTATTTACTAAGCTAGTTTCGGTGAAAAGCCATGAATGAAAATCTATGTTGAGCAATTGAACTGTATGCCATCTGTTAAATTAGAGCATTGCTGTGAAAGTTATATTAAAAACAATAATATGTTATGTTCCGAGGTTCAAAGCATGAAGGAAAATCTCATATACAGTGTGCGGTAGAAATACATCCCGCATTTTAATGTTTAACTGTGTGGCGTTTGTAAAACTTTCCAAATGGCTAAGGTGTCTTTATTTTGGTTAATGTCCTACAGATATCAAGAATTACCATCAAGGTGCTGACTTGTACTAATTTGATCTTCCGACGAATGATTCTGTTCCGGATGACGATTCTTTAATGGTTTGATTTCAATGTCATCGGTTCAGCGCTTAAAGAGAAGTCATTTTGAAGACCGGGGCGCAGTCGGTTAATGGAAAACTTTGAAAAGCTCTATAACTCGTTATTATCCTACAGATATCAAGAATTACCATCAAGGTGCTGACTTGTACTAATTTGATCTTCCGACGAATGATTCTGTTCCGGATAGAAAACCGATTCTTTAATGGTTTGAGTTTCAATGTCATCTAGTTCCAATGGCAAAGAAAGTCATTTTTGAAAGACCGCGGAACGCAGTCGATTTAATAAACTTTAGAAAAGCTCTGAAACCCCAGTGTGTCACTGAATCAGCAATTACCATCAAGGTGCTGACATGCTAATTTGGTATCACCGACGAATGATTCTGTTCCGGATAGAAAACCGATTCTTTAATGGTTTGAGTTTCAATGTCATCGGTTCAGCGCTTAAAGAAAGTCATTTTGAAGACCGCGGAACGCAGTCGGTTAATGGAGAAAACTTTGAAAAGCTCTGCAACTAGTTAATGCTACTGAATATCGCTGTAATTACCATCGAATTACTGACTTGTACTAATTTGATCTTTCCGACGAATGATTCTGTTCGGATAGAAAACCGATTCTTTAATGGTTTGAGTTTCAATGTCATCGGTTCAGCGGCAAAGAAAATCATTTTGAAAGACCGCGGAACGCAGTCGGTTAATGGAAACTTTAGAAAGCTCTACAAAAACTAATTCGCTCCTACAGATATCAACAATTACCATCAAGGTGCTGACTTGTACTAATTTGATCTTCCGACGAATGATTCTGTTCCGGATAGAAAACCGATTCTTTAATGGTTTGAGTTTCAATGTCATCGGTTCAGCGCTTAAAGAAAGTCATTTTGAAAAGACATGGGCACTGATGATTGGCAAACTTTGAAAAGCTCACAAAACTAGTTAATGTCCTACAGATATCAAAATTGCATCAGGTGCTGACTTGTACTAATTTGATCTTTCCGACAAATGGTTTCTATTCGAGATGAAAACCGATTCTTTAATGGTTTGAGTTTCAATGTCATCGGTTCAGCGCTTAAAAAGAAAGTCATTTTGAAAGACCGCGGAACATGAATGGGTTAATGGAGAAAACTTTTAGAAAAGCTCTACAAAACTGGTTAATGTCCTACAGATATCAACAATTACCATCAAGGTGCTGACTTGTACTAATTTGATCTTCGACGACCGTTGTTCCGGATAGAAAACCGATTCTTTAATGGTTTGAGTTTCCAATGTCATCAGTTCAGCAGCTTAAAAGAAGAAGTCATTTTGAAAGACCGCGGAATATGATCGGTTAATGAAGAAGCTTTAGAAAAGCTCTACAAAAAAACTAGTTAATGTCCTACAGATATCAAGAATTGCCATCAAGGTGCTGACTTGTACTAATTTGATCTTCCGACGAATGATTCTGTTCCGGATGGCTCCCGATTCTTTAATGGTTTGAGTTTCAATATCGGTTTGACGCTTAAAAAGTCATTTTGAAAGACCGCGGAGACTCAGTCGGTTAATGGAAAAACTTTAGAAAAGCTCACCGCGACTAGTTATTAATACAGATATCAAGAATTACCATCAAGGTGCTGACTTGTACTAATTTGAGTATCATAGAATGATTCTGTTCCGGATAGAAAACCGATTCTTTAATGATTTGAGTTTCAATGTCATGGTTCAGCGCTTAAAGAAAAGTCATTTTGAAAGACCACTTGGAGCGCAGTCGGTTAATAAACTTTAGAAAAGCTCTACAAAACTAGTTAATGTCCTACAGATATCAAGAATTACCATCAAAGTGCTGACTTGTACTAATTTGATCTTCCGACGGAGCGTTCTATTTCCGGATAGAAAACCGATTCTTTAATGGTTTGAGTTTCAATGTCATCGGTTCAGCGCTTAAAAAGAAAGTCATTTTGAAAGACCGCGGAACACCAGTCGGTTAATGGAAAACTTTAGAAAAGCTCTACGAGCTTTAGTTAATGTCCTACAGATATCAAGAATTACCATCGAGAATTCTTTGACTTATTCATTTGATCTTCCAAACGAATGATTCTGTTTCAAGATGACGATTCTTTAATGGTTTGAGTTTCAGTAACTTATCGGTTCAGCGCTTAAAAGAGAAGTCATTTTGAAAAGGCCGCGGAACTATGGTCGAGTTTAATGGAAAACTTTTAGAAAAGCTCTACAAAACTAGTTAATATAGATATCGAAATTACCGCTAAGGTACTGACTTGTACTAATTTTGATCTTCCGACGAATGATTCTGTTCCGGATGAAAACCGATTCTTTAATGGTTTGAGTTTCAATGTCATCGGTTCAGCGCTTAAAGAAGTCATTTTGAAAGACCGCGGAACGCGAACCAGTTGTGGAAAACTTTAGAAAAGCTCTACAAAACTAGTTAATGTCCTACAGATATCAGCTTTGAGTACCATCAAGGTGCTGACTTGTACTAATTTGATCTTCCGACGAATGATTCTGTTCCGGATAGAAAACCGATTCTTTAATGGTTTTGAGTTTCAATGTCATCGGTTCGCGCTTAAAAGTCATTTTTTTGAAAGACCGCGGAACGCAGTCAGTTGTGGAAAACTTTAGAAAAAGCTCTACAAAACTAGTTAATGTCTACAGATATCAACAATTACCATCAGGGTGCTGACATGCCTAATTTGATCTTCAGAATGATTCTGTTCCGGATGAAAACCGATTCTTTAATGGTTTAGGTTTCAATGTCATCGGTTCGGCGCTTAAAGAAAGTCGTTTTGAAAGACCATGGAACGCGAACAGGTTTAATGGAAAACTTTGAAAATACTGTTCAATTAATCACTACAGATATCAAGAATTACCATCAAGGTGCTGACTTGTACTAATTTGATCTTCAGGCAAATGATTCTGTTCCGGATAGAAAACAGATTCTTTAATGGTTTGAGTTTCAGTATCATCGGTTCAACGAAAGTCATTTTGAAAGACCGCGGAACGCAATTGATTCAACTTGGAAAACGAAGAAGCTCACAAACTAGTTAATGTCCTACAGATATCAACGTGCCATCAAAATTGAAGCTTGTACTAATTTGATCTTCGAATGATTCATTTCAAGAAGTTGAAACAGTTCTTTAATGGTTTGGTTTCAATCATCATCGGTTCAGCGCTTAAAGAAAGTCATTTTGAAAGACCGCGGAACGCAGTCGGTTAATGGAAAACTGAGAAAAGCTCTACAAAATGGTTAATGTCCCTACAGATGATGTCAAGAATTACCATCAAGGTGCTGACTTGTACGGTGGTCTTCCGACGAATGATTCTGTTCCGGATAGAAAACCAGTTGCAATATGGTTTGGGTTTTGATATCATCGGACTTGGCCTTAAAAAAGAAATCATTTTGAAAGTTGCAGACGTCGATTTAATGGAAAACTTTAGAAAAGCTCTACAAAACTGGTTAATGTCCTACAGATATCGAAATTTATCAAGGTGCTGACCTTGTAATTTGAATCTTGACATGAATGATTCTGTTCCGGATAGAAAACCGATTCTTTAATGGTTTTGAGTTTCAATGTCTCATCGGTTCAGCCTTCAAAGAAAGTCATTTTGAAAAGTGGGGCAAGTCAGTTAATGGAAAACTTTAAACTCCAAACTGATGTCTCTTTGAATCAACAATTACCATCAAGGTGCTGACTTATGCCTGGACTCTGATCTTCAAACAGATAGGTGCTGTTCTGGATGGCTTAATTCTGTTATGGTTTGAGTTTCAATGTCATCAGTTCCGCTTAAAAGAAAGTCATTTGAAAGACATGGACATGATCAGTTGTGGAAAAACTTAGAAAAGCTCTACAAAACTCTATGACAAATAGACGTCACCATTTGTAAAATATAATTTAAACAAATAAATGAATAATCACTGATGTCATTTGTGAACCATTTTTAATAGCAGTTGCTTTGATTTTTTATCAATCTTTAAAATGCGGGAGCTATATCTTCCTTACCCAGTATTATCCAGGAATTTTGATTATTGTGACAAAGCTAATAACCATAACGTCCAAGTCGTTTTGTGTATAAGCTGGGAATTAAAAGAAGAGCTTTTCTTGCATTTTAGTGTGTTGTTCTTGTAAAATTATATTTAATCTATGATTTAGTTATTGGCCATTTCATTCGTGATTTCAGCGCTGTTTAAATCTGAATCTAAAAATAAGGGTTGTATAACTTAGAAACCTATTAAATATTTCCCCAACATATGCGTTATGATACAGTGGATATCGGCTCGGAACGAGAAATCGGCAAGCCGAGTTCAAATTCCAGTTAAATTCGTTGCATTCCCTTATGTTTAAATAACCTTGGAAAAGGTCTCTTCACTCCAGCATCAAATTAAATAACAGGAAAGACTGGGTTCTATAGCTTTGATTGACAATCAGTCTACCGCAGAATGTAATGCCAACCTACTGTGAGAAAATTGTCTGCCCAGTCAGTCATATCTTTTTCGAGACATGATCGCCCAAGCATGTATCATGGTATGGAACTTAATTGCCTCACTGAATCTTAATTTAAAACCTAGATTTTATTAGGTGCCTAAAATGTATTAAGGGTGATGTAAGCGGATATATTAAAAAGAACAAGAGTGCACAGCCACATTAAATGTCATTGCAATATATATATATATATATATATATATATATATATATATATATATATATAATATATTATATATATATATATATATTATAATCATTTCACCCTGAGCAAGGTGGAAACGCCACTGATGTGCAGGGGGTTACATAAATGTAAAAAGATTAATTAGAAAAGAGTGAGGAGTACAAACTAGTTAGAAAGGAACAATAGAAAGCAGGTGCGATGACAGATACATAGGTGGAGAGAAAGGGAAAGTTATACAGGGGTGGGGAGAGAGCTAGAGTCCAGTGGTTAGTAGATGAGTATTGACTTTGCATTTAAATCTCTGGAGGTTGTAGCCGTCAGGGAGGCAAGAATATGGGTGCGAGTTCCACAGGCGGGAAGTGCGAGAGAAGAAGCTGCAGGAGTAGAATTGTCGTCTGCATTTGGCTAACCTGACTGTGAATGGGTGGGACCCAGTTGTCAGTCTGGTTGCACGAGTAAACACCTGTTGAGGAGGCATCAGTAACTTAAGCTCGTCCGAGCAGAAGCCATGAAAGTATTTATAGAACAGACAAAGGGAGGCCACATTTATATATATATATATATATATAATAACTGTAAATAAAATATTGATATTTCCCGTCGTTTTATGTGATACAGCACTGTCTAAATGTTTTTCAGTTAGTGTACAAAATATTTTAATTCCTCAATCAAACTATTGTTTTTTTTTTCTTTTCATTAGCACGTCTTTTTCTGTTACCCCAAGCAACCCCCGTTCTGTCATTCATTTGCTCAGGCCCCTCAAGTATGTTATCCGCTCTTTTCCCCTGTCTCTTTTTCCCCCTATCTGGCCTGTTAGTCTCAGGTTCTTCAAGCCTTTCTGCATCATTACATGTCCCAGGAACTTTAGCTATTTTTTCCTGATGTTCAGTACCGATTAAATGTCCCCGCCTTTTCTGTTTTTAATGTCTTGCATAAGCAACTCTCAATACCCTGTTGAAGCCCATCGTTGAAAAACCGAATGTAATAATCCTACAATCACAATAACGAAAATAAATAATGCATTCCAGTAATATTTATCGCAAATATTATGTAGTTTTTGTTAAGTGTATGACTGTACAGTTTAGTGTCGAGAATCACCAGGCTTGTTATCGCTGCCATGTTTACTGTAGTAAGTAAATTTTCTCAAGGAGTTGAATAGTTAGACCGCAAGCGACTGGTTTAGAATTTGTACTTTCCCTAGACTGGTTACTAGTCAGTGCTAGGAAGGTGTTATTATCATGTATGTTGAGATAGAAAAGATGGTACATGCCCGAAAGGGAACACGCCACTTTTTAGTCTTGATAGAGTTCAAAATTATCTCCGTGTCTTTCTCAGAGAAGAATTATTATCCACCCCAACCTTACAGTTAGAATATAACGCACTTACATTTTAACTCCAGATCGTCATCTCCTTTACCGAGGCGATAAAGGCTACGTTAAGTGAACATCCTAGAATGCATTGAATATGTAGCTAAACAGAAATTATGCGTAACACACACACACACACACACACACACACACACACACACACACACACACACACACACACAAATGTTTACTCATTATATATATATATATATATATATATGCACACACACACAAATGTTTACTCATTATATATATATATATGCACACACACACACACACAAATGCTTACTCATTATATATATATATATATATATATAGAATGCATTGAATATGTAGCTAAACAGAAATTATGCGTAATACACACACACACACAAATGTTTACTCATATATATATATATATATATATATATATGCACACACACACACACACACAAATGTTTACTCATTATATATATATATACACACACACACACACACACACACACACACACACACACACACACACATATATATATATATATATATATATATATATAAGTATCCAAGTATGGGTGGAATAATATTATTTGTCCAAAGAAACACTTTTTAAAAAAATGCTCAATACAAAGTAGAGCTAATAATATTTATTCAGAAATTATAACATGGATATATACAAAAGTATATATATATATATATATATATATATATATATATATATATATATATATATTTGAAAAATGACAAGACCGTAAAAAGGGAGGGGATAATTAACATGAAATATTTAGTAGATTAAAATAGAGATCTCAGTTGATATTATCCAAGCAATATGAAATACAGAGAAAACTAAACGCATAATTAAACGGTTATAAATCCAAAATTTACTTCGGCAGTTGTAAAAATTTTAAAACTGCTTCTTCAAACCCAAACGTTTTTCGGATTTGAAGAAGCAGTTGGCAATGGTTCATCGCTGTGCAAGTGTATGTGAGCTTGTGCTGATATTTAATCATGAACTTTTTTCTGGAAATAATTTCTTTCCTGCTGTATCAAGAATATTTTGAAATAAGGCCGTTAGTAGGAATTTGTTTTTAACAATGAAGTTATCTACTCAGCGTGGGGATTATTAACAATAAAGAAAGGACATAAATTGATGCACCACATATTTAGGCGGAAGACCATATCGGAGTCACCTAGCGAGTAAGCGAGTGAATTAGTCCGGAGATCTCTCAGGAATATGGACCACTGATATGTATATCATTTTATAAGCTTGAACACTCTCACCCGGAAAGGGAGACTATTTCCACGCATGCATAGAAAAAAGAAAACTGGCCAACATATCTTATCGTACACAAAGAGTTTTTCTTCATCGTAAGACGAATAAATTGCCTTCATGCGTTTGAAATAATGATTGTCTCTGGTGATGCAGAGAAAAAAACAAGGCGTATTCATTTGATATTTTCTAAAAGTCTTGTTCTAGTAAAGATTTCTATAAGTTTGAATGTTTTTTATTTTACGATGATTTTCTTTATCTCATTCTATTCATTTTCTTAAATCATGCTCCCTACAGATATTTTATTGTGTAGAAGCTGTTTCTCGAACAGAAGACAAACCGTAGGAAACCTATCTGCAGCTTTCACGTTATTCCTCAATAATTTTGAGGTGTTTATTTTCTTGAAAAGATTATATGCACATATAAGTTCTCACAACCACACACGTCTATATATAGCAAATCGCCTGAAGGCACCACTCATGATAAAAACCTAGGTTGCGTAATAACTCGTTTAAAAATAAAAAAATATTCAAATGTTCTACAATATAATTGTATTCAAAATTTTTCCATACAAATCTGCACTGGTTTAAACTTATTATAACCAGAAACTAAGTAATTAAACAATCTCACACCTGATTGAGCATTCTGGAAAAAAGGTAAACTTTGAAAAACAGTAGTTACTCTGGCATGCATGCATCGCTCATTCCGTAATGAATTAGAACACTCTGGCTATTGGGCGTGTATAATGACAATATATGCGCTAAAAAGTCTGCCTTCTTCTACCGAGCGCCCATAGTCCAGAGGTATAATCGCCGACTGACGCCATTTCCGTCGGGTTTCAATCCTGAGTTAAAAGCAGACGGAGTCTAACCTTACTGATGAGCTGTGATACAGCGAAACAGATCTGTCTGCGGATGACTATATATGTATATATTACGGAAATTAACGAAGATAAAAGAAATGGTCTTTAAACAACCGACAATTTCAAATGATTTTTTAACATTATTTTTGATCAATTCTCGTATTTAAGTAAATATTCTGTTTATAATGAAACAATATTATATATTTCTTTCTAGTGGTCTGATTATTTACGATCATTTTTTGTTACGAAAATGTGTGTCACTGTATTGTGTGTGTGTGTGTGTGTGTGTGTGTGTGTGTGTGTGTGTGTGTGTGCTTTCATCGATAGTGTTTAATTGTGATTACATTTAGCACGAATGTTTTTGATTTATCAGTTGTTTTACTGAAAAATTTTAATCTGCCAAGGAGTTGTTTTTAATCGTAATACATTCGATATCGGGATAGATATAGACTGTTGGTAAGTATAGCCCTGACGAGTGAGAACACCATAAGGATGTCCTCACAAAATTTCGAAGTCGGCATGAATCTTCTCTTTTAAAGCGGCAAATGTTTTGTACTTTATGTATATATATGTACACACACACACACACACACACACACACACACATATAACGTTCTCACAACCTGATTGAGCACTCTGGAAAAAAGGTAGATTCTGGCATCTACGCAATGAATTAGAACACTCTCAACTATTGTGCGTGTATGATGATAATATACACGCTAAAAGTTTGCCTCCTTCTACCGAGCGCCCGTAGCTCAGCGGTAGAATCGCCGACTGACGCCAATTCGGTCGGGTTTCAATCCTGGGTAAAAAGCAATCGGCTGTCTAACTGTACCGATGAGATATGATACAGCGAAACAGATCTGTCTGTGGATGACTATATATATATATATATATATATATATATATAACTTTTGAGCATACGCACATAGAATTAATTCTTAAACATAATCATGTTCAAAATAGCATATCAAATTGCAAACCCTTACAAACAAAGGTTAATGAATATAAAATTAGTGAACCGACAAAATAAATGAAATAATGAATAATAAGATACTCGATGGTGTATCTTTGTCATAATGGCGAAATTATTTCTTTAATATTCACAATAAACTTAAGTACGTATGTAGTTGCTAGACCTGAAACCAAAAAAAAAAAAAAACATCATTGTGATGATCATTATCAGCTGCCTCATTATAGTTAGTAAAGTGTAAAGAGATTGGAACATTTAAAATCCTGATTAAGAAACAAAATAACTCTTTAGTGAAACACAATTAGAATAATGGGGAGATTGCAAGAGTATTGATGAGATTTAATGTCACTTGATCCCAAATGAAAAATAAGACGTCTTGCGAGACATCTCATCATTCTAATCAACATCCTCAACACTAAAAATAATGAGAAAACGGAAGGGTAGGTGAAAAAAAATATGGCTAGCTGAAAACGAAAATAATACAAAAGAAGTCTTTAATAAAATATAACACAAATAAAACTTTTTTTTGTTAAGAAATACCAAAATTGTTTTAATGTATTAATAAATAATTATTTTTTTAAAGAAAATAATGAAATAGATGGATGAGAAAGTTAATATATAAAAGGTGAAAACTTAAAACGCGTACATAGAACGATAGAAAGCCAGAACATTAAAACGTCACAATTTTATAAAGTGTTAAAACAATAAATGAAATTTTAGAAAAATAAAAAGATTGAATGGTGCAATAAAGTTTAAAGTATACAAAATATATCGTTTTAAAACATTTTTAAAGCAATCAAAATATACGTGGAATGTAGGAACATCCAAAAAATATGGAAGAAGCAGAAAGAAGAATAAAAATGAAAAAAGAAAAAGAAAAAGAGAATAAACAAAAAGAATTAAAAGAAAAGAATGAGAAACGAAAGAAAGAAAAAGATAAAATTTAAGAGAAGAGAAAAATATGAATAAATGAAAAGAAACAATGAAATGAAGGTTCGCACGTAAGTACTGAAGAGAATATGAAATGTTAAGAGAGAAATGATGTCTATAAAAATAAGAAAAAAAAGGAATAAAATTAAAATAAAAATAAACTTGGAAATTAAAGAAAATAAAGAAGAAGCAACACTAAAACAAAAAAAAAGGTGAAGACAATAAAGAAGAAATGATTAAGAATTTAATTTTTGTTTTTGTGGCATATCAACACATCGGTGGGTCATTTATTGCCAACTAAACTTTATTTATTTATTGCGGGTAATACATTTTTCTTTTAATAATTTATTGTTGTTTATATAAGTTTTTTGTATCTAGTAATACATTTTTCTTTTTCGAGGATCGAGATTCACTGGGATTTGTTTTTTTAAGGACCGGGTCCTCAAATCCTACCCTTGTTATTTAACCCATAACTGGAGAGAATTACTGACCAGGCTCAATGGTGCTTAACCGGTGTATTCAATGTGATAGGACGTAAGCCTTTAAGAGTTAAAAAGAGAGAGAAAGAAATGCATAAAAAGAACGAAAATAGAACATTAAAGTAATAAGGAACATTTAAATAAAACAATCAAGACAATTAGAAAATGAAATAAAGACAGAAAGCGAAATGGAAATGAAAATATAGTTGGAAAATGGGAATTTAAGAAATAAAGGAAAAAAATGAAAGAAAAAAAATGGTAAGAACGGAAATTCAAAGAAAGTTAAGTAAAAAGACACACATTTTTGAATCCGAGAAAGAAAGATAAGCAAAACGCGAAAGAAACGAATCACCGACTTGAAGAATTTTCTCTTCTTTTGTCTAATTTTCCCCCATTTCAACCGAAACTGAATGGAGTAGAATCGGAAAGAAAGAGATAAAGAGAGAAGAATGTGAAGAACAAATTCCATTGCATGAATCTAAACGAATGCACTTAATGGCTTGATCGATCCTGAAAGCAAAACGGAGAGAAAAATATAGAGTCAATGAGTTGATTTCAAAATCTGGAAACATTCCTTGCAGGATGTAAAATCACGTAATCATTTTTACTTTTTTCAAACAATATTTCTGTCTCTTTCTCGATTGCATTTTTTTTAATGTCATCGTCTTGGATAATGTGGTTATTTAGAGAGACATAACTTTTCTACATTTAACGTTTTTTGCAAATTTTGTATTTATTTTAAAAGTTTTCAAAAATGGTTTATGTTTTCATCGTTTTACCTTATTTACTATTCATCAGATTATATTTTCATTTTAAAGTTAAAAAAAGAAGTTTTATCTAGTCATCTCCATTGTTGATATTAGACCGCGAAAAACTTCGTATTTATAAAATATTTAAATCATATTAATTTATTTATAAATATATTCAAAATGATTTCTCTGCTTTAATAAAAAATAAAGGTACAGTATTGTCAGAAGTGTGTATCATCATTGTTTATTGTTTATTTACTCGAAGCTCAAAGTTATGGGAAATATTTTTACATTACAAATTCATGGCCGATGAGGTAAGCACACCAACAACTAAAGTATGTGTTTGCTTAAAAATGATTGCATTCTTAAGCAAACACATTTGAATAATACTTATGTTAGAACAGCCTGAATTATACACAAACACTATCTAATATATATATATATATATATATATATATATATATGTGTGTGTGTGTGTGTGTGTGTGTGTGTGTGTGTGTGTGTGTGTGTGTGTGTGTGTGTGAAGGGTGTTTATGTGTGTCGTTTTTGCTGTTTGCACAACATATCCTTTTCTTTTTCCTTTTTAATTTAAAAAAATAAAATTAAAAACTCACTCACGATTTGTATACAAATAGACTTCTAACTGTCACATATATGAATGGAATGTTCTTGTAAAACGCCGCTCACTACTGAAAATCGTTACGAACATTTCTTCCAACCTAAAGTATATCAAATAAAAAGAGAAACGCCAAGTGTTCTTTGATAAGATATTTTTTCTTTTTTTATATATTCTGCTACAATTGTTTCTGGTCTCGAGACCTTCATTAAGTAGAGAGTTGCTCTCAGTCAACGTGTTCGTGTGTGGAAGTAGTTCACATCATATAATCGTGAGGGAATCTTTTTCCGCTTTAAGGGGTAATAAAAAAAATATGATGTGCCCAATATCGGGAGAAGAAAGTTTTTATTTTTATTTATTGCGTTGTTTTATTTATATATATACATAGACACATGCATATATATATATATATATATATATATATATATATATATATATATATATATATATAGTTATTTTCTATATCGTGTAAGATTTCGTGTGTCTGTGTCATCGCGTTCGTTCTTGCTAGTATGTGTCCAATCTGATCATTCTATATGCGTGTTGTGTGTCCATGTATGCGTGGGAAGTTAGTATATATTAGGTGCTGCTTTAAAATTGTATGAAGTTTTTTTTTTTTTGATTTGTAGGTAATAACAATTGTCTGTCTTATATAATGGCGTAATTTTAAATTTGCCTTGATTGCTTTGGAAGATGGGTTGTGATACAAAGAATTTTCTGTTGTCTGATAATTTGCTTTTGTGAAGGGAAATCTGTTGCTTATAGCTTGGCTGATTCCAATATAATACTTATTACATTTAGTGCAGTGAGGTGCGTTGTAGTGCATTGGATATCGACTCAGAACGTGACACCGGGGTGCCGAGTTCGAATTCCAGTTGAATTCATTGCATTCACTTACGCACAAATACCCTTGGGAAAGGTATTGATCCGTCTCTTCCTTCCAGTTATGGGTTAAATAACAGGACAGATTGGGTTCTATAGCCTTGGCTTGCAAGCAGTCTACCGCAGAAATCAATGGTAGCCAACTGCGGGATAATCTTCTGCCCATTCAGTCATGTCTCTTTCGAGACATGGTCGCCCAAAGTGTGTATCACGTATGGCACTTAACTGAGTGCCTATGCTACATCTTTAGTTGTTGCATTTCAAATTTTTGGTTATTGGGAACTATTTTGTGGGGATTTCAAAGTGTAGGTGTTTACCTCTATAATGATATCACAAACGCACAAACTTTTTTACTACATTTTGTAACACCAGGTATCGTATGTTGGTTAAATTTAGATGAGGTTAATACGTATTTCAGGTTTTTGGTTGGCGTTGGCTGTTAATTATTTTGGTTGATTTTTCCATGTTTTTCATTTTGTTTTTGTTTTGTAGGTCTAATTTTTGTATTAAATTTCTGTGAATAATTCTGTTCATGTTGTATGTTGAGATATATGCGAGGGTCTGTTCGATGCTGCCTTTCTTTGGATTTCGTAGTTGGTATGAAGGTAGGTTTTCTGCCAGTTCAAAACCTTAGCAGAATATAATATGAAAAAAATATAAATGAACACTTGCACTTTCAATTTTATTGAAAATATATTTTTCTCTCTTTGGGACCTTGTAACATCCACATTATATATATATATATATATATTAAAAAAGGATTAATTCAAAGATGTTGAATGGCCATTTCGATATGAAGATCCCCACGGGGATATATATATATATATATATATATATATATATATATATATATATTACATAAGCCATTATCAAAGAATGAACATTAACATATAGTAAACAGAAAATTTAAGTTATATATATATATATATATATATATATATATATATATTTAACTTAAATGTTCTATGTTCACTATATGTTAATATTCATTCTTTGATAATAACTTATGTAATATATATATATATATATATATATATATTGTGTATTTTGGCAGCATTTTTTCATTAATACAGGTTTCATTGAATAATATAACCAAGTTTTGTCTATTTATTTTGTGTAGAATCCTTTCATATAGTCTGATAAGCTTGCTGGTGCTATCGTTACAAGACAACAGGAAATTACAGTAATTGTTGATTTTTTATCAGGTCTGAGCTTTCGGCTTACATAAGCCATTATCAAAGAATGAACATTAACATATATGGAACATAGAACATTTAAGTTATTAACAAAGTGGAATTAAACGAAGAGAATTAAATCAAAGAGACAAGTTCATTTTTCCTTGGCGTATGGCCGCAGACAGTGACAAAATGGTGGTGGTGTCGTTCTTGATCCGATTACAGGCATTAGACCATGTTAGTAGAGATATCAAAATTTATCAAATTCAAGCCAGGTTATCAACGCATACTTCTCAGAAAAACGCTCGTTGAAATTACATATATACTTAAACAAGAAAATAATAAACAAAAACTTAAAATTCTGGAAGCTATTTGCATCAAACAGCTTAAAAAAATTTTAAAAAATTAAAAGAAAAACACCTATTTTAGTAAGCAATTTTTTATATGTTTACATCTATTAAGGATTTCGGTTTTAGAATTAAGCAAGTTCTGCGTAGGTTCAAACTGCGCTATGGCTAATTTTTCCTCACCACATAGCTGACAGAACTTGCTACCTACTTTATAATTTGAACATTTTTTTATTATTTCCAATCTAAGAATGGGGTCTTTTTTAATAATATTTTAAAGGTTCCATACAAAAGTAGCTAACTCTGTACTATGGCTATATTTTTGGTATTTAAACGAAATCTTATGGTTATAAATTCTACGTTTAAAAGTATCATGAGTTGCACCAATATAAGTTTTAGGATTAGGATCATTTTCATCAGCTTAGACTCTAACTCCGTATACAACACAAGACTGTTGACAGTAACCATTTATGGGGCAGTCATTCTTCAGTCTACAATTACACTTGGGTTTGAAACTAGACTTTTCGGGATTTTTAATTTACTTTTATTAATTCCGTTTATTATTTTACCTACATTAGGTAAACAGAAATAACTCAATTTAATGGTGTTTCTGTAAAGATTTTATTTAGACAAATATTTTTACTGAAATGTTTATCAATTAATGTGAAAAAATGTTTACCAATTGTAGTTCTAACCTCTTTGTTAAAAGGGGGGTTAGACCAGATTATTTTCCTAGCTCTATTCTTATTTTTAGCTTTATTAGGTGTGATAAATTGAAGGTTATCTTTATAGCCACTTTTTAGTAGTGCAGATTGGTATATTTTCTTATGCTTCGATAAGGGGTAGTATGGTTTTTTTCTCACTAACCTGTATTACATATCATTATCATTTCCATGTTGTGGTTACGGTCAAATGTGAAGCAAAAATCGATTCAAACGCCCAAAATTTGACACTTCTGAAAAATTCACTCGTATATAAAAACTGCTTTTTCAAATATTTTTTTTCCTCTGACGAATGTCTTGTTATCCTTGGTACATTCACTGAAATGACTAATGGTTAAGTGAATTCTGACGAAAACGCCGTCATGTCTTGAAAGGTGACGGTAAAATATTTTTTCTGAGTTCATACAGGAAAATATGAAGCAATCGTCATTATCCCAGAAGGTGTTGTCTTACCCAAAATGGCAAACGACCACGGGGGTTGAATTTTGGCTCTCATGGTTTGCCTTTGTTTGTATTTTAATGTTTACAAGTTAAAAAAATGAGTCAGTTTGCCTATTTTTAAAGGGTCAAGTTGCCTCTCTCAGACAAGATTTTTTATTGAATGAAGCTTTCAAGTAGTGGCTGAGATTTTTGGGAAAAACCTGTTTACATGTGTCTACTCGACCATCTCCCTAACCAAATAGCGTTCTCATAAAAACGATGATAAGACCACATTCCTTCATAAAATAAAGCGAGTAAACACTAAAATTGATTGTTGTTGATACAATCTATGATGTAGCGTTGCTGTTGAATAATTGAACTCAGAGACAAAAAAAAACTCGACGAGTTACAGAGGGTATTAAGATATTGATTTGTGACATTACAGTGAAAGAAAATAAGCATATAAATAGAAAGAAACAAATCATCAGAAGGAGACACAAACTAAAATATAGATGTATATTCAGAATCGCTAAGCCACAAAGATATATTTCGGCCAACCAATCAGAAAGCTTTCTAAATAGGAATATGACAGTGAGCCAAACAAAAACTAAGGCAGGTTTTTCAATATTTTTATAACGAGAACGAAAATCAGCCTTAATCAGTATCGATGATTAAATTTGTCAATTTCCTGATATGATATTCATCGTAACATACTCAGAATAAACATGCGACAGATGCAAAACAGACTGACAGTATTAGACGTCCACACGGGCCTGTGTTATTGACATTACAACATACATGTTTTCTTTTACACCATTTTCAAACTAGTTAATGCTACTTTCGAACACATCCATACATTTCTTAATCTATATTTTCAAGGAGGCGTTTAATATATTTGAATACATACATATGCACATATATTTACATTCTCCTGGCCTCTCTCTTTATATCTATTGTATGTACCAGGATATTTTTGGTGGAACTCTTGAACCTCCAACGTTCACTTTATCTTTCTGTATATATATATATATATATATATATATATATATATATATATATATATATATATCAACTTTATTCCATCCACTCATAGATAGTAGTAAGATAAAAAGTATCTACGCATTCTTAAAAAACATCCCAATATAAGAATTACCCAGACAAAACTAAAAAGTGACCTGTACAAAACTAAGTTACTCCACAAGGCTCTATCACTATGGCTACAAAGTGCCGGCTAAATCGTACTAAACTCCCACCACATTCACTTACATCTCATATTACCATAAATAAATTGTTTTCACCATTTATTTTTCATTTTAACCTATCACCATATCAGAAGCAAACGTATCTCCGAAACGCTAAAATGTTTGTGTATTGATATTATGCTTTTTTAAACCATTGTAACAATATATATATATATATATATATATATATATATATATAGTGATGATCCACGTATGCTGTCTTAATAATATGTATAGGAAAAACTACTAAAATGTGTGTTTTAAAAATGTATTTTTTGACAGTATTTATTTATTGCTATTATTATATTTGATATTTCAGACCGTTCTCGGCCTTTCATCAGAAACAAATGATTTTAAAATTTAAATTAGAAACGTTTTCGCGAGGAGTGTTCGTGGAGAGATTGTTTACATCACGTGACGCAGAAAGCGACAGATTTTTTAATATTTGTAAACGTGAACCTATCTTTAATAATACTTATAAATGTTGTTTTAAAGAAAAACTTTTTAGTTGTATCTAAAAATGTTTAACTATTGAAATATTTATAAAGATTCAAAACACCTAAGTCCCTATTCTGCTTTTAGTTCTATATATTCACGCAGAAAGAAAGAAAAATACTGGATTTTAAAATTAAATACATACAGGCTACGATTAAATAGAAGAGCGATGTTTCTAATACAATCCAGCGACATTGTATTTTGTTCTATTTTCATTTGTTGGCACAATACAGCAAGTGTTGTCTGTATAATGTTACGAATCTTTGACTTGATTCTGATTTTGATAGAAAGTTGCGAACTTCAATTTCACTGAAATCCCGTACTTGGACTAAGAATGTAACGTAAAAAAATATATATTTTTCCGGGTTAGGTCAGGTTCTGTTTGTAGCATTGTTGATATCGACGACGAGTTGAGGAATAAGCGAGGAAATAGAGAATAATTCAGCAACAACGGAATTAAGCGAGAAACAACAGTTTGAATAATTGTAACAAGCTTTTTAATGTACATACAATTCCAAAAAGTGATATTTGGTAACTGGAAGGGAATGTATTCCGTGTTATGCGGCTTATGCAATACATATGAATATATTACACTTGTGTTTGTGATAAAGAAATATACTCTCCAAAAGATTATCGTAGTCAGCCTTGTCTAACCACCGAATGTCCATTCAGATCTGATTGCAAACCAAACAATGTTAAAGATCTGCCTCTCTGACTAGCGAAGTTACTTTCAAATTTGATTTCAAATAAAATAAAAGAATGTTCTTGAATCGTATTTTTGTCATGCTTCAAGTAAAAAGATGTATATCGTTCCAGAGAGAAGATTACTTCAAATAGAAAACAAAATTTACATTTGAAGTGACTGAAGTCGAATGTCCGTAAGTCTGGTGTCATTTTTTTTTCTTTTTTGCTTTTTTTCTTATATAGCCGGAATCAATTATTCATTTATTTAAAAACTCTGTTCCATCTTTTTAGCAAGGCTCAAATTAGACGTCCGATGAGTTTGTCACCCTTTGCGCCTCTCTTTCCGTTTTGTGCTTTTTTTTTTACTAATCACGCGAGTCGTTGATTTCTATTCCACGGGCGATTGTGTCTTTCAAGAAAACAAAAAGTTTCTCTATTTTCTAATTCGCGGGTATATCGTATCTTTGGACTTTTTCGTCCATTGTCGTTTAGTCAGTCTACACCACTACCTGTACTCAGTTTAGGGTAGAAGTGTGATGATGACTTTCTTGATTTATTTATCACTATACGTAACAGTAACAAAAAACAACTGAAGTTATCTTGACAATGATTGTTTGCTCTTTGCTCAGTTTATTAATGTCATTCACTTCTGTTACGCTTCTTATTACATATAGCGGTTGTTGTGGTTGCTGCTGCTGTTGATGATGCTTTGTTAGTAGACATGTTGTTCCAGTTGCTCCTGTTGCCGTGCCTGCTATCAAATTTGTTGTCAATGCTGCTTCTGTTGCTGTTGTTGTTAGTGATGCGTCTTTGGTTGTTGCTTCCGCTCTAGTTTCAGTTGCTGTTGTTGCTGTTTAGATTTTCTTTTTAAAAAGAAAACAACCTTTTTCGATTGGACATTTTCTGCTTGAGAGACGAGGTTGAAGACTTTGTTTCACTCTTCACTACATCAGGTCATTCACTTGAGCTGCCCGAGGCGGGGCAGGACATCTCTGTACCCCTGATTATTTTGGCGTTGCCGGTGGTGAAGTGGAAACAGTATTCTTTCCGTCGCATGCCTTGAACAAATGCCGTGCAACACCACAAAACTAGCCGTGGGGACGGCAAAGTTTTATATACCTAACGGCCGCTACAGGTAAGAACTTTTAAAAAATATTTCGGGTCATTGTCACTGTCACGATAAAGTCACCTGTGGCAATACCCGTTTCGCTGTTTATCGAAGAGACATCCTCAACATGTCTATAGTTGGCAAAACACCCCAAATGATATTTTGTGAGGTACATTGCCTCATGGAGAGTAATCTAAGTTTTTTTTATATAACTTTTGTACAGATGCACTGATATTAAATGGAAGGAAGAAAACATTAATACAATAAATTGCTTTTTTTTTCTCTTTTATTCTGCGTTTCTCGTGTCTCGTATAATATTAACACACTGATCCTGATCATTTTCAAAAAACGACTCAACTAAATAGTGAAATGTATACATATTAACTTTAACCAAGTAAATTTCATCACATCCATTAACAATATATGTGAGGCATGACACACACATCCGCAGGTGACAAACGCGCTTATAATTGCGGCTTATTTTTTGCAGCTTATTGAAGTGTATGTTGTACGCTAGATTTCTTTGTAGAAATTAAATTGGTAATTTCTTTTATTGCTAAAAGACACACTCTCCTATGTTTTATATGTGTTGATGTTTTTCTTCGTTTATTCACAAGTAAAAATGAACGAAATGTTATTTTAAACGAATGAAATATCATGCATGATTTCGACATAATCATTATTTATGATTTTAAATTTCTAAGTAAGTTGCACACATTACTACAAGAATACGATCAAAAGTTTTATTTTATTATGTCTTCTATTCGTTTTACACATGTTTTGAAATTTTTAATAATTTTTTTATCACATGGAACAGTAAATGCTATTTTTTTATATTTGGGTGCCATTCTTAGGGTATGTGAAGACTGATTTCCAACCAAGGATATTCTTGTGGGACCCGGAATCACCTCAACATGGACTCACCCACTGCTATATTAACAGCTGTGTGATAGCAGTAAGTGTGAGGAGAAAGAAGATCAGACAGTAGCACTGTGCGCATGACCGGCAGTCGACTACCAAGGACTATACTGGATTCATAAGCTCTACTTATTTGTACCATCTTCTTTGTAACCTTTTCTGTAAATACGTCTTTCTTTAACCAACACCTCGTGTTCCGTGTTATATTTCCGTGGACCCATTTTTGGCTCCACATCAGATATAAAAGACGGTCTGTCTCACAATTTAACCCATAGCTAGCGAGAGAAGAGATGAATACAGAGGTCTTCAAATTGTATTGACTGTAAGTGGATGTAACGAATATAAAATTGTTTTATCCATTTCAGGTATTAAAAATTGCTACCACGATTTCAGGTCTATAAATTCATTAGGGCGAAAGATTAGTTTTGATAAAAAAAATGTTATTTATGCACATTTTCAGGTACTCTAATTCTTTTTTTGTGAAACTTTTAAAGGTTTGTTTGGAAGAAGAAATGATAAGTGATAAAATAACCACAGAAATGTGGTTAGATCGGAAGATATTCAGACTACTTAGGACAGAGCGTGTTAAAAACGAACTTTTCAGGAAAATACAAGACAATGACACCTTTAAACAGAAAAAGATAACTGAAAATTTCTGGTTTCATAGTGCGGAAGGTATGCTTGGAAAATATGAAACCCACAAGGCGTATCAAAGTAAATGTATTACAGAAATGAATGAATGGTTGGCAAACATTCCTCAGAGCTACAATAGATAGGAAGTCTTTTAGACTTATCATCGGCAACGTCCTCAAGAAACATGGAACAATTTGGCTAAACAATTAATGATACATATCTTCAGTAATACTTAGATAAATGTGGTGAGAAAATGAGTGAAGTTGCAGATATTTGGTTAAATTTTTTTCTGACCCATGGGTAATTATATTTTTCTTCAATTTTTGTAGTTCCATCAGTTCGGAAGCAATTCAATATATCTCGAAATACTTTTATACGTACTTACTGTAGCGAGATTGTATTTATAGTCTGATATCTCGTATTGTTCTGTTCATTCCAACATTTGCTTTTCCCAAGCATTCAACCATCGATGAGGTTATTGACCAAGCTGAAGATAATTTTATTTATTTAAAAGCCAATGACCAACCCAATGCATCAGAAAATATCACAATAGCAAATTATTTGTAATTATTGCTAATGAAACCTTTAAACCTAAATTTGAGTTTCTCGAAATCCTAACAACTTATAGGATTCATAGCTAAATTCGCTGCTAAGAAAGTCGGTTCACTGTGTAGGGCCAGGAATTTTTTTCCCGTCTGAAACAATCCTGCACATATATAAATCTACCTTCTAGTTTTGTATTCAAAAATGTTTTACTGAGATTATTTTTTTCCTTCAAAAATGTGTTATAACTTTTTATTCAAAAATGCATTTTTAGTAATATTTTTCCTCCAAAAAGTTATATTTTTCTATAAAAGTATATATATATTTCTATAAAAGTGTATTTTTATACTTTCATCGTGTTTTGACCCCAGTTTGGGGTTAACTATTTATCCATAGCTGGGACCCTAACAAGTGCTACCACACCAGGCCAGGGTGGACCTGAGAACAACTGCATTAAGAGGTGGTTCCATGCTCCTCACAACCTCCCAATCAGAGGCCTTGCTGCGGGATGCAGTTTACCGTCAATGCCCAGAACCTTACTCTTTTCTAAAAGAGAATCTATCTGGTATTAGAATGAATGCAGTGATGAAACCTGCACTGAATCCATCATAAATATTTAGGAATTGAAATTCATAAATACTGAATCTTCAAATATTTAAATTTGATACTGTGTAAGAATATGAGAGCAAAATCTATCTTGTATTTTGTATTAATTAAATATCTTTAATTATCAGAATGTGGGGTACGCTGGAAATATTGATAGAATAACAATTTGAAATATCCATGACTTAACCCAGTACTAACCTATAATCACATGATTCGTGTCAATATACCAGCACAACATTCATGTTGACTAGTTCTAAATACAAAAGAATATAGAAAAAAATACATTTAAATAATATGGTCAAAACTATTTACTTGCAGCTAAAATATTATAAGTAAGTTTTTTTTTGTTTTGTTTTTTATTTTTTTTATACCGGCATTTGTCAATGCAATTTCGATGGCAGAGGTAACATTTGGTTTACGTCTGTTTTCAATAAAACACGCGACGAGATGAAGGATGCCTAAAGAAACTACTTCCGGGAAACCGTTGTTTGATAAATACCCGATCAGACATATTTTAAACAATGGTTTCCAGGAAATGATGGTCTATTCCGAAAAGAAATTATGTTGGAATCGTGAGTGCTGTGAATAGCTTTACCACATCCATTCTTTTTGTTCGTAAATTTTCTTCACTCTGTTCTTTCCGGTTTTCTTGACCATGCGCATAAACTTTTTCCTCGTTATATCTCATTACATGGATCAGTTGAAAAGTTTGTTCTGGATCGTCGTGTCAAAATAAAAAAAATATATTTTTATTTATTGTTTGGATTGAAATTTCTCTTTTAGTTTTGATTTTTTTATGATTTCTTTAGAATTGTTTTTCACTTTTCAGCTTAGATTTATCATTAGAATTTTCCTTTGGGTTATTTTTTTCTAAACGTCTAAAGAGCCAAAAGGAGATTGGGATAAGTTTTCGTGACAGAATTATTTATTCAGGAAATTTTTGTCATCGTTTTAAAATTCTTTAATTTATAAAAAGATATTTAAATTCATTTTTCTCTAGTCATACTTTTCTAATTAATATAATTTTTCATTCACTGTTCTTTCGCTAAGTATTTTATGTTTAAAAAGTCATTTCATTTTCTGCATAAATTTTATTTCAACTTATTTTCCGAAGGAGAAATATTAAATATATGATGTACAGAATTTTAGAGTAATGAGTAAATTCAAAAGAAATAGGATCTAGGAAGAATCATATGCTTAAAATAGGAAAAAGACAGTATTTGTCTCTATTTCTAAGATGACGTAGTATTTACACTATTTACATTAATCGGACTATTGTACTCATCTTGTTTGCCATTTTACGACGTTCGGCCTTTCTACGCTTCGGCCTTGTTCAGATGCTAGTAATTAGAAGCCGAAACCTTTATTCTGATAACTGGACTATGTAATTCTCATTCCTTGTGCAAAGCCTCTTTTGTGAGTCATGAATTATCTCCCTTTAACCCGACTTTGTTTGCAACTCACAACTTTTTAGGTCGAGTCACAAGGACATACCCCATTGGATATAGACGTTGGTTAGTTCTAGTAACTTGACCCAAAGACTAGTGAGTTCAATACCAAACTACAGCAGTGCTGAAACTTTTTGAAATTTCTAGCACCTGAAGAAAGCCGGAGTGTAGAACAGCCGAGACGTCGTACAAACAGCAAACCAAGATGAGGATAATAGTCCGAATAATGTAAATAGTGTAAGCAAAAAAAAAAAAAAAAAAAAAAAACAGCTGAAAACTCTGAACTGTTGATACAAAAATAGTTTTAAGAATTTAATGCACGACCTACTGAAGATAAAAAGCGTAGGAAAGAGCAATGAAAACTTACTTAATGGTTTATTTGATTGAATGATAAAAATAGGGAAACATAGTAAAAGTTACGAAGTTACTTAGTGTAAAAATAAAAATAGAGGACTGTACAGAGCAACGATCTGAAAACACAGTGGAATAAGAGATAGCGGCTCGGATTGAGAAATCCAAGAACTGTGTTCGAATTCTATTCGAGTTCTATTATATTCGCTTACGGTAAAGAAATTAATAACAAAAAATGCTTACAGGTAGATATGTTAACCCTACGCAAACATCTTTATCCTCTGGGAAATATGGTCTACATTTGTCTGATCTGACATCTTCTCTTCCATCTGTCTGGCTTGGGTGGCCCTACCAGGAGCTTACGCTCCCTTTGGCATAGGTCTCGGTGTTACAAAGATACTAAACCTATTACACTACCACAAAAATGTGTTAAATTCCTTCTCATATGTCCCAGAAAATTCAAATCACTATTTATGTCTTTCCCTTCTTAATTTCCATAAAATATCTTTATTGCTCACATATACAAGTCATGGTATTCTCAGCAATGGAACATCAATTCGCTTCAAGTCACTTCTCTATCAATGAAAAAATCGTTCAGTTATCACTATATTAGATATACTATATTATATCACATTTCATTTGTCTTCCGTTTGGTTTCCTGCAAAATTCTTTCTCACTTCACATTGGAAGACTTGGTTGGAGGCTTACGGCCATATCACGTTGAATATACCGAAGTTAAACAACATAGATCCTGGTCAGTATTTAGATGGGTGACAGCTTGGGAATACCAGGTGCTCTAAGCGTTTAATGATGGATGTGCGCTGTCGTGCAGTGGATATCGGCTCGGAAAGAGAAATCGGTGAGCCGAGTTCGGTTCGAATTCCAGTTGAATACCCTGCATTCACTTAAGCACAAGTACCCTTGGGAAAGTAAATTAATCCGTCCTTTTTCTCCAGTTATGGGTTAAATGACAGGTAGAACTTGGGGACCCTGCCATTAAAAAACAAATCCCAATGAATCTTGATACTCGGAAATAAAAAATATTGCTAGACACAAAAACTTATATAAAACAACAATAAATTGTTCAAAGAAAAAGGTATTACCAAGCAATAAATAAATAAAAATTAGTTGGCAATAAATGACCCGCCGAGATTGATATGCCATAAAACAAAACAACCAACTTGATGCACTCGTATATATCTCCCTTCGTATGGTTCTACACAAACCTGATAGTTTTTCTTTTATTGCCGGTTGGTTAATAATTTCGACTTTATAGCTCATGTTTTGAGCTGTCTGTTTTCTTTATAATCGTATATTCTTTCTCGACCTGATTTCTGACCAACAAGGTTTAGTCAGTCAGTTAATTACAATACGTGATACACAGTTGGAGGATCATGTCTTACAGGATAGAAGATTTTCTGCAGTAGGTTGTGATTACTTTCTGAAGTAGACTGGTTACTAACCAAGGCTGTACCTTTAAATCTTTTTTTTTGTTATTTAACCTATATCGGTAGAGAAGAGACGTATTGATACCTCTCCTAAGGGTATTTTTGCATAATTGAATGCAAAGAATTCAACTAGAATTTGAACTCGGCTCTCCGATTTCTCGTTCCGAGCCGATAGCCATTGCACCACAATCCACATCAGTTGACAAAGTGAAATATTTGGGAAGTGTTCTTGCTGAAGACGTAAAGTGTGACACAAATTCAAAGGCGAAATGGCATGGTGAAGAACGCATTCCAGAAGCTGAGTAACGTATTAAGACACAGGAAAATTTCGCGAGAAACAATGAAGAGACTACTGGATGTTAGTCCTTCAATATGGTAGTGAATGTTAGTGGATGTTAGTCCTTCAATATGGTAGTGAATGTTCGACAATATCAACAAAGATGAAGGGAAAACGTGAAGCAGCAGCATGCTGTGGATATCGTGGACCAAGCATGTGAACAATGACGACGTGTTGGAAAGAATGGAAACGAAAAGGAAATTAATACTGAGCATCAGAAAGAGACAACTGAAGTTCCTGGAACATGCAATGAGGAAGGACGGCTTAGAGAACCTGAAACTAATAGGCCAGATAGCGGGAAAAAGGAACAGAGGAAAGCAGTGGATAACATATTTGAAAGACCTGAGCAGGTGGATAACAGAACGAGGGCTGCGAGATGTTACAGGAGAAAGCGTGCTGAGCCACCAGCCATAGACAGACGTGGAAGGCCATGAGCACCTACGTCCTGAAAGGACAAGGCACATAGAAGAAGAAGAATTGAGTGTTTATGAGAAGCGTGTATATGTGCTTCAATTTTGTCTAGAAGAAACAAAGAAAAGTTTTCAGAACTACTTTGTAATATCAATTCCCATTTATGGTAGTAAATCCTGAACAATATTTTCACAAATAAACAAAAGACTATGAACAAAATGTGTTGTTCTACGGAAATATGCTGAGAATACCATCAAAAGAACATGATAGGTATTTGCGTAAAAGAGGTAAAAAGACAAAAAAGGGGACAAGGGAGACTGTTGAAATAACCGTGAAATGAGGAAAGAAGGCTTGGCAAATTTGACACACGTTAAGCAATGTAAATGCCCGGGGGCTAGAATTAAACACCCAATAACCCACCAAACGAGTGGTGAAATGGAAGATGTAGGGATAGAAAGTGTAAATAGATCATTGAGTTACAAGAACTGAAAAGTTGTAGAGAGCCGTTGTTAACAAAACCTGAAAAGCCACAAAAATAATTATATGTAGAATCGGTATCCTTTTTTAAAGGAATAAGCATATCTTATATTTCTGAGATAAGGTATTTTAACTATTTCAACTATATTCATTGTTCGAAACATTGTCCTCTTCTTCTTTATCATATTCTCGGTGTTTCGGCTGATGAACGCTACGTCTTTCTTCTGATGTTATAAGTTAGAGTTTTGAATTAAACCATTATTTATTTTACCGGGTTTTATGCTGGAATCATTAATAAGGATTGTGAAAGATTCGGATTAAACGAAATGCATATGTTTAAAGGGTTAGTTTTCCATCAAGGTTTAACAGTGAAAATAGACACAGAAATACGGATGAGAATTCTAACGAAAACTGAAAGGGATAAGAAATTTATAGTTAAGGAAATATCGAAGAATTTCAGAGAATCTTGAAACTGAGAAGTGATGCTGAAGAAATTTAGAAACAAAAAAATATACATCCACACAAGTGAAAGAATATTCAGCAAAAGAAAAATTACTCTATGTTTCAGATACGGTAGGTTACTTCTAGGAGACGACTCTCCCTTTAAGAATTCAAAATGCTAAAAATGTGGAAAAGTAGGTCAAGAAATTTCACACTATAAAAGTAAAACATGGAAAAGTTTTGTGTTTTGATTTCAGTTCCTATGGGAATAATTTTTTTTCATTTCGTGCTAATCTCTTTGGCAAAATATAAATTCATCTTTATCTAGCTAAAGGATGCATACCAAGCCAAATTGGCTCTCATGCCTTGATAAGATACCTATTCTTTTGTGCATTGTGCAATGGTCTCATATCTAGTCTAAATCTCATGCCCTGTCTCCCGAGATTAATGACAAAATACGAAGAATGTCTGTGTCTTATATACTACTGCTAGAAAACAGTTGACGAGAATCACGTATATGTTATGGTGCCCTGTCTATATTGGAATGAAGCCTTCCTCCTTCATAAATGCTTTCCTAAAGAGATTTCCTAAAGGAGGCAGTCGAGACGCAGTGTAACTTGACAGTTTAGACGGTCACATCTATCTGCTGACTAATAACACTTATTTTGTATATATGTTCTGTTATTCCAATAAACTGGTTCAACTTACCTTTTTCTCTTTGTGTTTTTCGTCCTGGCCCTAACAGGCCGGAACAGTATATATGAAAATATATTTTTATATTTTTATTCTTAGTCGATGACGGTTGTGCGGAGTAGGAAGGTATCCGGAGAGAGATCACGCACATACGAGGGAGCCATCGGGATTCGTTAGTCAATCTCTGCGTCTTCAGCCAACGAAGATCTATGTCTTCATCGAAAAAATACTGACTTATACAATCCAAACATTCCTACACCTTTTCGTCTTTTGGGGTTATCGCTTAATAGACGTCATCTAAGGCCAGATACAACTGTCAGTTATCTTCGTCGACTATTGCCTTTCAAGCTGTTTGCCGATTGTATTCCTGCCTTTGATGTTGCATTCCGCTACGAGGATCCAGGGCTTGATATATTTGTCAAACATGTCATTGCTGGCTATCGCATTTTAAGCCAGATGTCGTCTGTGTTTCTGCATTTTTTGTTCCGCTGACACCACCCACGGCTAGACATTTTTGTAAATATCTTTGCTGTTCTAGTTAATATTTTACATATTATGTTAACACTCCTTATCTAGCAAGTCAACTTCAGTCACTTTGATGAATATTCTCTTTTTATTTTCTATTAATATTTACAGAGAAATTGTCCAAATTAGTGCCTTGAATACATGAATCTAATCATACTACTTAATTTGTTCCATTATAGAACCTAATTTATGGAAATTAGGTTCCATCGTTTCAGCGTTAAAATCGTTAAAAGTAACCGTAAGTCCTATTCTCATACTTTCTTCTTTCACACTTATCACCTATGTAAATCTCTTCAGATGTCTTGCTTCCATGACACCTACAATCTTCAATGTTTAAATGCAACATCCATCGTACTCATCTGTCTTCCTGATTCCTGTTTTTTTTAATTTTCATATGCCCTCGCTAAAGTTTCCTATTTTTTATATCACGCATATCCCCTTGTGTATAATTAGCCACATGGCTATTAAATGATAAAAACAGTTTAGCAAAGGTAATATTCTGACGGCAGAGTCAACCCGTCAAACTCTATGTCTGCAGTGTATGGTGTGTTCAGAAGAACCGAATTAGTTACAGGACTAGAAATGTAAAATTACGCAAATGCTTTAAAAATCTAAGATATTTTAAGCGAATACCTTAAGAATTACACATAATTGTCTTTCCAAAGTTCTTGGCAATATCAATTTAACTCAAATAATCGTTCGGCTATTAACCTTATCGAAGTACTCAGCGAAGCCAAGACTAATATTGCTAGTCAACGAATTAATATCGATTAGCATTTTAGCAGTAGTGATTTAGCTACAAAAGATGATTAGATAAACAATAATTTGATTATTTATATCAGATTAGACGTAAGACCTCGGGGTTAATACAAAATTAGTAAATTCTATTTACTCTACGACAAACATAATGAAAAAAGAACTGTCGAAATAAGAAAATGATGAAGAAATTAACCTTTGTTACTGTTCTTTTCAATTGAAATAAAGAAGGTGTGACCTGTAGCATGGGAAAATCTTTAATAGATTTGATTTTTGTTCGGCACTCAATCAATCGGAGTTCATCAACGTGCTTCTTGCTCGAAGTATGAAATACAAGTTTTATATTTCTTTTGCGCCTTTCCTTTCGTAGTTATTAAACGTGCGTAGTTGTGTGAGGTATTTTCTCCAGTGTTGTGCAAAATAACTTACTTATTCTGATCTGACGCCAATGCCTCTGTTCTGACTCTCTTTTATTTTAATATATATATATATATATATATATTCCATGAATAGAAGTCTTATATGCCCTCTATCTAATAATATTAATGCTATAAAAACATTTATTAACTCATATCCTTCTAGAAGTGTTTAGAAAAACTTTTCTTGAAAATAGAAAAATGCTATTTTAATCACAATATGAAAAACACCTTGCTCTCAGAAAGACACTATATATTAAACAATTTTATCCTACTATCAACCTTACACTATATAACAGTGGAAATGTAGTTTGAAAGGTTTTTAAGAAATAGACGCTCACACTGTTTTAGGTCTTCATATATAATTTCTTTTTTTCTTTTCGTTTCAGTTTATTTGTATGTCTACTGGCTGCGGTTCATGAAAATATAATAGAAAAGCGAGCATATAGAAAAATCATCCGTAATATGCAAATGTATTTAATAAATATTATTTTTAATAAATATTATTTATTGTTGAAAGAAATCAACAGAACGTACAATATTCCTTTTTAGCGTATAGAACTTTATTTAATATTTTTATTCACACATTAGATTCTAAAACTGCTGAACAGATATATTTTCATTAAAATCAATGGTAACCATTTTCAAGAAACCGATATGATATCGCGTCAGAAATACTTTTGTCCTGCTTTCAGATTCACTCACAAAATTACAACAGTTTCCCATCCGTAATGACTAAGAATGCCGTACATTGATAACCCGAGTAATATTCCAATTGGCAGTGGGGTAAAAGAAATCAGAAATTATTACTAAAAATTAATAATCATGTTGAAAATCCATTATCAAATCGAATGAATAGAAATAGCACTTTAGTTAATAATATTAACACTGTTTGATAAATGCTTAACTACATTGTGTTTACCACTAACCAAATATTTGTTTTATTTGTTTAATGCTTATCAACATTTTGTATTTTTTTATAATCATATCGCCATAAGCAAGGCATTATACTGCCACAGTTGTGCAAGTTTTACATAGGAGGAAAGTTATGAGGAGTGTCAAAATACGGGGGATGTCAGGAAGCGGGTAAGAGAAGAAGGAGAATACTTAAGAAATGAGATGAGAGCATGAGAGAGAGGATGCAAGTTAGTAAGAAAGGTGATGACTATTGAAAGGTGATGACTATTTAAATTCTTGGAGATTGTTTCTGTCGGGAAAGCAAGTAAACGGAAGGGAATTTTACAGGCAGGAAGTGCAGGAAAAGAAACTGAAGGTGTAGAAATTCCGTTTATATCTTATTGGTTTCACACTAAAAGGGTGGGAACTAGTTGCTAATCTTGTGGCTCGAGTAAATTCCTAAATAGGGGGCACCATTTTGGCGTGCAGGTCTCTTAAATAATATTATTTGAAATCGAACATTTCTGCCTTAAAAATAAGACTTTCCTTCATACACGTGATGTTACAAGCAACGCTGTCAACTTTGCACCGACCCAATTTTGCCATACAGAAATGATTTCTTGAAAGCTAAACACCAAAAAGGTAACTTGAGAAGCTCTTGTAAATTTTCCGATTTGCTATGCTATAAGTCCTATCTTGTTGTTCATACGAGTTCTTTGTAGTTTCCATTGTAAAAGTTACATAATTTCCAGTTAGGATTGGCCACTCTATTATTTAATAAATAAATAAAAAATTTCCTTACACCTAATGGTGTTTAGGGCAGTGTTTTGCTGTTTCCCTATGTTGTGGAGTAATTTTCGCACTGAAACTTATAATCGTGCTATGTCGTTGCTATTCGACTTAACGCACCCAAAATGTTAGGAAGTTGGTAATCTTCTACTGTAAGCTGATTCCTTAGTATTCGGCTAACTGCCGGCTAATATCAACTGCTTAGTAGTTCTACTCTAGGACTCTAAAGAACTCTCTAGAATTTCTAAGAGTTCTTATAAACTTCCCAAGAACTCGAGTTAACTTCCTGTTAACTCTTATTAATATAGAATTGGGATGGTCCATTATGTGAGAAATAGCTGTGTTTCGTCATAATACCGTAACAAACTGTTTTTTATGTGGAAGGGCTGTTAGTCCTGGGCCCAATCCCCAAACCTGGAGGAAGGTGATTTTCTAAGTGTAGCTTAAGCGTAACACACGGGTAGTATTTAGTGGGTGCATATTATTATTATTATTATTATTATTATTATTATTATTATTATTATTATTATTATTCATCATAAATCGATTTCTGCTATGGTCGCCCTACCTACCAAATCTGCGAGAAGACCTAAGGCAAGCAGTGGTGTGTTTTTATGATTCCATTTCATGTTTTTCATATCTCCCTAACATCCCTAACGTTAACATGACCATTTTTGTATATCTCTTCAGATGGGGTTGCAAGGGATTCTTCCAATGTGCTGTTTTTTTCCATTTTTTATCATTCCAAGTGCACCTGCCATCACTGGCACGATTCTTGTTTACAATTTCCACATTTTTTTTATTTCAATTTCAGGTCTTTATATTTTGACAGTTTTTCGAATTCCTTGGTTGCTATGTTACAATCTGCTGGACAAACCATATTAATTAATAGGCAAGTTTTTTTTTCTGGTTTTTAACAATAATATCCGGCCTATATGATACAATTTTTCTATCTGTGTAGAAGGTGTAATCCCATATAACAGTGACAGTTTCTATTTCTGTAACCGGTTCCGGGTGATGTTCATACCAGTGTTTGTTTACAGATTTTCCATAGTGTTTTCACATTGTCCGATGTAAATATTTCCCCACTCTATTGTGACATTTTGTATATTCATTTGGGCAAGGACAGAACATCCTAAGATTAGATAGTCTATTGTTTCTTGGTATTTATCACAGAACCTGCATTTTGGATCCACATTATTAAGTATAATATTTGCCTGAAAGTTCCTAGTGAAAAGACTTTGGTCTTGCGCAGCAAGAATAAAGCCTTCAGTCTCAGACTTAAATCCAGATGCACGTAATCATCGGTGATTAGCCATGCAGGGGTTTGTCTTGCCAGAGTTGTTTCATTTGTTCAAGAGATTTATCCTTGACTTTCTTTTTCATATTTTCTGCCGCAATAGTTGGTTCTTGGCTTCCGTTTTTGCTTTTCTACAGAATCTACTAAATGTAAATCTTGTTTGTATTTACTGACATTATTTCATTATTATTATTATTATGTCATTTTTCATCATATTTCGATTTCTGCTTTGGTCTCACTACCAACCAAGTCTGCAGGGAGACCTAAGGCAGGTAGTGGCGTGTTGTTATGGCTCCATTTCATGTTTTTCTATCTTCCCTATCATCCCTAGCATTACATAGATAAAGTTTTCCTTAGTGTGTGGGCTGTACTTAATAAGACAATTTTTTGTATATCTCTTAAGCTGCGGTTTCCAGGTATTCTTTCAATGTGTTTTTTGTTCCATTTTTTATCATTCCAAGTGCACCTACTATCACTGGCACAACTCTTGTTTTCGATTTCCACATTTTTTCTCTTTCAATTTCCAGGTCTTTATATTTTGACAGTTTTTCAAATTCCTTGATTGCTATGTTACAATCCGCTGGACAAGCCATATCAATTAATAGACAAGTTTTCTCCTTCTGGTTTTTAACAATAATGTCTGGCCTGTTTGCTTCAATTTTTCTGTCTGTGTAGATGGTGTAATCCCATAGAATGGTTACATCTTCTATTTTTGTAACCGGTGCTGGGTGATGTTCATACCAGTGTTTGTTTACAGCTTTTCCATAATGTCTGCACATTGCCCAATGTAAATATTGCCCAACTCTATCGTGGCGATTTTTAATTGGGGCAAGCACAGAACAGCCTGAGATAAGGTGGTCTATTGTTTCTTGGTGTTTATCACAAAACCTGCATTTTGGATCCATATTATTATGCATAATATTTGCCTGGAAGTTTCTAGTGAAAAGACTTTGGTCTTGTGCTGCAAGAATAAAGCCTTCAGTTTCAGACTTTAATCCAGATGCACGTAACCATCGATGAGTATTAACTTTGTCAACATTGGATTTATTGGCACGTTCTGAATATTGGCCATGCAGAGGTTTGTCTTGCCAGCGCTGTTTCATCTGTTCAAGAGCTTTATCTTTGGCTTTCATTTTCATATTTTTTGCCGCAATAGTTGGTTTTGGCTTCTGTTTTGCTTTTCTACAGAATCTACTAACTGTAAATTTTGTTTGTATTTACTGCCTTCTTTTATTATTGAATATTTTTTCTTTCTTTCTTCATGTTGCCTTACTAATTGTATCATCCAATCCTTTGTTGTTTCTATGTATGTTAGTAGGCCAATAGTTGTTGTCTTGTATGACAATTCCAGCTGAATAAGACCTCTCCCACCTTCTTTACGGGGTATGTATAGACGGTCTACATCAGCCTTTGGATGATGCATCTTATGCTTAGAAAGAAGCTTTCTTGTTTTAGCATCCATTCGCCTGATGTCGTTTAGAGTCCAGTTTAAGATGTTAAAGCTATATTGGACAACTGGGATTGCAAGGCTATTAATGGCCATATTATTATTATTATTATTATTATTATTATTATTATTATTATTATTATTATTATTGTTGTTGTTGTTGTTCTTGTTGTTGTTGTTTTTGTTGGTAATATTATTATTATGTTTCGAATTCTGCTATGTTCAAACTACGTACCAAGTCTACAGGAAGCTGTGTGTTTTTATGGCTACATTTCATGATTTGTTTTTCTAACGCTAACATCACGAGCGTGATATGGAAAGATTTCTTAGTGTATGGGATGCACTTATGAAGACAAATGTCATGGTGGCATCACCGACAGACTGAATGGACTCTTCCAACTATTACTTATACATCCCCTCACAAGAGGTGAGAGAGAGAATAGCCCGAGGAGATCACCCTTAGAGAGGCCCGAACTCAAACGAGAGTCGGTCTACAAACACTGCTAGCTTAACGACCATTATGAATTCTAAGGCCGAGCGTCGAATCATAGTATTCCACACTAACTCATATTATCGTTCCTACTAATCAAGTTCCAAGTATTGTTCTTCTTCCGTATTTACTTTATATTCGTAATTTCCTATTTGGTTGTATTTGCGTTATTCTTACTGGACCTTGAACCGGGTTTACGACAGTTTTTCTAACTCTAACATCACTTGCCTCACATGGATAAATGTCTTAGTGTATGGGATACCCTTATCAAGACAAATGTAGCATTTCTCTTCAGATAGAATTTCCAGAAATCTTTTTAATGTTTTTTTTTCTACTTATTTTCTCATTCCAAACGCAACAAATATAACTGGTAATATTCTTGTTTTCAATTTCCACATTTTTTTTTATTTCAACGTTTTTATACCTCGATATTTTATTAATTTTCTCACTTTTTTACAGTCCGCTGGGCAATATCAATATCAACTACTAGGCATGTTTTTCCTCTTCGGTTTTTGACAATTATGTCCGGCATAGTTGCTTCAATTTTCCTGTCTGTGAAGATTATGTAGTCACATAGAATTATGATATATTCTCTCTCTGTAACGGGTGCTGGGTGATGTTCATATTATTGTGTGTTAACATATTTTCCAAAGTATTTACACACTGTCCAGTGTAAATATTGCTCCGCTATATCGTGACAATTGTTATATTTATTTACCGCATGTACGAAGATCCAGAGAGTAAATGGTCTATCGTTTGTAGATAGTTGTCCCGGAACTTGCATTTGGATCCATAATATTAAATATATTTGCATAAAAGTTCCAAATAAAAAAGTCTCTGGTCTTGCGTTAAAATAATAAATGCTTCGATTTCATCATTTAATCAAGATGCTCGTAACCATCGATGTGTAACAATTTTATCAAAATCTGTTTTATTGGCACGTTCTAGATATTGGCGATACAAAGCTTTGTCTTGCCAACGTTGTTTCATCTGTTCACAAAATTCATCCTTGGATTTCTTTTTTATATTTTTTTCTGAAACAGTTTGTGTTTGTTTTTTGTTTAGTTTTTCTCCAAACTCTACTAATTATAAATCTTGTGTTTACAGCTTTCTTTCATGATTGAATATTTTTCTTTCTTATTTCGTGTTGTTTGACTGTGCATCCTATCCTTTTTTGTTTCCATACATCTTCTTCTTCTTCTTCTTCTTCTTCTTCTTCTTCTTCTTCTTCTTCTTCTTCTTCTATGTGTCCTGTGCCTTCAGGACGTACGCAATCATGGCTTTCCACGTTTCCCTATCCCAGATGGCTCTGAGCAGGCCTTCTCCTGTTACACCATTATTTCCTCGTTCCGTCATCCCCCTGATTAGGTCCTTCAAATATATTACCCGTTGCTTTCCCCTGTCTCTTTTTCCCTCTATCTGGCCTGTTAGTATCAGGTTCTCCAAGCCCTCCTTCCTCATTGTATGTTCGAGGAACTTTAGCTGTCTCTCCTGATGCTCAGTATTAATTTCATTTATGTTTCCATTATTTCCAGGACCTCATCATTGCTCAAATGATCGATCCATTATTTTCGCAGCATCATTCTGTAGAACCACATTTCAGTTGCTTCAAGTTTTTCCTTCATCTTTGATGATATTGTCCAGCATTCACTGCCATAATGAAGGACGAACAGCACGTAGGAATCCAGTACTCTCTTCCTTGTTTCTAGCGAAATGGTCCTGTTTTTTGAATACCTTACTCAACTTCTGGAATACTTCCTTCGCCCTGCCAATTCGCCTTCGGATCTCTGTGTCACACTTTCCGTCTTCTGTTATAACACTTCCCAGGTATGTAAATTTTTGTACCTGATTGATTCTAGTATCCCCGACCTGTATTTAGCATATTGGGCAGCTCTTTTTACTAATGACCATGTATTCGGTTTTCGTGCAGTTTATTTCTAGTCCTTTCTTGTTACTTTCTTCAGCTACCTTCTGCTGGAGGTCTAGCCAATAATTTGTATGACAATTCTAGCTGAACAAGATCTCTTCTACGTTTATTATGAGATATTGACGGTCTGAATCAGACGTTGTACGATGTAAAATTTGTATAGAAATAAGTTTTCTTGTCTTAGCATTCGTCTCATGTCTTTTCAGATGTTCAACTACAAGATGTTGAAACTATATTAAACCATTGGGATGGGAAGGATATTAATGGCCATAATTCTGTTCAGAGAATTCAATTCAGTTATTAATATCAGCTGTATGCTTCTATAGTACTCTTTACGCACCATTTCTTTCATTCATATCGTGAACTACTTCATCTTCATTTACATCAAATTGCGTATAAGCTTCTTCATGCTTTAAATATTTGATTTTAACCCCAGGGTCTAAGCTAATAACGGAGGATAGTTCAAGTGAACCTCGTACAATTGTGGGTTTAGCACATTTATACAAACCGAATCCCATTCCAATGTTATCACTAAACGTTTTACTGTTTTCAGGCGGCCTTCCAGCACACTGTCATTCCAAGCATCCAACTTTAAGATATCCATAAGAAACAGATGAATTATGTAGGTTGTGGTTCATTGGTTATCAGCTCGTAACGAGAATTCGGCGAGTCGAGTTCGAATTCCAGTTGAATTCCTTGCATTGACTTACGAACAAATAACCTTGGAAAAGGTATTAATCGGTTTCTTCCCTACAGTTATGGGTTAAATAACAGGACAGATTAGGTTTTATAGCCTTGGCTGGTAATCACTCTACCCCAGAATGTAATGGCAACCTACTGCTGGATAATCTTCTGCCCAGTCAGTCATGTCTCTTTCGAGACATGATCGCCCAAATCGTGTACTACATATGGCCCTTAACTGACTGACTGTCAAATTCCACCCTGTTAAGTTGGGTGGTCAATGCTATCAGGAATATGCAAAATATTAAGAGAGACAAAGAGCCACTTTAAATCATTCCTCTATTGAGGTTTGTTTCACTTGACTTTTAGTTTCAATTTATATGATTGAAGGGAATCATTGTTTTCCATATCGACATACATTGTTTGAAGAAACTCATGACGACGGATGATACCTTGTATATATTTAAAAACTTTACGATCAAAGAATGTGTACACTATTGAATACTTTGTGATAATCTCTCTAAGCAGTATTAAGAAGTTATTATTATTATTATTTTCAAAGAGGAAGTTAATAAAATGCATATTTTCTCTTCTGTTGAATATGACAATTTTCAGATTGATTAAATCGTAGAGGAATGTATAATAAAAATGTACAATGATTTGAATATATGCAAAGAAATAATTTTCTCATCTGTTGCTTGTGGCGTTCAGAAAGACAAAATAGGTTAGAAATTATATATATACATATATATATATATATATATATATATATATATATATAAGTCAGAGATATCAAATATAAGGAGAATGTGAAATTTATTTTCTCATGAATATTTTTATTGGTCAATTTTCATGTTCCGTCTCATCATATTTTAGTTGTCTGTTCAATAACAAGAATCGTTATAATTATACGCTATAATTCTGTTGGAACAGCTAAAGTGATCTACATGTTTATATGTTTTAAAAATGAATTCAATCAAAATATTCATAGAGTTGCATTGCAGAGAAAAAAGGCAATAATAACATCCACAAAAAAATCTTAACTGTTTTTCTCTGTTCCCTCCAGTGAGTTAAAATCTCGAAGGATTTACAAGAGCAAGACATCTTTTCGAAACTCGATCTTAACGCATTCACACAAACCAATAAAATGCATTATGAAATCTAAAAAACGCGTGCTTCGTCAACTGCCGTCAATAATAATCAAATTAGCGAAATTTATAAAATACTAGCAGTATAGCCCAGCGTTGCTCGGGTGTAATGAAAGCCTTAAAACTAATCCATGGTCCTGGAGCTCAGACGCTTTGGACGTTGGCAGGAAAGACTGAAAACGTAATAGTTGTTTCTAGTTAAAGCGAAACCGTAGATTGAAAGAAAAATGAATGGATGTAAGTCAAACTTTGAAGTTTGGTGAGAAGCGGATAAAAATTCTGAATTTGTATGAAGGACATACAGACAGATAAAGAGACACACACATAAACATCTTGCCTTTTGTATATATTAACGATTTTCTGTACTATTGTAAGAACTGCAACCTTGAAACTTCTGAATATCGTTTCTTATGTCTTTGTCTATGAGTGTATCAAATTTGATTCAAATCCGACCACTCCTTCTATAACCCGATTTTTTCGATTATCAATTTTCGATATTTATCGGGGGTACCTAGACACAAAACCTAGCTAAGAACATTCGCAGACGCTTATAGTACAACTGTGTAAGTTTTCAAGAAAATCGGTTCAGCCGTTTCGGAGTCTATAGGTAACGGACGCGCGCGCGCGCGCCACACACACACACACACACACACACACACACACACACACACACACACACAAACAAATTTCCATTTATAAATAAGTTTAGATTAATCCAGAAAATAACCAAGATTGAACTCTTTTTCACTTTTGAATTGGTACAATATTTTACGATTATCATAATTAGCACAGAATCAGATTAGAAGTCACCTAGTGAGAAGCATTTATCATGCGGATGAAAGTTATGAAATATTCGACATCGCCACATGTCTGTTAAATCTGGAGTTATTGTATATATTTTCGAATTTTTAAATTATGCCTTAATATTGAACGAAGTCGGCGGGAAATAGATTCAGTATATTTAGTGAAACAATTCAGGGTTAGCTTGCGTAAGGAGTTCCTAGGCGAGTTGCAAACGTCTTCATCAGTTTGTTCGATCTCTTCCTAACGTGTAAGCGTAGCAATGACAACCTGCATTTTATTCTTTAAATTTAAAGCAAATGGGAAACAAGTGCACACTTTTAATATTGCAACATTGTTTTGTTGGTAATTTAGTACACGTGCGGTGATAAAATTTTCGGTGAAAAGAATAACTCGATTATCTTGCCAATGTTAATTTATTTTCCAGCAATAATAATGAAAATAATAGCATAATTTTACAGCGTTTCGTCGTCGAGGTTAACGGGCGTCCAAGTTCGTATATTTGGAGGCCACACCCGACTCTTAAGATATTTCAGGTGACTGGTTGCGTATTCCTTGATACACAAATATAGATAACAAATGTGTTCACACGAAAAAGACACACAGCTTTTTATGCGCGCTACAAGAAAAACTCCTTTGGAAATAGATAGATAGATAGATAGATAGATAGATAGATAGATAGATAGATAGATATTGTTTGAGCAACCAGAAAAGTGACATTTTATCTTTCAGTCACACACACACACACACATACACACACACACACACACACACACGATGACTATTTACTCTCTCACAACCTGATTGAGCACTCTGGAAGAATGGTAGACTTTGATAAAACAGTAGCTACTCAAGCATCTACGCATCGTTCATTCGGTAATGAATTAGAACACTCTATCACCTGGCGTATGTTTACTTGGTATATCGCAAAGTCTGCCCTCTTCTACCGAGTGCCCATAGCTCAGAGGTAGAATCGCCGATTGACGCCAATTCGGTAGGGTTTCAATCCTGGGTTAAAAGCAATCGGATGTCTAACGTACTGATGATACAGATCTGTCTGCGGATGACTATTTAAGCTCTCACGCCCTGATTGAGCACTCTGGAAGGATGGTAGACTTTGAAAAAACAGTAGCTTCTCTAGCATCTACGCATCGCTCATTCAGTAATAAATTAGAGCACTCTAACCTCTGGCGTCTGATACATCATACGCTAAAAGGTCTGACTTCTTCTACCGAGCGCCTATAGATCAGAGGCAGACTGGCGCCAATTTGGCCGGGTTTCAATCCTGTGTTGAAAGCAATCGGATGTCTAACCGTACTGATGAGCTGTGATACAGCGAAACAGATCTGTCTGCGGATGAATATGATATATATATATATTAGAAGTAATAGTAGTAGTAGTAGGAGTTCTAAACCGTCAAAATCTTTCGGTTTTCTTTTTGGGATTTCCTGATGAAACTACATTCCCGTTGATGACTGAATTAAGATCGTGGCGAGGTCTTGAACGATAAAAAATCCGTAGAAATTTCCATATTGCATCGTTAATTTTTTGAACTGAACCACTTTAAAAAATATTTAATGACTATCAAAAATTTGAATTCTTTTAAATGTTTTAAGAAGAAATGAGTTAGAAAGGAACAAATTGAAAATTGACACTGTTTTACATTTCACTGAAACTTCAACTTCCCTTGTTTCATTAATTTTCTGACTGAAACGACATAGCGTCTTTGTTTTTCGTTTTCTCATTAAAACAAAATGGAATAGTCCATTTATTAGGAGTTATTATCAGGAGACATTAAACACTTCTATCTTTCTTTCATTTTTTCACTGAAGTCAAGTCGCATCAATGATATATCTTCTTTCTACGCGTTTAAAACGAAATAGTTCATTACTTATGGGATATTGGCTTGACGTAGCGTTTGTGTGAACAAACGAATTGAGGAACAAGTATTATTATTACATGATTGTTATTATCCCTACTTCAAAATTCTTTTTTAGTGGATACCCGTTTTGGAAATAGATATATATATTTATTTAAAACACACACACACACACACACACACACACACACACACACATATATATATATATATCTGGCTATACATAAATTTACTCGCGCCACAGGATTAGCAACTAGGTACCACCTTTTTTACTGTGAAACCAATAAACTGCAAACGCAGATTCTACTCAAACAGCTTCTTTTATCGCACTTCGCGTCTGTGGAATTTCCCTCCATTTACTTGCTTTCCCGACAACTATAATCTCCAAGAATTTAAATGTATAGTCAATAGTCATCTCCTATCTCAATAACTTTCACCCTCTCTCTCTCTCTCATGCTCCTTTCTCCGTCCACTTCACTCTCATAAGTATTTTCATCCTTCTCTTACCTACTTCCTGACAGCCCCTATAACCTATCACTCTTTCTCATAACTTTCCTCCTATGTAACCCCCTGCAAAATGGTAGAAGTAAAATGCCTTGCTTGGGGCAATATGATTATAAAAAAATAAAAATAAATGCTGCACAATATCTTTTTTTTATTTTAAACGTTATATATTATGTCTGCCAGTGAGCAGACATAAATATAATTTCTTTAGTATGTATACACGTGTACGTAGACCGATGAACTATACGCTACTTCTAATAAGCCCCAGGGCATCTATTTCAAATAGAGGTATCCATAAAACGTAACGTTTGATTGAATAAAAACTGGTGTATCAAAAATGTTCATTAATATCTTATAAATTGCTTTGTTTTTACACTTCGACTACGAAACTGGGCAGATATGTTCTTTCGAGATCAAATGAGCGAGAAAGGGGTGCATTCTTTAAAATAAAATGAATAGGACCTTGCGGTGTTGTGCTGTTTTCTGTGATCGAAGGGTCTAATGTACGCTAGATCAAACAGTTGTTTCCACTGACAAATTTGAGCTCAATTTATACTCGCCTTGATACATTAAAAACACGAATGACAGAAAAGAAACCAATATCAACATATTTAGCAATAATATTAAGGAAATTTCACAAGCCTAAAGTCATTTAACACTCTCTTAATATTCATTAACATATATCATTATTTTTTTTCTTCTTTGATATTACACAATGGATAATTATTTTAATTCTTAATTCAGGTTCTATTTGTTGTTGTTGTTTGTATATTTTTTATTATTTAAGTACATAAAAATCTACCATCCGCCCATGTATTGAAACTGCTGCCACATCTTGTCGGGTGCCCCTGCTGTTCACCGCGGGTTTCTTGACAGAATCCAACGTAGAATCAGAAATGTGATAGACACCAAGTTGGCAGCTCAGCTGCAGTCGCTATCTCACCGGCGTGACGTGGCTTCCCTGTACCTCTTCTATAAATATTTTCACGACTTCTGCTCCACTGAACTTAGATTACTGGTACCTCCTAGGTATGAATTTACACGAGCTACTAGATTAGCAACTAGGTCCCACCCTTTTACAATGAAACCGATAAATGTAACCGCAATTTAAATGTAAGGTCAATAGACATCTCCTACCTCACTAACTCGCATCTATTCTCTCAATCTCTTTTCCCCCTCTACTCCACCGCTATTCTCGGTATTCTCATCCTTATATTACCCCCTTCCCGACATTTCCCATAACTAACCACACTTTCTCATTAATTCCTCTATATAAACCCCCTGCGCAACAGTGGCAGTAGAATGCCTTGCTTGGGGTGAGAAGATTTAAAAAATAAATCACATATATAACCACAGACTTGGAAGCCTCAAGTTGATGTAATGATTAGCATGCTTGTCTCGCTAGATACATTACAATTGAGTAGTGAGTTTGATCCTTACTGAGTGCCCCTTACTTGCAGCACTGTGCCATATCTAAGCTGCGCTTAGAAAATCACTATATAAGCACAGATTCTAGAACGTGCAGACACGCACACAAGAAAAACTGGTATATTCTCATTTTAGCCGAATACTTATATTTTTATCATACGGTAAAAATCTCACTTATCTTCTACCACGGCCGTATCAGTAAAAAATATATTAGCATAATATGATATAATGTTATTATAAACTTATAAAATACGTAAAGTTAAAGAAGTAAACATATGTTTAATGTTGATATAAAATCTTTTTATCCTCCAAAATCAATATTTTAAACAAAATGTTCCACATGTAAGCCGATAAAAAAAATCGAAAGGAATTCTTACGTAATTCAATATTTATTTATTTTATTTTCATTAGAATTTTAAAGTCTATATCTGTAAATAATTATTCGTGTCTGAAAATCATGGTTAAATGCTAATTTTTAAACTTTATCCGTCTCTTTACACACACATACACTATATATATATATATATATATATATATATATATGGTGTCCACAAAGTCCGTGTGCACTTTAAAAAATTATAAGATTATTTGTATTTGTGATAGAAATAAACTGAAAAAATGAGCTTGAACATTTAAACTCGAAAGATAATACAGCGTTTCAACAAGATGGAGCTCCTAGTCACTTTGCTTTGCGTGTTAGACTGATCCTAAATCAGGAATTTCCTAACAGATTGATCGGAAGGATTGAACCAATTTATTGCCCACTACTTTCACCAGATTTGACTCCATTAGTTTTTTTCATGTGAAAACAATTGTGTATGCGACCAGACCTAGTTCATTAGCAAATTTGAAAGCTAAAATAACTAATGTGATTTCAGGCATTACTGTATATCAGTTGGCAAGTGTTTTCCATGAACTGCAAAACACGTATTACCATTTGTATTGCTAATGATGGAGGACATAAAAAAAGTTCAATAAAACATTAAAAATATATATTTTCTTCTTTCTAATAATTTTACAAATTATTTCTACCGCAAATACAAATAAGATTATAATGTTTTTAATGTGTACACGAACTTTATGTACACGCTATATATATATATATATATATATATATATATATATATATATATATATATATTACGGAAATTAACGAATTTTAACGAAACATGGTTATAAACAGCAGACAAATTGAAATGAATTGTTTGAACATTATCTTTTATCGATACTCGTATTTAAGTGTATATTCTATTTTTTAATTAAACAGTTTTATATATTTACATATACCGGCCTAATTTTTTTCGATAAATTGTTATTACGAAAATGTGTGCCATTTGGCAGGATTCGAACCTGCGACCCCTATATATATATATATATATATATAGGTTCGAATATATATATTCGAATATCGATATTCGAATATCGCAGATTCCTATATATATATATATATATATATATATATAGGAAAGAATATTAATAAAAAGTTTTGAATTTAAAAACGTACTTTTTTAAACAGTATTTGTTTATTTTTATAGTATTTTATATTTCAGACCGCCCTCGGTCCTTCATCAGAAACAAGTGATTTTTAAATTAGAATTGGAAACGTATTTTTACGATAGCGTCCTAATACTTTTTTGTTTACAATAACGTGGTGTCGATAAACCAATCAGCATGCGGCACGTCCGTTTGTTTATTTTCGGTAAACCAATCAACACGCGGCACATCCGTGGAGAGAGTCTGTTTGTTTTAGACAAAAAATCTCTTGGAATATCTATTTTTTTTTTTGTTTTTTTTGTTTATATCGCGTGGTGTCGATAAACCAATCAGCATGCGGCACGTCCGTTTGTTTATTTTCGGTCAACCAATCAACACGCGACACCTCCGTGGAGAAAGTCTGTTTGTTTTAGATAAAAAATTCCTTGGAATATCTGAAAGAACATTCTTTTTACCTATTGAAATATTTGTAGAGATTCAACACACCTAAGTCCCTGTTTAACCCTAGCTTGTGTGTGTTTAATTTTAAAATCCAGTATTTTTCTTTCTTTCTGCGTGTGTATGTAGAACTAAAATTGGAGTCTATTAGTAAACATTTGCAATTTTCTAAAGTGTGATCGGGTTGATTAAAATGTGCTGCAATTGGGGAGTATACAATTTTTTGTCGTATATTTAGTTTGTGATTATTGAAGCGAAATCTAAAGCTATTACCGGATTCGCCGATATATCCACTGTTGGGGCAAATTGAGCAGAAGAGATAGTAGATGATGTCTTTGCTATCACAAGTAAGGTTTGGTGGGTGTAATTTTATTTTTGTGTTGGGTACAGAGAATGTTTGAAAAAGAAAAAGTGCTCGATACAGAACTAACCAAAGCGGAATAACAAAGAGGAAGCAATGTAGAGCAAAGACACATAAAAAAATCACAAGATCGCCAAAACCAAAATTATCGAGTATCGAGCACTTTTTCTTTCTTTGTGGTTGGTTCCGTTTGGGTTTTTTTTTCTTTACTGCGGGGTATTGTATGTATTGTCTGTATTCCGCAGTTTTCTTTTTTTTCCCCCTCTTGTCCAACGCCTTATAGCGACGGACAATAACGGAGTTAGATTCTGTCTGTTATTTGTTGTCCTCAAAGTTTATTTTCGTATAATTTTAGGATTTAGATACTTACAGAGTCGGTCTTGTTATTATTTTATGCTCTGGATTTACCCATCGAGCACTGTTTGCCAGTTCGCAATGGAACAAATAATTTTGGTTTTGGCGATCTTGTGATTTTTTTACGTATATATATATATATATATATATATATATATATGCATGTATATGCATTATGTGAAGGCAAGTATCCCTGAAGAATACAAAAAAGTAAACGAGAAGGCCGCTCTTGAAGAAATGCAGATTATTCCGAAATTGTCAGAGTGTCTTGTTTAAATCCAATGATAAATTTATTGAATGAAGTTATTCTTTAATATTTCAGTATGTGTTTGGGTAATTTTGGTAAATATACCTGTCTAAAAGAGATGTCAGCGTTGTTTTAATTTTTGCGGTATTTAGACGCCAATTCATCCTTCGCTGTATATATATATATATATATATATATATATATATATATATATATATATATATATATACAAGAAAGTATTAACAACGTTCAAGCATTAATTTAAAACAGTGCTCACTATAGAAACAGTGCAAAGAATATTTATTATGTTAAGGTTTGGAACATGTACAAATTATAATTGACTACAAATTTCTAGGAAAATTGTACGAATTAAAGAGAAAAGAAAAGAAGGGAAAACAAAAAAGGAAATCGAAAACATAAAGGTTAAGTGAGATTTTTTAATCTTATTTTTCAAAATAACGTTTATTATTATTATTATTATTATTATTATTATTATTATTATTATCTACCTGATGAGGTTTTTACGATGTCGAAAGAAAATGTACACTTTTGTAGTATATTATAATTTGTGCATGTTCATAACTATAATATATATATATATATATATATATATATATATATATATATAGTCATCCGCAGACAGAGCTGTTTCGCTGCTCATCAGTATTGTTAGACTCCGATTGCTTTTTAACCCAGGATTGAAACCCGACCGCATTGGCGTCAGTCAGCGATTCCCACTCTGGGCGTTGGGTAGAAGAAGGCAGACATTTTAGCGTATATATTATCATTATACGCGCCCAATCTATCTCTCTCCCTCTCTCTCTCTCTCTCTCTCTCTCTCTCTCTCTATATATATATATATATATATATATATATATATATATAGATAGATAGATAGATAGATAGATAGACAGATAGATACGTATTTGAGTGTATTCATGTGTTTATACATAGTTATAACTATATATAGATAGGTGCATGTACCAAATCTAGTGAGACGAGATCAAGTTGTTCGATCGTGTTTGTATTAATCTTCTATTTTTTTGAAATGCATTATACCCTTTATTTTCTTTCCATTGAAATAACAAGGCAGAGTTGTCTTTTCACTCAGTCAAGAACAAATCTGAATTAAAAATCCTAGAAAGTCAATATAAACCCAATCTAATATCCTTCATAAGATGACATTGCAATTTACAGATACAAAGAAAAATGTTGAGTACTATGATTGTACACGTTTCGAAAAATATGCGTGTTATTATGTGTGCGTAATTATGCATGAGACTTTGTGAATAGGTGCAAATATATTTCACAGCTTTCAAAATCTCTGCCAAACATGACAAGAAGACAGTTGATATGAAAAACGTTTAGAATCTATACGACAAAAATACAATACATATAATAAAATAATATGTTCCTTCACCGTAGCTGTCAATGGTCTTCCGACCGCGTTTTTAACTGGAAGATAAGTTAGGAAGTTTAGTAAAAATTAGAAACTTGACATTTTAGATTTTTCCATCGTATTTTTAAAACCTCTTAACACAAAACAACCTTTGTTATGAAAATGATAGGACTTTTTTCTTAAATTTCAGAAATAGATTTTGGGTTCCACATCTTTTTTTGCCAAATGATAGACTCGAATGCTTTTAGCTTGAAATTAGAAATTAGAAAAACTCTTCAGATTTCTTATATATATATATATATATATATATATAATTATTACTTTCAGTTTTTACCTAACATCTTACAAAGGTATGAAAAAAATATCAAACCTGACGCGAAAAAAGCTGACAAAATCCATTTCTTTCTCATGTTTTTCTATAATTTTATGATTTTTTTGTGGAAATTTCCCCTGTTTTTTTTTGTCAGCTGAAACGAATTTTCTTCCTAACATATTGATTCATGCTGAATACTAATCTTTTCTTTCCCCTTTCTTGTTTCGTCATGCAACCAATCGGAGAAAATAACAAGGAAACCAAAAAGTAAAAGCGCGAAATTGGCTCTTCAGAGTTTCTTGGGAGTGAAGAGTGTCGCTCAAATTCATATGTGAAAGACATTTCTAAAAATGGCGTGCCTAGCAGTAAAATCTGACATTTATAGGTTAAGGTCCTCAACAGAAATATTTCTATCAATTTCGTGGTGGTTGAGGAGCTGGATTAGTTTAATTCCGGGTACAGGTTCAGAACAAAATTATAATGCAATTTCAGAGAAAAACAAGTAATAATAATAATAATAATAATAATAATAATAATAATAATAATAGTAATAATATGAAGTCCTGGAAATTGAAATAGAAATAATGTAGAAATTGAAAACAAGAATACCAGTGATAGTATGTGCACCAGGAATGATAAAAAAAATGAAACAAACAACACACTAAAACAATCCCTAGAAACCCCAGCTTAACAGATATACAAAAATTGTCTTGTTAAGTACAACCCACACACTAAGGAATATTTTGTCTATGTAAGGCGAGGGATGATATGGAGATAGAAAAAAAACATGAAATGTAACCATAACAACAGACCACAGCCTGCTTTAGGTCTTTTTGCAAATTTTGTAGGTAGTGTGACCATAGCAGAAATCGAGTTATGATGAAAATTACTCAATGATAATAACATTTATAATAATAAGTTAATACTCATAGATGGTTACGTGCATCTGGATTAAAGTCTGAGAGTGAAGGCTTTATTCTTGCAGCGCAAGACCAAAGTCTTTTCAATAAAAACATTTAGGCAAATATTATACATAATAATATGGATCCAAAATGCAGGTTCTGTGATAAACACCAAGAAGCAATAGACCATCTAATCTCAGGATGTTCTGTACTTGCCCCAAATTAATATAAAAATCGTCACAATAGAGTGGGGCAATATTTACATTGGACAATGTACAAACACTATGGAAAATATGTAAACATACACTGGTATAAACATCGCCCAGCACCGGTTACAGAAATAAAAGATGTCACCATTCTAAGGGATTATACCATCTATACAGTCAGAAAAATTGAAGCAAATAGGCTGGACATTATTGTTAAAAACCAGAAAGAAAAAACTTGTCTATTAATTGATATGACTTGTCCAGCGGATTGTAACATAGCAACCAAGAAATTCGAAAAACTGTCAAAATATAAAGACCTGGAAATTGAAATAAAAAAATGTGGAAATTGGAAACAAGAATCGTGCCAGTGATAATAGGTGAACTTGGAATGATAAAAAATGGAACAAAACAACACATTGAAAGAATCCCTGAAAACCCCAGCTCAAGAGATATACAAAAATTGTCTTGTTATGTATAGCCCACACACTAAGAAGAACTTATGTCTATGTAACGCTATGGATGATAGGGGAGATAGAAAAAAACATGAAATGGAGCCATAACAACTCACCACGATCTACTTTATGTCTTCTTCGCAGGATTGGTATGTAGTCCGCCATAGCAGAAATCATGAAGCAGATGAAAAATGACAACATAATAATAATAATAATAATAATAATAATAATAATAATAATAATAATGTGGAAATTGAAAACAAGAATCGTGCCAGTGATAGTAGGTTCACTTGGAATGACAAAAAATGGAACAAAACAACACATTGAAAGAATCCCTGGAAACCCCAGCTTAAGAGATATACAAGAAATTGTCTTTTTAAGTACAGCCCACACATTAAGGAGAACTTTGTCTATGTAACGCTGGGGATGATAGGGGAGGTGTAAAAAACATGAAATAGAGACATAACAACACACCACGACCTGCTTTAGGTCTTCCCGCAGACTTGGTTGGTAGTGAGACCATAGCAGAAATCAAAATATGATGAAAAAGTACAACATAATAATAATATCCAAAATGCAGGTTCTGTGATAAATACCAAGAAACAATAGATCATCTAATCTCAAGATGTCCTGTACTTGCTCCAAATTTATATAAAATTGTCACGATAGGGTGGGACAATATTTACACTAGAAAATGTGCAAACACTATGGAAAATATGTCAACAAACACTGTTATGAACTTCACCCAGGACCGGTTACAAAAATAAAAGATGTCACCATTTTATGGGATTACACCATCTACACAGAAAAATTATTCTGCAGATCCTTCTTAGGATTTTGTCAAGAACCTTAAGGTGAACAGCAGAAACACCTGACCAGATATGCAACAGTATTCAATGCACGGATGAATGGCAGATTTATACATGGGTGATATGGATTTTGATGAGAAAAAAATCTTCCGTGCCCGACACAGTGAACCAATTTTCTTAGCAGTATGATACGGCTTGAAATTTTTCATCTAAGTCATACTATTTGAACTGTATCAAATCATTTAAATACATTTGTTTACAAATTTCAGAGATTTGTAGAGTATTCTCCCTGAAACATCATATCAACAACTTTAATCATCTTATCGATGAGAGGAAATATATATTTTTATACAACAAGAAATATTACATATTTGTACAAACATTGTAATATCGTCTAAAGTAATTTGGATGTTGGTACGGTGAAAAACTCTTCAAGGTATACACTACCGGCCATAATTATTAGGCGACCCCAGTGTTTTAAAAAATGATGTATTTTATTTTTTTTAGTATTTATTGCCAAGTGAATAATTGTAAATGAAAATAGAATAATACTTTTCTTAATACTTACTTCTCCTGTCCAACTTGTCCCATGCAAGTTTAATTGTTGAGAAGTCTGGTGCCTAAGGTGGCCAACACATAATTTTAACACTCCAGCAGTTTCTTTTAATTTTAAATAATTGTGGCATAATTTAGAAGTCTCTTTTACGCCGTTATCCTGTTGAAGGATGAAATTTTGGCCCACAATACGCAACCCTGATTGCATACCTCTGTAGGATATAATGGTACTATTCTTTCTTCATAGTCCCATTTATTTCAACCAGGTCATCTTAATTCGTGCCCGTAAAACAGCTCCAAACCATGCAGGAACCAACACGATGTTTCATCGATGACTGTACACACTCATCTTTCACTCGCTCCCCAACTCTTCTCCGTATGTACACTCTCCTTTTATTCCCAAACAGACTCTTAGTTCACAACACTTTTGAGCATTCTTCTAGTGTCCAATTTCTGTGCTCTCTTCATCTTATTGGCTGGCCGAAGCAAAATTTTCCTGGCTGCCAATCGTCCAAAGAGACCCGTATCTCGAAGCCTTCGCTTCACTGTATTTACAGAGACTGGATCAACATTATCAGTATTCACTTCTGCGTGTATTTGAAGGGCAGATTTCCTCCTTTCACTCGCACTCTTCAATACTATTCTGGGGTCCACTCTTACTGATGTTTTCCGTTTGTTCATTGTTCTTTTTCGATTGGCATGGCGCCCAGTTTTGTCTCTTCTATGCAGTGCATACTGAACTGCATACCTGGACACATCCAGTCTCTTAGCTATCCTTCTTTGAAAATAACCGTCCTCAACCAAGATTTGAATATGAGCTCTTATCTCTACAGATAACTCTTGAGGCATGGTTAAATTGAAGTACAATTAAAATACAAAAAAAAAAAAATGAAAAACTACAGTGTGGAACCGCCTTGCAAGAGCACCTCCTGTTTTTACGACATACAGACAAATGAAGAACATTTAGGAGGATTCGGATGAGTTCAGTTATGCTTCGTTGCCTCGTAAAATTTTGCAATATAATGATAAAAAAGAACCATTCTATTTTCATTTAGAATTATCCACTTGGCTATAGATACTAAAAGAGTATGAAATCCATCATTTTTTAAATTAGGTTTCCTAATAATTATGGCCGGTAGTGTATGTGAAAGCGGTATGAGTAGTTTGCTAAGTATTAGATTTTGATAGGATACACGAACGCTTATTGCCTTAATATTGTAATTCATAAATCTTCTGTTAGAATCTACAATGCTTTTACTTATTCGTATTCAATTCTGTTGCTATTAATCACACACTAAATAGACAACCAGGTCACACCAACTTTCAAACTCAATTACTTTTGGGATGTTGACTGCTCACTTTACTCTCACACGTCTTTCTACACTTCGCTGAACTGCAAGTCATAAAAACAATCGATTTCTTCATGAAATGATTGCTCTAATAACTTTTTAATGTAGCTAGTTTCATCTGTCGATTATATCAATCTTCACGGAAAATATGATAACAGTCTTCCACTCTATGTTACTTTAAAACATCTTCCTCTAAAGGTATGATATTAACATGTAAAACTTCTCCTACTGCTCCGCAACAAATGGCAGCGTTTCAATAAAGCAGAAGTTTAAACATGACCGGAAGTGTCCGAGTTCAAATATTTTGATGTACTCAGGTCATTCTGTAATTGTCACCCTTCGTATATCAAAGATTACTAAGTAACTACGTAAAATTGGATGTCAGGTTCTATTAATAGCCAAGGAACGTTAAAACATTCGCGTAGGTTCACCGAAATTACACAAGCGTGGTCTGTAGCTGAATGAGTGGCCGCTTCGCTATACAAAATTCTGTTAGCTTGGATGTATGTGTGATGTAATTTTTAATGGCTCGCAATTGTTAAGAGCAGTCCTCCCTCTCCAGATAAATTCGTTATATTCACGTTCACGCAAATACCCTTCGGCGAAGTATGAATCCATCACTTTTCTTTCATTCCCCCAGCAAGGGGTTCATTAGTAAGACTTGTATCATTAAGTCTCTATTATTGCTGAAAGATTCTTAAAATAAAATTACTTTCGGGCTGTAAATAACTCGTAAAGAATTGAAATTTCGTGGAAACCAATCAATAAAAATATATCTAGGCCAATTTTATGAGTAATCCAAAATAATATATGAATATTGGATTTTACTAATATTCCCAAATAAAAAAGTAATACGATTATTTGGCTTTAAAATCATTATTGTTTTTGAAATTCTTATTTAAAACTTAGTCAAAACGGTTGGTGTGAAATAGATAATTTTTTCGACCACCTGCTGACAGAAAGCACTTTAGAAAATACTCAGATCACAATAGGGGGAATCGTGAGATACACAGATTTTACAGTGTTGATAAATGTTATTGATTCAAAATCGAAACGATTAATTGAAAAACGTAACAGAAATAACATAGGTTACAAGAACTTTTAACTACAATTGTATTCATTCTTGTCTTTAATGGGAACAGCTTTGCTCAAGGCCACCACAACATCGATTCGATTAATAGAGTGTGATGTTTAATTGAAACCGGGGTCGACCAATTCTAAGTCTTCTTTTTTCCGAATTATTTTCTTTGAGATTCCTGACTGGCGAATGTTATGATCAAACAGTATCTTTCTCGTTTGATCCCAAAGTTTTGTAATCGTGCCAAGAACACTTCTTACAGTGCAGAATTCTCTAAAGGTTGTCACTGAATATTATGAGACAAAGAAATGACTTTAGGCTTGGACAACTTCCTCAGATGCAGACGACAAATCAATACATATATATATATATATATATATATATATATATATATATATATATAGATAGATAGATAGATAGACAGATAGAGGGATAGATAGATAGATAGAAACAGAGACAGAGATTGATACAAAGAAAGAGACAGAGTGAAAGAGATTGAAATTCGAGAATAAGAAGAGGTATGCGAGTCTTGGTGGAGGGGTGAAATAATGTACACATGTATAAATTAATCGGTAGAAATTAGAATGCATCAGACGATTTTCTGAAATTTAAATTCTACTGACAAATGTAAAAAAAAAAAGGATTTCTCTAGTATTTTGCTTGGCTATATTGCCCGAAAAACATGAAGAGTACCTTTTTTTGTTTACTTCTAATAAGACGCATTTTTTTCCTATAAAATATCTAGAAAATTCACCCTGCGTCGAAACTTCTTTTCTTGGAGGGCTTGGTGAACCTGATACTAACAGGCCAGATAGAAAAAAAAAACACAGAAGAAAGCAGCGGATAACATATTTAAAGGTCCTGAGCAGGTGGATGACAGAACGTGGGTTGCGTGATGGTCCTGTAGAAAGCGTGCTAAGAGCCACCAGGGATAGGTAGACGTGGAAGGCCATGGTCGCCTACGTCCTGAAAGAACAAGGCACATAGGAGAAGATATATGGCAACTGTTTATAAGAAATTATAATGTGGATATAAAATGGGGGATCGATTTTATATTATAATCAATATATAAACTAATCTCTCATTTTGTGGCCATGCTAGTTTCTATACATTTATATTCTAGATTTATGGTCTTGAGCTAGCGGGGGTTGCGAGATGTTACAGGAGAAAGCGTGATAAGAGCCACCAGGGATAGGGAGACGTGGAAGGCCATGGTCGCCTACGACCTGAAAGAACAAGGCACACAAAATAGGAGGTTAATATAAAGAGTTACAATAAAGACGATATTTCTCAGTCAGTGATGAATTTTTCATAATTTGTCATGCTTTTATAGGAAAGAGTTATGGGTACAATGAAAATATTTTTACCGATTTCTTCGTTCAGATTCTTTGATGTGCCGCTTAATTCATCTTATAACCAGCAAAATACGGTATTTAACTGAAAATATTGCTTAGTGTATCAGATTGAAACAATTAAAAATTAAATACTGTATTTAAATACGGTATTTAACTGAAAATATTGCTTAGTGTATCAGATTGAAACAATTAAAAATTAAATACTGTATTAAATACGGTATTTAACTGAAAATATTGCTTAGTGTATCAGATTGAAACAATTAAAAATTAAATACTGTATTTAAATACGGTATTTAACTGAAGATATTGCTTAGTGTATCAGATTGAAACAATTAAAAATTAAATACTGTATTTAAATACGGTATTTAACTGAAGATATTGCTTAGTGTATCAGATTGAAACAATTAAAAATTAAATACTGTATTTAAATACGGTATTTAACTGAAAATATTGCTTAGTGTATCAGATTGAAACAATTAAAAATTAAATACTGTATTTAAATACGGCATTTAACTGAAGATATTGTTTAGTGTATCAGATTGAAACAATTAAAAATTAAATACTGTATTTAAATACGGCATTTAACTGAAGATATTGCTTAGTGTATCAGATTGAAACAATTAAAAATTAAATACTGTATTTAAATACGGTATTTAACTGAAAATATTGCTTAGTGTATCAGATTGAAACAATTAAAAAATTGGCGTATTTGTATCTATTTATAGAATCATGGAAAAAATTAAGCGATTTTTTTCACATAATATTTTCTTTAGTTTAAAATGATGTAAATATACGTCACAAAGAAAAAAATCGTTTTGCGTGACTCTGATTGTTTGCGTGCGTGTATTTAGATAAGAAAATAAATAAAAATACTTGGAATGAAATAAGAAAACGAATTATCTGATAATATTACAAGTGGACATTTTTTAATATTCATATCACCCCAAGCAAGGAATTTTACTGCCACTGTTTTGCAAGGGGTTACATAGGAGGAAAATTATTAGAAAGAGTGACAGGTTATAAAGGATATCAGGAAGTGAACGATTAGAATACTGATGAGAGTGGAGTGGACGGAGAAAGGAGCATTTGTGATAGAGGATGCAGGTTGGTGAGATAAATGACTATTGACTTTACATTTGAATTCTTGGAGATTGTAGCTGTGTGTAAATACGAAAATAAAAGAAAAAAACCTTTGAATAAAATAAGAAAATTAATTATCTGATAATATTAAAATTGGACATTTATCTTTATAATCATATCACCCCAAACAAGGCGTTTTACTGCCACCGTTTTGCAGAGGGTTATATAGGAGGAAAATTATAAGAAAGACTGACAGGTTATAGGGGGTGACAGGTAGTGAGTAAGAGAAAGATGAGAATACTGATGAGAGTGAAGTGGACGGAGAAGGGAGCATGAGTGAGAGAGAGAGAATGCAGGTTAGTGAGATAGGAAATGACTATTGAATTTACATTTAAATTCTTGAAGATTATAGCTGTCGAGAAAACAAGTAAATGGAAGGGAATTCGAGAAAAAAAGCTGCTGGAGTAGAATTTGCTTTTACAATGTATTGGTTGCACAGTAAAAGAGTGGGACCTAGTTGCTAATTTTGTAGCTCGAGTAAATTCATATATAGGGGGCACCAGTGAGTTAAGTTTATCGGAGCATAATTTCCCTTTGTAATAATGCCAAATGCTTTGATATTGGACAATTATCCTAAAGGATAATTATTCGAATTGCAAATAAAAATGTAAAAATTAAAAGATGAAATACACAGATGATAATTATTCCAAATACAAATATCGTTAATAAAACAATTTAGTAAGAAAAAATCATTCTAAAACTAAGATTTATAATAATCCACGCAACTATTCAACTACTCAAGGATGCAACTAAGTTTTCCATTTACAGTATTTATATTATTCGGACTAATGTCCTCAGGTTTGTGCCATTTGTACGACGTTTTGGCCGTTATATGCTCCGGCCTTCTTCAGATGCCAGGAATTTCGAACCGAACCCTTTGTAACAATCGATTGGGTATATGTTCTTCATTACTTGCGTAGTAGTGCCTCTTGTAGTAATCATGAGTTATTTCCCTCTAACCCTCTAAGTTACTTTTTCACCACTGCTGTAGCCTGGTATTGAATTCACAACTCTTTTAAGTGAAGTCACAGGATTTAACCAACGTATATGTCTACTGGGAATCTGTCCTTCCATTTAAATGGCGATATTCTTGGCACTCCTGATATTTTGGCTACATGCTCTTAATTTTGCAATGAGAAATTCTTGCATGCCCTGTTCTCTATTTTGAGAAGAGTAAGAATTTTCATTTGTTGGATTGTGGGATGACACTTGCTCTGTGCCATCCCTTAATGGCGTTATTAGTTTTAGGTAAATCAGTATTGACTCTCTCAAAGTAAGACTACGTATGTATTTCAAACATAGGTATCTTGAATAATTATCATTTATTATAAGTATCTTTTCAATTATTTTTTTTTCAAAATATTTAAAAACTTTTAACACTTTATTGTCTTTGCGGTGCATAGACTGGAAAAGGAAGGATTCAAAGCTCTTGAATTCTCTAAAGCCGCGACCGCACTCTTAGTTTTCATGCATTTTCTACCTTATATCATAACGCAGACAGTGACAATCCCCCACTATTAGGATTGTTTGCTCACGGCGTTTCTTAAATCAACAACCTATTCTGGATTTCAAAATCCTTAAGAACTATCTATCTTTCTCTAGTCTACATGATCTCTAGCATATATTCCTTTTAAAACTCATTGCATCGTTGTCAATGTGTTACTCATCCCCACCCATCATATCTACAGCTGCAGTCTTCATAACTATTAGAATCAATATATATTTTATTATAGTAAACATTTTAGAAATGTGATATTATTCCTGGGTGTACGTTGTGATGCAGTGAATATCGACTCGGAACAACAAATCGGGGAGCCGAGTTCGAATTCCAGTTGAATTCCTTGCATTTACTTACGCAGAAATACCCTTGGAAAATGTATTAATCGTCTCTTTCTTCCAGTTATGGGTTAAATTATAGGTCAGATTGCATTCTATAGCCTTGGTCGGCAACCAGTCTACCGAAGAAAGCAATGGCAAACTACTGCGGGATAATCTTCTGACCAGTCAGTTATGTCTCTTTCGAGACATGATCGCCCAAAGCGTGTGTTACGTGTGTCACTTAGTTGACTGATATTATTCTTGATTATATACTTGATTTTATTAATGGTGCTTTTTTTTCTTGTGCATACATACAATATGTCAGAGGTTTACTTCTCGAGAAAGAGGTCTCATCAGTAGGTTTCCAGTGCCCTAGGATAACAGCTTTTCAGTGAAATTAAATAAAATATGAGTCCGATATGCTGGCATCAAAGTAAGATAATTCCCAGGACAAGGCACGTAGAATATTCGCAAAATATGAATATAAAAACGAGTACAACAAGCGCTCAAAATTGACATGTCTGCACAAATAAGAAAATCCTCAGCAGCGTTGCCTATATTTGAAAATAAATCAAGTGATGTTATCACTCAAAATAGCGACCGAGCCATTATCATCATTTTCGAAGATGAAGCTCATATTTCCACCACTCTAGATTAAATCTAAGTTATTCACCAAATACTTTCCGGATTCTCTACAGAATTGTCACAGACATATCCATGGCCTATTCTAGGATTCCAAACACTTAACAACCATATCGGGTTCTATTCCCAGTGTAGCAATAATGGTCTGAGTAATCGTTTATTTAATTTTCTAAACGTTTTTCAACTATCAGGAAATGATTTCCTAGTCATGGAATTGTCAGATTGTTCAGTTGAAGACAGTTGATCACTGGGAATGAACCCTATGTCGCTTATTTCCTTGTAAAAAAACAACTAGCTCTAATCTTTTCAACCTGGGTTATATCTGAAGTCATAAATCCTTAAGAATACTGATCTCCAGATTCTAGACGAGGATATAATTGTATGAAAGAAAAACTCTCAGCCCGACAATGAAGAAAATAGTGTAGAGATGCGAGACATAAGTGTGGTTTACATATCCATTGATTAATTTAAAACATTCGACGGATCGTTTTACTAGGATTTTAAAAAATTCAAAAATATAATTAATATTTAATCATTAAAAAGCTTCTATGCTAAAGTTATTATGGATAGATATCTCGAAAACTGCATTTAGAATTTCTTCTCAGGGTCTAGAAACAGGAAATAAAATGATATAATCTAAACTTTAATTCGCTTGTATGAATATTAATTTTAAATGATGCTCGTATTTGTTTTCAATTAAACAGTATATATATATATATATATATATATATATAAAAATGATTTGTTTCAACATTATATTTTATCAATAGTAGATATTCTGTTTTTTAATGAAACAGTATTATATATTTATTTTTACTGGCCTGATTATTTTTTACGATAAATTTTTATTACGAAAATGTGTGTCGTTCAAGCAAATCATTTCAAATTTTCAGTTGTTTATAACCAAGGTTCGTCAATCTTCGTTAATTTCCGTAATATATATATCTATATCTATATATATATATATATATATAAACTTATTTATAAATGAAAATTTGTCTGTGTGTGTATGTGTGTGTGTGTGTATTTGTGTGTTTCCGTTAACTATAGAATTTACACAGTTGTAATATACGCGTCTGCAAGTGTTATGAGCTAGGTTTTGCGTTGAGGTACCCCAGTTAATATAGAAAATCGATAAATTGGTTTATAGAAGGGGTGGTAAGATTTTAATCAAATCTGATACACTCATAGACAAAGACATAAGAAACGATATTCAGAAGTTTCAAGGTTGCAGTTTTTGCAGTAGTGCAAAAAATCGATAATATATATATATATATATATATATATATATATATATATATATAAAGCAAGATATTGTGTGTGTGTCTTTATCTGCCTGTATGTCTATATCTTTTTCAGCCCTTTTATTTTAGTTTTTGCTTCGGGTTTGGCTCTAAGTAGGTATAATTGTAGTTCTTAATCTCAGCCATGATTCCATTTACTCAGAGGACTTATTTAGCCTTCAAAATTCAGTTTACGACGAAAAAAACTTATTTGATATCGATACCAGTAAATCAAAATTTGACTTACGTCCATTCATTTTTCTTTCAACCTACGGTTTCGCTTTAAATGGAAACAGCTATTGCTTTTTAGTCTTTCGTGCCAAAGTCTAAAGAGTCTGAGCTCTAGGACCATGGATTAGTTTTAAAGCTTTCATTACAACCGAGCAACGACGTGCTATACTGCTAGTATATATATATATATATATATATATATATATATATATAGGGAAAACTACTAAAAAGTTGTAAGTTAAAAATATATTTTTGACAGTATTTATTTATTTCTATTATATATATATATATATATATATATATATATATATATATATTCCATATGCCTATGGCATAGGGGTTAGTGACTCCAACTGACACAAAATCGTTAGAGTCTCGATCCGAGCAAGAAGAAAGTGGATATCTATCCACACTGATGAGCTGTGATAGAGCGAAACAGGCTTGTATGTGGAAGACGAATATATTATGCTCTCATCACGATTATGCTCTTTCGAGAGGAAATATTTTTATGTAAAACAATTACTACTTCTGTGATTTATGCATTACTCTTCAGCAATCGAGTTTTTTCGTTGACTGGCATGTGTACACACCGCTTATATATAACACGCTAAAATGTCCCTTCACTGATTCCATACGCCTCTGGCTTTGGGTTAGCGACCTCGATTAACACAAAGTAGATCGAATTTCGATTTCGGCCAGAAGTAAGTGGACGTCCAGCCACACTGACAAGCTGCAATACAGCAAAACAGGCTTGTATGTAGATGACGACTATATATATATATATATATTGCATAAAGAAATAGGGCTGTTCCAACGAGAGAAATTAGTATATAATAAAACGTGTGAGAAGCCGTGAACGTTTTCTTTAAAGTATATATTTATTGTTTTGTAATTATACATGTTATGAAACATTAATTGCCCATGACGCTACACGTGTTTCGAGTCTAAAATTGACTCTTTTCAGGCGAATAAATTTGTGGTTTTTACGTTTGAGTCTCTTCGAATATCTGATCGCGAGTTTGTTGTTTTATAAAGTTAATAGGAAGAATAGGAAAATAAATAAAATCAGTAAAACAAAATAAAGTAAGATAAAATTAGATAAAATAAAATAAATCAAAATAACATAAATCAAATGCTGGCACGTTGAGTGGTCTGTTTCCACATCAGCATGTGTCTAAATGGATAAACAGATTATTAAATAAACAGCTGAAAGAGTCAAGTGGTTATCCCAATTTGAAGGGGTTTTGGTCCGGGTTGACTCTGTGTAAGTGTTATCATTTTGTCGCCGTGGTTTATCTTTTAATCGGTCATTTAGTTGTTTTTTATGGCCTTTTTTATAGCTTTGACGTTGTTTTGAATTTGGTGTGTCTGTGTATGTGGGCGTTTTTTATTTATTTCGTCTGTATATTTTGGATTTGTTTTTATGGGTTCCGTGTTATTCTTTGGAGTTATCTTTTGAGTTTGGTGTGTGTGCACATGTATGCAGGTTGTCTATGTGTTATTGTTTAGTGTGTTTAGTCTTTTAATCGGTCATTTAGTTGTTTTTTTATTTCTTTGATGGCGTTTGTGTGTTTTCCATGGTGTGTGTGTATATATATGTATGTGGGTTGTGTATGTGTATGTATGCGTGTTTCTGTATGTTTTTCGGTGTGTGTTTTTTTCTTGTTTTCTTGAGCGAAGGTTTGTATTTTTCTATGAAAATTTCTTCCTGCATTAATAATATTTTATAATTTGTATTTTGATAGAGTGGTGCACAGTAAATTTGCCATCACTACATTCATGTAGATGTTTAGAAACATAATTTCCTGTTACGTAAAAATTTTGTATTGTTCTTATGAAAGAAACACGACTGACTGGGGAATTTTTTTTTTGCAGTAATTTGTCCTTACTTTCTGCGATAGACTGGTTACCAACCAAGGCTACAGAACCCAAGATGTCCTTCTATTTAACCCATAACTGGAGGAAGAACTGACGGATTAATAACTTTCCAAAGGTATTTGCGCGTATGTGAATGCAAGAATTCAACTTGAATTCGAAATCGGCACTCCAATTTCTCCTTCTGAACCGATATCCACTCTACCATTTTTATGTAGGCTTTAATTGATAATTTATGACACAATGAAATCCGCCTCTTACGTGCTTTACGTGTTTCTTTTAAGTATTAAAGTAAGCAAATATTTTTATATCACGTCAGGCTATGCATGCGTATATACATGGGAAAATACTAACATATCTTTCATTAGTGACGTTTGAACGATAAATTCAGCTTGAGGGTTAAGAAATTTACTCTCAAATGAGAACCACTTTGTTTTGTTTAAATTCCACTGCCTGAAATCAGCAGAACCTTAATAAAGAATATCATGAATACTGGTCGATAATCTTTACTATATTTTCTGATAGACTTCAGAGATTATACCCAGTTTCATTTTCGGATACCCGAGGGCATATAATGTATTATCGTGTATTATCATGACGGAGACTCGAGGCGACAAACGTATTCGAGTGACACCTACTTAAACATCTACGAAGAAGCAAAGAAATCAATTACTGGATACACTACTTTGGTTTTGGTAACGAAGTGAACTGTAAAAAAGCCTACAGCAATGTTGCTTACGAGAAGCCAAGTGTAGAGAAGGATTAAATTTAAATGATGTCGAATGAAACAAATTGGTATATGTGTATAAAGGTGTGTAAATGTGCACCCGTGTTACAGGAGAGTGTGATTTTATCTGTTTCCATAAAATCACGAGATGGTTTTGTTACAGTTGCAGTATTGAATATTGCTGCCATGTCTGGTCGGGTGCCCCTGCTGCTCTCCTTGGGCTTCTTGACAAAATACAAAGGAGGATCTGTAACGTGGTTGATACTGATTTGGCAGACCGGCTGCAGCCGCTCTCACACCGGCGTGATGTAGCTTCCCTGTGCCTCTTCTACAAGTACTTTCATGGCTTCTGCTCCGATGAGCTTAGATCACTGGTGCCGCCTAAGCACGAATTTACACGAGATACTAGATTAGCAACTAGGTCCCACCCTTTTACAGTTAAACAAATAAGATGTAACCGTAAATTCTACTCCAACAGCTTCTTTTCTCGCGCTTTCCGCCTGTGGAACTCCCTTCCACAAGTCTGCTTTCCCGACAGTTACAATCTCCAGGTGTTTAAATGTAGGGTCAATAGACACCTCCTATCACACTAACTCCCAACTATTCTCACAACACTCTCATCTACCCAACCCTCATTCTCGGTATCCTCACCCGCCTATCACCCACCCTCTGTTATTTCCTATCTTTAACCAGCCTTTCTCCACTCTACGTAGCCCCCTGCACAGTAGTGGCAGTGACATCCCTTGCTCGGGGTGAAACGCTTATAAAAAAAAAAAAAAAAAAAAGTAGTCTCGGTAAAACATGTGAAATGCCATCAGTCGGAGAAATTAGATTGTTATAAGTAGAACACCATACACGGTTGACGGGAAGATTAAATATAATTTCGTTCTAGATTTATAGCCTTATATTAGAGAACACGTAATCTACTCAAACACTTTGAGATTTATCTGTACCCGGAAATATATAACCGCATATGTTTATATTCCGACACTCTGATTTGAGAAAAAATATAGTTAAACAATTTAATTTTTTGTTTAATAATTTATTTACTAGGAAATAACTTAAAACTATGTCGATTCAGTGTCGATCTGCTGGTAGGAATGTTGTTTTACAACATTCCTACCTGCAGATGTAGTAACTACTTAAATAGAATCAATCCGTTTCATTTCAGTAGAAAACGCGAACCCATTATCGCTCAAAGAGTTGCTTTCCTGTGTGTTAGCATTAGATATGGTGATGGGACGGGAAGGATGTTAATGAAGAGGAAAAATTTTCAAAACAAAGTATCATAAATCCTAAAAATACTAAACTTTCTCTGTTGCTGTTCAATGTAACCTTCGAGTTTGATGCCGAATGTTAATGTTGCTTATTGCTTGAATGAAATACAAACCAATTACATTTAATAAATTGAATCAGATTAAAATTTTTATTTTCACCTATAAAAATAAAACAACTCATGCAACCTGAAGAAAATAATTTGAACTGTAGGAACTAACGGCAGACATTATAGTAGATTTAATCATAGGAGTATATTTTTGTAGGACCGAACGAATAAATGGAAACACATTTGGAAAAAAGAAAGAGCACTCAAAGACTGCAAACTTCAACGAAGGAAATACCGACATTATTTCAGCAATTACTAAGAGATCATTATTAAAATGAGAAATAATATCTGCAATGAAATTTAGCGCATTCATGAGTGAAAATACTAACAATAAACTCAACTGTTTTCAAAATTAAATGCATACTTAAAATGGATCATGTGAGGTACAAAAATAGTAGTAAAAAATGGAAAAAAATAACTCAGAAGGTTTATTCCGTATGGGATCGAACCCAAACTTTAATTAGTTTGTGCCAAGCATAAGGTCAATTATCCCCGAAAGTTCCATGAATGAAACACCAATCTACGGGAGTTAATTCAGTATTTGGCATGTGAAAGGTACGATAAATTATTGGAAAAATAGCCCAGAAAATTTATTTCGTCCCGGATTGAACCCGAACTATGCAAGTCACGAGTTCAGTTATCCCTAAAAGTTTCATCCGAATCCATCCAGCGGTTCCTAAGATATCTTGTTTCAAGACAGACAGACAGACAAACACACAAATGCGACCGAAAGTAATATTTCCGCCTGAAGACAATAATCTGAACTCCTTTGAGATTATGTGGATATGATTTAGAAGAATACTAAATATCACCTTTACAAATAATAAATTCAGGATTTCAATCATAGAATTTGGAATTCTAGTAATTTCAAATGTAAACATGACTGAATAGGAATAAATGGCATCTGGGAATTGTGCAAAGGCTTTGCGTTGAAACATTTCGACAAATGCTCAAAGCGCAAATCATAAGATATCCTGCACAATAAGGAAGTGAAATTCCTTGAAATTTATAATTTAGATCGGATCAAACATTCTAGCCTAGAAGAAATATGAAAGCCAACAACAAACTAGTTAGCACATATTTATGTATCAGGGATTAACTAAATTATATAGCAGGAAAAATAGCGAAAATTTCGACGACTTCCGAAATTGAACGGAAGATATAAAAAAGCACTGTTGCTAATGCAGTTGTAATAATACAAGCATATTTCAATGGTAGTATGTGATTTGTTTATCAACGGACAAGAATATTATTAAGATGCCCAAGAATTCGAGGGTAATAACTGGAGTAATAAAATTTCTTGCTGCCACAATAATAATAATAATAATAATAATAATAATAATAATAATAATAATAATAATAATAAAAAAACAATAATAATAAAAATATTATTATTATTATTATTATTATTATTATTATTATTATTATTATTATGTACGAATACAATCAGGCGAATCGCACACATCACGGTTGTTCTTCAAATTAATTCAACCCTTTTCAATACAGTTAAGTCCAATACGCATTAGCCATCTTGTATTCCTATCTATTCGATCCTCTTAAAATTGACTTTAGTACATATTAATGTATATTTCTCTAAGTATCATATACTATAAAACTAACTTTCCATTTTCATTTTATCTTTGATGAGTCATGAATTATTTTGGCAATATACGCTATATTCAATCTCTCTAAATAAATAAATAGCGGTTTATAAATGTAAGTTCTTCATAAATTAGGAATTATTAATAAAAATATGTAAGCATTTTTTTTAGCTGATATTGATTAGTATTAATTAGAGTTAGAGCTGTGTGTCACATCGCCTGCCCCAACCGAAAAGACTAACTATAAACGAAATAAAGCATCGTTTTAACTCATCCAACTTGTGGAAGTTCGTTCCTTAGAGTTTAATATTGTACCCCCATCTTGAGGCTCCGACTTTTTCAACAAACTCACGGCAATATCACAGCGTAGAGAACGGCCACCGGAGAAATTGTTTGGACCGTCCCCAGCAGTGTTACAATTGGTCCTCGTGACTGCAGGATCTGGAACCCACGGAAGTGCCACTGGATGCTAAGTTTGGATTTCAATGAAACGACACGACTGGACGAAACAAGATGAACGGAGAAAGGAAATCGAAGAAAGAACCACTCTAACAACCAAATTCTAATTGCTTATATATATATATATATATATATGGTGGGGGCGATTAGTTTGTCAAAGGCGCGAATCATTTATCTCTTGGAAAACAGAGGACCTACGTAGGAAATCGTACTTACCATCTATGTTAATGCTTAATTCATTCTAGTATCTTCTCCTGTGTTGGTTGGTGACACATTTAAGGTGTGCTTACCAAATGTCTGTCTTCTATTCAGCTATGGTTTACATGAAATATTTGGCTTTTATCATATCTATCTTTCTATAGATAGTACTTGGCAAAAGTGATTTCTATTGAATTGGTTTATTCATGTCTGCAAGCTACATTCCTCTCAAAATAAATATGTATTTGAATGTGTTTCTCAACAACAGTATAAAAACTTATTCAGCAAAATAGAAAAGAAAAAGAAGGTCATCAAATAGTTACCTGGAAAATATTAATGTATCACGATTTGTAACCAAGGTTAACCCTTAATCAACTACTCTTGAAAACCAAATTTTCTAACAAAGCAATTTTACAAAACCTTGAACAAAATCCCTAAAACTAGTGCCAGTATGTGTACTTTTGTAAAAGAAATTGATACTATTTTGTAGAAGTACTAAAACGTTAGGCACATATATACCGCGGAATAAAAACCATTGATAAAAGTGTTCTTCATGACGCGACAATCAAAAAACGATTATCTGACAAATCCTCTGTTTTTAGTACTAATAATTAAGACATCATAAGAGACAACTTCATAGTTTTCTCAAATACATTATCCGTACGTACACCACTGTTAAAAAAACACAGCAATCTATTAATAATTAAATTACTAAACAGCATTAACCTTAGGTGCTAAAAGAGGAAATATACTTGTCTTCTCTTGAGTACCTCGCTATATCAGAATTCGTGGAAACGGAAAAGCTAGGTAAATTCTAAAAATGAATATTTCTAATCTGAAAATTCTCATACAGATATAAAAATAATTGAATTAATTCATTCTAAACAAGTGACAAGAATTATGGAACTACTGTCCAAGAAACAAACTTTACAAAATTAAATCCATACCAGAAAAATGGCATCAGGGTCTTAGACTTTCGCAGACAGAATAATTTGCCTTATCAAGAATCAGAATATGAGACACCTGTGTCACTCATGCCGTCTCGCATACACAACATGTCATCAGACATGTAATCTCAAACATAAACTAATCGATTTTTTTTTTAATCATATCACCCCGAGCAAGGCGGTAATGCCACTGATGTGCAGGGGGCTACATAAGAGTGAAAAGACTGGAAAAAAGAAAGCCGGAAACCACATCCTAAACAGGGAACAAGCGATGAGCCTCTTAACCTGTTCAATAGACATGGTGCAGTTAACTTGTCTACATACGTTAACTCGATTAAGATGCATAGCTGAAGAGTGAGGAAACCAACGATTCAAAGAATTGTTTACAAGTCATATATAAAAAAAGCTGTTGTGGGGGTCTCCTCTTTTTCCAGGATAATAGACACGTATAGAGTATACATATACACCTGCATAGAAGCAAGACGTCAGACATCGTGAGATATCGAGAGATCCGCGAGATAACGTCAGATCCGTGAGGTACCGACAGATACCGAAAGATACCGAGAGATACAGCGTCATTAGATCATAGTAGCTCTGAGCTTCACTCAGCAGAATATTATTATACAGCACCTGTCAGATTCTGACGTGAACATAATAATTCTACTAATTCGGTTTCACTTCAGAGACATTTTATATGTCCGTCTTACTAACTGTATTCCAGGATTACTAACCTGCGTTCAAGTTAGTATTATTTACATTTAATATACTAATTTTTCTATCTCAAATTCTGGTTGCTGTTCCTTTATTTTTGTGCGATCCCATTCTCGGGATCCACAACAAAAACAATATATCTTCAACATAACATTAATTAGTTAATATACCGTTAAAACAATTAGATTTTTGTTTATATGCCGTTAAAAGAAAACAAACACAAGAAACAGACTTTTTTACAATTTGAGCGCCAAATATATAATACACAATTTAAAACATATGTAGTTCTGCACACACGAATAGATATATAGAAGTTCATTACTCTTCATAGTTACATCTGAATTTGACTCTACTAATAAATTAGTTATAATCTATTAATGCACAGCAATGTTTGAACGGAAAATAAACATGGAATAATACTGAATATAACACATTTTATCAACATTCAATAGTTTAATAAGGTTAAACATTAAATTAAATTCTGTCTATACTTCTGAGATGAGGTAGTATTTACATGATGTACATTGTTTGGACTGTTATCCTCATCTTCATTGCCATGTTTCCGACGTTTCGGCTGTTGTACGCTCCGGCCTTCTTCAGATGCTAAGAATTTTAAACCCAACCTTTTATTTCCATATAAAATGTTCGGCTCAAACTTCGTAAACATGGCAATAAAGATTAAGGCATCAGTGAAAACAAAGTAAATAATGTAAATTAAATTCTTTAAAAAACAAGTGTTCTTGGAGGAGATGACAACGACCATATTTATGACAAATAACACCCAGGTTTCTACTGGTACAATGTAATGAAGCAATGACTTCCGCATAATTATGTCATCGACGATTACCCCGATTCAGGCACATTTTTTCCTGGTTAGAACGGTGGGTAGATACCAAGCAATATTAATACCCTGTAAAACTTCATGCACTAAGGAATACACCGAGATTTATAGGTATGTGTGCAAACCTTACTGTGTTTTGAATTGGAGAGACATTGGCTCTGTCAGCAAACTCTCGCAAGATAAGCAACAAATGAATGGCTTCAACTTAGATATGTAGAGGGAACTGGTTATGTGATCAGTAGCGCACCGAACTCCGCCGCTATAATATCACAGGACTGATTATTATTATGTCATTTTTCATCATATTTCGATTTCTGCTTTGGTCTCACTACCAACCAAGTCTGCGGGGAGACCTAAGGCAGGTAGTGGCGTGTTGTTATGGCTCCATTTCATGTTTTTCTATCTTCCCTATCATCCCCAGCATTACATAGATAAAGTTTTCCTTAGTGTGTGGGCTGTACTTAATAAGACAATTTTTGTATGTCTCTTAAGCTGGGGTTTCCAGGGATTCTTTCAATGTGTTGTTTTGTTCCATTTTTTATCATTCCAAGTGCACCTACTATCACTGGCACAACTCTTGTTTTCAATTTCCACATTTTTCTATTTCAATTTCCAGGTCTTTATATTTTGACAGTTTTTCAAATTCCTTGATTGTTATGTTACAATATTATTATTATTATTATGTCATTTTTCATTATAAATTATTTCTGCTATGGTCGCACTACCTACCAAGTCTGCTGGAAGACCTAAGACAGGTAGTGGTGTGTTGTTATGACTCCATTTCATTTTTTTTTCATATCTCCCTAACATCCCTAGCGTTAAATAGACAAAGTTCTTCTTAGTGTGTGGGCTGTACTTAACAAGACAATTTTTTGTATATCTCTTAAGCTGGAGTTTACAGGGATCCTTTCAATGTTTGTTTTTCCATTTTATATAATTTCAAGTGAACCCACTATCACTGGCACGATTTGTGTTTTCAATTTCCACATTTTTTCTATTTCAATATCCAGTTCTTTATATTTTTATATTTATTATTATTATTATTATTATTATTATTATTATTATTATTAACATGATTATGATTCACATGATTAATTTAACTTTCGTTATGATTATAAGAAAATAAAAAATTCACAACTGTGTTCATGTGAAATTGTCAGCAAGGATATGACATTTTTCGAACTATTTTTTATTAGACAGACATTGTGGAGTCTTACATAAGTGCGTAGAACGATGCTATGTTGAAAGACATCATTTCAAAATGTACACTCTGAATGGTAGTAAGTAATCCATTTTGAACAATGACTTACTATTTGTCAAATTTACTTTCGCCATATCTGTTTTGACTCGAAAGTCCCTTCGATGAAACATTACCCAGAGCAAAACAATTTTTCAACATTTATGACAGCCGTAAACAGAAAATGTTACCCTATTTATCAATAGACCAACAAAATCAACGAGTAGAAAAATGAGATTTACTGTCATCGGTAAAGATTAGTCGTGAAAAAAAAAAAGAATTTCAAATGCTTTTTTTTTCACGGGTAAAAAAATCCCCGATAGGTAATGCTTTAAATATAAAGTTTGGATTTGTGTGTGTAACGGGAGAAGACAATTCAGTAAATCTTCTCATGGTTTTCTACCTCGATATATAATTTTTTGTTGTTGTTATTCTGATGAGAGTTACATAGGAGAACTATACTGGCAATAGGTCACAATAATATAATATAATATAATATAATATAATAATATTTTCAAAATATTAATAAGTTATCTAGGACGATTTTCCAATCAGAAGCTCTCTGAGGTTATCTGCCACTTTTAATATTAATTTTAATTTGTATCATCTAAAATTTACCACATTCCCGAAATTGTATTATGCATAAATCTTTAAATTCGTATTTCTTTTGCTGCTTTTTGTTGAGAATGGAAAAGAAAGATTGTTTCATAAATCAGAAAGTAAGTTAACAATCCAGTCCCACAAAACTTTATAAATTGTAGAAGAAAATATTTTTTTAAATTATGGTCAAATATTCATGGTCTGCCACACCGGATATTTGGCAATTTGAAAATAAGTTAACTGGCAAGATAAGATGATACTTAAATTTTATTGCTGAATTAAGATTTGCTTTGTGTCATCACATGCCCATAACAATAAGGGTAGTTTTAATTATCCACTCAAAATTAATCTGGTAAGAAATATTTTGAATTAAAACTCATTAAACAATATCATTAAACAACATAATTATCTGCAACTAATCCTGCATTTGACCATTAGTTATTTAACTGTCATACTTGATACACGCTTGGGCGGACATGTCTCGAAAAGGGCATGACTGACTGAGCGGGCATTTTCCTGTAGTAGGTTGTCATTTCTTTCCGCGATAGACATAACTCAAGCTCTCCTGCTACTAAACTGTCATCCCTTTCCCAAGTATATTTTCTCGTAAGTGAATTCAATGAATTCAAATGGAATTTGAACTCGGCTCTCTGATTTCGAGCTGATATCCACTGCACCACAATGCAAATGCTACAATACAGCTCATAAATTCCTTAAGCGATGGGGTGAAACGATAATTGTAAGAGGAATATGAGGGTTATTACAATACACTGTCATGCACGGAAACCTGTCCTTGCACGCACTTCCGCTGAGCAACCCTAAGGCTATATTATACTTTCGACAGGTAGCTACTTTTAGTATTGGCTTTTTCGTTCTTTAAATGTCATGCCATGGCCAACAGCAATAAGTCAATTAAACTAAACCAACCTGGCAATAAATACCTAAACACTTTAACATTTCTTTATAGATCATTCATGGTATTCGTACAAAATACTTCAGTGTAGAATCGTCCCTCTTGAAACACACTTAAAACATCCCAGTTCTCTGTGAAACTAATTTGAATTAATCAATCTCTTTCTGATCTGTTCCTATCTATCTCATATTCCTTCAAAAGGACTCCATTCACGATAGGCAAGGCCATGTTGTTGAAAAACCACTGGCAAGAAAACACTCCCTTGAGTCTCCGAACTGTTCTTAAATGTGCCTCCGCCTTTCACTACTAAAGTCATTGATCTATTTCTTCTTTTGATCATTCCTCTTATCATGACTTTTACGTGCTAGATGAAAATTTATTGATAGTACAGTTAGGGCCCACTCTCTACAACCGCCTGCAAATATTTTCGTGTTCGGAGACTTCATATCAGGTGGCTTAAGCACTCTAATTCCACAGAACTCTCCGGCATCCATACCTTGAACCTCTCTATTACTTAATCTCTCACTCAAGTAACAGACTTACACATCTCCGCAGTACTTTAGATGCTAGATGAAAATTTATTGATAGTACAGTTAGGACCCACTCTCTACAACCGCCTGCAAATATTTTCGTGTTCGGAGACTTCACTGTTCACCATATCAGGTGGCTTAAGCACTCTAATTCCACAGAACTCGCCGGCATCCATACCTTGAACCTCTCTATTACTCAATCTCTCACTCAAGTAACAGACTTACACATCTCCGCAGTACTTTAGATGCTAGATGAAAATTTATTGATAGTACAGTTAGGACCCACTCTCTACAACCGTCTGCAAATATCTTCGTGTTCGGACACTTCACTGTTCACCATATCAGGTGGCTTAAGCACTCTAATTCCACAGATCTCGCCAGCATCCATACCTTGAACCTCTCTATTACTCAATCTCTCACTCAAGTAACAGACTTACGCGTCTCCGCAGTACTTTTCTTTTTTTATTTGAGTTCTTCCTTACCCGGGACTCCTACCGTGCTATGCAGCTCTGTCTTTACGGAAACTCCTATCGGTGTTTCGCGTCAGTCACGAACCACATCTGTTATCAGCGCACTGATTAAGACTACTTTTGTATGTTTCCTTTTGGCTGCCCCTTGAAATGTGTCACTGAGGTCTTCTGTTTAAAAACCGTCATCAAAGCTTTTGCGCAAGCATGAAAATGCCATGTCTAACAATCGCCTTGATCTTCACCTGTCTGCTCAGCAGCTATAGGCCACAGAAATCATTTCTTCCGCCTATACCAGAGCGACTGGTAGGATTAAAACAGACATTCTTTTGTTATTGGTTATGCAATCGTAACCTCGAAGAAACGAAATCAATAAAAGCTGATAAAGTTTGACAACGTATTGCCCCTCACAAGTTTAACTTTCGACATTGTTAGCAGCTCTGCAAGTGTTCTGGGTATAGTATATCCTTACTCATCCTCACTTAAATAAAATTGAAATATTGCATATAAAGCAGAGTGATTTGCTTGAAAGTTCCATTTCAACCCTAAACTCGACTCATCTATATCACTAAATATGTATTCATCCCGAGCCAACAGTGTCTTGATTTACCTCGCTTTATAGATGATTCGGAGTCACAGTTGAACAATTTAAGTGATACTTATATAAAATTTAGTATAATGAGGATACATTGCATAATATTTGAGCATTATTATAGATAAAGCACTTTCAGAAGTTTCGAACCAAATGGACGTCATCAGTAAGAGAAATGAAATAAAATTTCCATCTTCATTGAACAAGAAATGGAATCTGTCATAGATTGCATGTGTTTTTATTGAATGAACGAAAATGTGAAACTGAAGGAATGCTACTACGTATACATCTATACGAAATTTGGTGGACGTGAAATTTAAGCTTGTGATTTTAACAGCTGATTTATCGTAACAGAAGCGAAAACACTACAAGCGATGTCTGATTCATTAGGAATTCGAGAATAACTTCAGTGTTCAGAGAATAGCTTATTGTTTTGTGAAAAGTTTATGGAAACTGATGTTGAGAAAATGTGAAGAGTATAAATTTCGCCATAATTACTAGGGTTCACACTCCACCCACATCTATTGAACAGGTGAAGAGGCTCACCCCTTGTTTCCTGTTTAGGATGCGGTTTCCGGTTTTCTCTTTTCCAATCTTTTCACTCTTTTCTTTTTTTATTATTATTATTATTTTTTTTTTCAATTGGAGTAGATAGACTAAACTATCGCCCGGTTCACACTCCACCCACATCTATTGAACAGGTGAAGAGGCTCACCCCTTGTTTCCTGTTTAGGATGCGGTTTCCGGTTTTCTCTTTTCCAATCTTTTCACTCTTTTCTTTTTTTATTATTATTATTATTTTTTTTTCAATTGGAGTAGATAGACTAAACTATCGCCCGGTTCACACTCCACCCACATCTATTGAACAGGTGAAGAGGCTCACCCCTTGTTTCCTGTTTAGGATGCGGTTTCCGGTTTTCTCTTTTCCAATCTTTTCACTCTTTTCTTTTTTTATTATTATTATTTTTTTTTTCAATTGGAGTAGATAGACTAAATTATCGCCCGGTTCACACTCCACCCACATCTATTGAACAGGTGAAGAGGCTCACCCCTTGTTTCCTGTTTAGGATGCGGTTTCCGGTTTTCTCTTTTCCAATCTTTTCACTCTTTTCTTTTTTTATTATTATTTTTTTTTTTTTCAATTGGAGTAGATAGACTAAACTATCGCCCGGTTCACACTCCACCCACATCTATTGAACAGGTGAAGAGGCTCACCCCTTGTTTCCTGTTTAGGATGCGGTTTCCGGTTTTCTCTTTTCCAATCTTTTCACTCTTTTCCTTTTTTATTATTATTATTTTTTTTTTTCAATTGGAGTAGATAGACTAAACTATTGCCCGGTTCACACTCCACCCACATCTATTGAACAGGTGAAGAGGCTCACCCCTTGTTCCCTGTTTAGGATGCGGTTTCCGGCTTTCTCTTTTCCATTCTTTTTACCCTTACGTAACCCCTTGCGCATCAGTGGCGTTACCGCCTTGCTTGGGGTGATATGATTAAAAAAAAAATATCCGGGGTTAAGAAAAAATGCATGATATAACAACATATAATAAGGCATAATTTATAGAATAAATTAAACTTTCAATTCCAAACACGGATGTTTAACATAATACTTTCTTTAAATTTCTCTAATTCTATGAAATATATTTTGATTTCAGTATTTACAATCCATATTCTTAAGTTGTTCCCAAAATAATTGGGATAACAATTTGCTCAGTTTGGTATAGGGACACATGCAAAAAATCGAGCCCACAACTCAGTGATAATGGCTGACCAAACTAGATCGCTAACCTTAGCAGACCACCACCTAGTTTACTAAGTGGAGCAAAGATTTGATGCCAGGCCACAAATATGAGGAATGCAGTGAGCATTAAAGAGATCAGTATTTTGGGTCGTGCGTTGTGGTACATTAGATATCGGCTCGGAAGGAGAAACCGGCGAGCCGAGTTCAAATTCCTGCTGAATCCATTGTATTCACTTACGCGCAAATACCCTTGGGAAAGGTATTAATCCATCTCTTCCTTCCAGTTATGGGTTAAATAGCAGGACAGATTGGGTTCTATAGCCTTGGTCGGCAACCAGTCTACCGCAGAAAGCAATGGCAACCTACTGTTGGATAAACTTCTGCCCAGTCAGTCATGTCTCTTTCGAGACATGATCGCCCAAGCGTGTATCACGTATGGCACTTAACTAATGACTGAATATAATAGATGGAAACATAATTAAAACTTCTACCGGGCATAAAGTGGGGGATCGGTTTTCTGTTGTCATGAAGTAAAAAACTGATCCCCCACTAATTTTACTTAATATAATAATGTAATATAATCTATTTCTCCTCCCTCCAGCTATGAGTTGAATGGCAGGACAGATTGGGTTCTATAGCCTTGGTCGGCAACCAGCCTACCGCAGAAAGCAATGGCAACCTACTGCGGGATAATCTTCTGCCCAGTCAGTCATGTCTCTTTCGAGACATGATCGCCCAAGCGTGTATCACGTATGGCACGTAACTGACTGATCTTGGATCGTTCTAAATGTCTAATCTTTTCGGATGTATAATATCAAGATTGTTCAGACATTTTGTATAAAGGAAAACTTTACAGAAAGTCGTGATGTCGTTTATATCTTCTGTAATTTTTGAAATGCCTGGATGTCTTTTGAGGTGTAATGCAGCTACGAATGTGAAATCGGAGAGCCGAGTTCGAATTCAAGTTGAATTCGTTTCATTAAGTTATGTAAAAATTTACTTGGCAATGTATTGATAAATCTCTTCTCGCTTCAACTATGGGATGGATAGCAGAAGAGATTGGGTTCAATAGCCTTCGTTGGAAACCAGTCTACCACAAAAGGTAATGTCAATTCATTACAGGAAGATATGTTGCTTAGCAATGAACTTAATATTTGGAAATTTTTCTACTAAACTGGCTGCCAACCACGGCTGCAGATTTTTTGCTAATTAACTTACAGCTAGGAAAAGAAGTGTTGCATTCATACATTACGAAATGCATTAATGGGCAGGTGAACAAAATAAACTTGGCAGATTTTGAAATCACTATCCCAGGATAGAACGATTTTTTTTATTTCAAGTTGCTGCATATGAATCTAATTCAGAATTTGAAATATTGAAATGAGTAAATATCAATATTAATGAAAACTGCGTTGTGCGATTATCCAATTGAGTTGATATTCACATGTGTTTTTTCAGATTTCTGTTATGAAACAAATTTTCAAGAAGGATCAAAGATCATTGATTAATTTAGTCGACTTGGGCTTCAGAACAAACCAACCGAAACAGAACACATAATCAAGACTTCGTAACGACCATCCCACTGAAAAGTAATAATTATTTCCCAAAGGCAGAAAGGAAGATTAAATTCTTAATCGGAGACATGCGCAAAACCCATGAAACATAAGTGAGATACATTTGAAAGACGGTTTATCGAATAAAAAATAGCAACAAAACACACACACACACACACACACACACACACATATATATATATATATAGACAAACAAACACACACGCACACACCCACCCACATATATATAATATATAATATAGATAGATAGATAGATAGATAGATTTCAAATATAAGGATACACAAACGTGTATTATATGAAAAATGAATTATAATAATAAATATATAATATATAATAAAAATAATTTCCAAAAGCAAATAAATACATTATATTTAACCAGAGAGAATCATATATAAACACTCAAAATATGCAGTCACCCACAAAAGCACATGCAAACGCACGTATTTATTAAAGTACACAATCAAACGTGGGCACATGCACAAACACATACATATATACATACATCATTTCTCATATAAAATATTTAATGTATATTAAGAAAATATCTTCAACATATCAGTATTATACGGCCATATCACGTTGAAAACATCGTTTCTCGTCCTGATCACCGAAGTTAAGCAGCGTCGAGCCTGGTCAATACTTGGATAGGTGACTGCCTGGGAATACCAATTGCTGCAAGCGTTATTCTCTCTCTCTCTCTCTCTCTATATATATATATATATATATATATATAAATTGTATGCGTTTTTTTTCTGTATGTATGTGCCCATGTGCATGAGTGTGAAAGGTTAGAGAGAGTGCGTGTGTTTTTGTTCAAGTGTGTGGTTTGAGTCAGTTTCATTCTTTTAGCGAGATTCAAAACATGTTGCTATCGCTCTATCCTCAATATTAAATAATCTGTATTTTTAGAGAACTAAAAACATGTACGTTTTGTATATTTTACATATAAAAAGAAATCAAATCTTCTAAATTCTGATAGCAATTTCGCAAAGTATTACTATTCCTGCGTAAAACCAAACATCCCTTTTTTGACCGAGTCTTCACTGATGATAAAATAACGACCTTTATGATAAGCGTAAACGATCAGGCTTAATCATGATAAGTTCTCCACACGTTTTCTAAAGCCAAAGTTGCATTGGCAACAAATAATGGTGTGTTTCTGGTGGTCTGCAATTTGTGTTATCAACTACAGCTTTCTGAAAGCCAATCAGAGCTTTAATGCAGAGGTATACTGCAATCAACTTGTTGAAATGTAGGCGCAGCTGCAACAAATTTGACCTACATTAGTGAATCGACGTGGTCCAATTCTACTCCAGGTTAATGACCCGCCACATGTTGCAAGAATCACGTTGAATAACTAACAGATTTGAGGTACGAGTTTCCATATTCTCCTGATCTTTCACCCACTGATTATCCTTTTTAAGCACTTAAGCAAATGTTTAAATGATAAAACATTTATGTCCAAACCAGAGGTGGAATCAGCTTTCAAAGATGTTGTTGCATCACAGCCAAAAACATTTTTATCAACGAGGAATAAATAATCTCGTCGATCGATGGCAGAGGTGCATAGATACTTTATGCTCGTATTTTGACTAATTTCTATAGTTAATGTTTCAAGAATGAAATTAAGTTCTGAAATCGGCTAGTAGGTTTTTGACTTTAAATTACCTGAACTAAATTAATAAGCTGTCAAATCTTAATCAATCGATCTGTATGAACAATCTATCTCTACAGAACAAAACCTACACTAAATCATATCAGTTGCTTGTAGGCCAATACATGTGATTAACGTAATACATATAGATAAATTATTTTGTGCTTATTATATCTATCCAGCGGATGTGCGTAGCGGTGCATTGAATATCGGCTTGGCACGAGAAATCGGGGAGCCGAGTTCGAATTCCAGCTGAATTCATTGCATTCACTTACGCGCAAATACCCTTGGGAAAGGTATTAATTCGCCTATTCCTTCCAGTTATGGGTTAAATAACGAGACAGATTGGGTTCTATAGCCTTGGTCGGCAACCAGTCTACTGCAGAAAGCAATGGCAACCTTCTGCGGGATAATCTTCTGCCCAGTCAGTCATGTCTCTTTCGAGACATGATCGCCCAATCGTGTATCACGTATTGCACTTAACAGACTGATTATATCTATCCGTATCCTCTATTAACTGGAAAGTTTTAAAAAAATTGAAATGTTGCATAATATAATACTCCAATAAACGATTTGTAATTCAATAGAAAATTTTTAATTAAAGAAAAATGTAGTTTGTTCTACACTGTGATTTAGGGGATCGGGCACGCCATATAGCAAACTGATGCAGAGAGTCCAAGTTCATGTCTGAAAAGAAAAAAAGAGATCATTTTTTGTATTAAAAAATCGTCTCCACTTTGTCTTCTACGCATAAGCACAAGGGTGGATCATTTGCCTGGTCAGCATGTTCCCCTCGGCGCCAGATATAATTTTTGCCGCCTAAGGAAACGTTGCTAATAAAAGTAGAGAAATCAAATATTACTCTGGATTCGCCTCAAAATCATCTCTAGAGTTAATGTATAGATTCTAAGCGACGATGCGTGGAAGAAAAAAAACATTCGACATAATGGCGGTCAAGATAGAGAAGTGTTTGATTGGTATTACTTAAGGAGTGTAATTATTGTTGGATATTATTTTTTTTTAATTTTACGAAGCCAGTTTATGTTCGCTTGGAGCAAGGGTGATAGATTATTATTATTATTATTATTATTATTATTATTATTATTATTATTATTGTTGTTGTTATTGTTGTTGTTGTTGTTATTGAATATCTATGAAATAGTCGTTTATCACTTTGGGAGATGCTGAGGCAGAAAGCGTGAAAAGTAGTCATCTATGATTCAATATTTTCATTTAATACGTCTGTACATGGGCTGCTCATCTCGAATCATACATGCGTGTCAGTATGTATATATCTATATATATATATACATACTTACATATATATATATATATAAGCTCACTGACATATATATATATATATATATATATATATATATATATTCGGATATCATTTTTTACGCAACCTTGCTTTCAACATTTCGGTGTCTTCAGGCGATTTGTAATAAATTATTATATATTTTTTATAAATCAACTGATGATAACGGAATAATACAAACAAGATTGCGTAAATAACTGGTTTCCAAATGAAAATATTCAAAAGCCCTGCAATATATATGTATTGAGCACTTTTGAATAAACTCTAAACTAATTTAATTATAACCAATATCTTGTTAAAAATAATTAGACAGACAACCCCCCCCATATATATATATATATATATATATATATATATATATATATATATAACAGATGCAGAAAAAATATGTATCAGAATCCAACCAATCCGATAAGATGATAAAATAAGCAACAAATAGGAAACGCTTTCAATCTAACATGTTTGACTTTTATTAAAGATTTGCCAGATATTGAGTGAAAACAAGCGAAAAAATAGAACTTTGGTATGTATAATTTTTTCATAATATATATATATATATATATATATATATATTGCATAACTCTTCAACAATGAATTAAGTTCTTTCGGTGGTTGGCGTGTGTATACACCGCTTATATATAAAACTCTAAACTTTCCATTCTCAGATTCTATACGCCTATGGGTTAATGGTTATCGACGTTTACTGACACCAATTCGGCCGAGTTTCGATCCCGGTCAGAAGCAAGTGGATGTCTAGTCACACTGATGAGCTGTGATACAGCGAATCAGGCTTGTATGGGGATGACGAACATGTATTTATTTAGGGAGAGAGAGAGTAAAAGGGTAATTTTATATATGCTTAAATATGTAACAGTGGAGTGTATTTATAATTATTTGCGTGTGCATCGCTCTTTTATTTATGGCAGTAATAAATAAATATATTTTGCATATATACTCATTTCTGTGTTCAAATTTTCACATCATAGCAGGTTTCTTTTTGCAAGTCCATGTTTTAACAATGTAGTTTGTTTTAACTGAACGATGTGCGAATATGACGCCATCAGCCCCCAGGTCTCAGGCTGTATGTTACATGTTTTAATTGGCCGTACGTTAATTGCACCTTAGTCTACAGCTGTTCGCTTCTGTTCCGCACTCAGATGATCGAAGTTTTCAATTGATCTGTCGAAATCCTTCACTTCCTCTGTCACGTTGTGATTTCTGATCGCAGAAAAACCTACAGACCTGCGAAAAAAAAGGCGGTCATCTTCTTGTTGCACCAAGAAGAAAAAAAATCAAGAGGCATTTGTGTGCGTAATGCAGAAATAAGGAAAATAGACAGGAACAAAAATATAGTAGCGAAGGCCAGTCTATGTGAACTAATTATTATATTATTTATCTTTGTACAGAAAGAGAGTGAGAGAGAGAGAGAGAGAGAGAGAGAAAGAGAGAGAGAGTAAAAAATTAGTTAAAAGAAAATGCAATTCAGTTTTTTCCAGAATCCACAAATTACCTGCTGCTACCATGTCTATATGTCGTTCAAAGAAATACAGTCTTTATTCTTTCTCCCCTTGGATTCTGCTTAGAAGAGGTGTACGTGTTACTAGCATTTTGGGAGGAAGATGGGGAGAATATTTACGCGTCTTCACTCTAAGCGTTCCCGGTGAGTCTCTCTCACTCATCTCTCTGACGTATTTGCGACGTTCTGACTTAATTTTCACATACGCTGCATTTTTGTTGAAACAGCTTCAATATGGCGTAGGCTGGTGAGTGCTCAGAATGTTTCTCCATAAACATCTAACGTCAACTTCGTATATCTGGCTTACATCACCCGCTTACAGTTTTCGCGGATGTCTACCATTCCGGAACTTTGGAGACAAGATTCTGTTGACTTTATACATTCATCTATCAGCGGTAATTACAATTCCATTCTTACGTGGGTGGCCTTTTCAAAAAACCGTCCGATAATTCCGCTTTTGCTTGATCCTTTATCTCTTTCTCCGAGAGAAACACGAATAACATCAAGGAAGAAAGTAACAGAATTCTCACCCTTCTCAAGTGCCAGCTGGTCTTTGTTAAATTGTTATCATATCAGTCGTTGTCATTTCGTAAAAGCCTTGTTTCGCCCTTCTTATATCTCCAGGCCACTCAAACGTTTACGTCTCTCCTCTTCTCTTTCTCAGCTCTTCTTAAAAAAAAAAGAAAAAATATATACACGGTGTGATATTCTTCAAATATCTGTTCTTGGGTTAGAATCCACGGTCCGTCGATCCTTGGTTTAACGTGTGTGCATAAAGAACGCTTACAGTGTTAGAGGTATACTGTCAGTATATACTTGGATGTCACAGATAAATAAACTGAAATATCAGTTTATAATTACAATCGCGGATTTTTTTGTATTTGATGCAGTTCAACTATTGTTCAACATAGATAAGATAACGTTTACATTGATAATTAATTTCAGTGTTAGATATATATAAATATCTATGGACTGTAAGAAAAATAGAACCTGAAAAATGACGACTTTTGGGAAAATATTTTAAAATTACTACATACTGTTCATCTCAGTATTCTTGACAGGCTCCAAATGTAAATCAGTAATGTGATAGGTACGGACTTGGCGACTCGACTCCAGCCACTTCCCCACCAACGGGATGTGGCTTCCTTCTGTCTGTTCTATAAATATTTTCATGGGTTCTCCTCTGCAACAAGTGTTTACTCGTGCAACCAGACTGGCAAGTGGGTCTCACCCATTCACTGATCAACCAAATGCAGACGACAATTCTACTTTCGCAGCTTCTTTTCTCGTACATTTCGCCTTTGAAATTCTCTTCCATATTCTTGCTTGCCTGACGGCTACAACCTCCAGGAATTTAAAAGCAATGTCAATACTTATCTCTTAACCACTTGATTCTAGTTCTCTCTACACCACCCTGTATATCCTTTCCTTTCTCTCCACCTTTGCAACTGTCATCACACGCGTATTCTCGTCCTTCTCTTGCTCCTTTCTAACTGGTTCGTCTTTCTCTTCACTCTTCACTCTCTTCACTCTCTCCTATCTAACCATTTTACTCTTATGCAGCCCTCTGCACATCAGTGGCGTTAACGCCTTGCTCGGAATGATACGATTAAAAAACAAATAACAGAACAATTATAAGTTTAATGGAAAACATTTGTAAATAAATTGTACAGGCACACATTCCATATCAGAAAGAGTTAAGGCCATTTATATTTTTTAAAATTCAAACAATATTGTAGAAAAAACTTACGAATACTCACACCACGAGGCATCAAAATAGACTACAAATATTATTACAGTTTATATATATATATATATATATATATATGTGTGTGTGTGTGCGTGTGTGTGTGTGCTGATAGATTGATATTTAAGATAATAAATAATGAATAAATATTGACTATTTCAGACAGAAATGCATTATATAACTTTAAAAGGAATAACATTACCCGATAAACTTAATATTTTTACTGTATAAATTTCACAAAAATTACGAAAAAATTCAACAAACAGCACCCTCTCGTCTAACCAATACAATCGCTTGATGCCAACTGACGTTTGACGAGTTCATGTCGCTCAGCCAGACTGGAGAAGGAATGGGAAGAGTCTGACCTATAATGAAACCTGTTTCAATGTCATATCTAAGAAGTATGTGTCAAGTAAGTAAACTTGGTACTTAAAAATACTCGGTTTTCAGATTTTGTTGTTTTCAGATGTTCCGTTGTCTTTTTTTCTTTTTTTTTTTTTTAATCATTTCACCCCGAGCAAGGCAGAAACGCCACTGATGTGCAGGGGGTTACATAAATGTAGAAAGATTAATTAGAAAAGAGTGAGGAGTACAAGCTAGTTAGAAAGGAACAATAGAAAGCTGAGAAAGCAGGTGCAATGACAGATACATGGGCGGAGAGAAAGTGAAGATCATACAGGGGAGGGGAGAGAGCTAGAGTCCAGTGGTTAGTAGGTGAGTATTAACGTTGCTTTTAAATTTCTGGAGGTCGTAGCCGTCAGGAAAGCAAGAATACGGGAGTGAGTTCCACAGGCGGGAAGTGCGAGAGAGGAAGCTGCAGGAGTAGAATTGTCGTCTGCGTTTGGCTAACCTGACTGTGAATGGGTGGGACCCAGTTGCCAGTCTGGTTGCACGGGTAAACACCTGTAGAGGAAGCACCAGTGACTTAAGCTCATCCGAGCAGAAGCCATGAAAGTATTTATAGAAGAGACAGAGGGAGGCCACATTTCGACGATGAGAAAGTGGCTGCAGTCGAGTCGCCAGATCAGTACCTATCACATTACAGACTCTCCTTTGGAGCTTGTCAAGAACACTGAGGAGAACGGCAGGGGCACCTGACCATAAATGGCAGTATTACTCCATGCACGGACGGATGGTTGACTTGTATATATGCAGGATGGATTCAGGTGGAAAAAACATCCTGGATCGACAATCTTCTTAGCAGTAGATTTTGCTATGGATTCAATATAGTGCTTCCATTTGAGGTCTGAGGACAGGATAAGTCCGAGGAGGCGTAGTGTATTAGTCTCCGGGAGAATCATCTGGTCCATGCTTATGGGAGGCAGAAGAGGTTGCCTGTAATGGTTGACAGACAACAGCTTGGTCTTAGAGGAATTGAAGTTGACAAGCCACTTCTTGCCCCAGTTCACCACAGAGTGTAGATCCCGCTCAAGGTCAGCAGCGAGATTATGTCTGTCCGCCACGACAGGTTTCTTACTGGGGCGGGAGTATATTCTAGTGTCATCTGCGTAGATGCCTATATCTGTACCTATACTTAAGAATGAAAGAAATATAAATAATAGAAAATTAATATGTTAATTAAAATAAATTGATAATGATGAAAATATTTTAAAAATGTATTGCTAATTAAGGAGTGAAAAAAGACATAACATTCACAACAGCAGCTACAAACACTTACGAACCAAATCTGACAGCTTCGAAAAGACATATAAAAAGAATCAAGCCACTTGACCGAAGAAATTGATGGAAATTGATTTCTCAGTATTAACTTTTGTGATAACTTCAGAATTAAAATCACTGATAGAGTTAAGGTACTTTAGGTAAACAGCTAAACATTTCTAAATTATGAGGTTTAGTTACAATGTAATGAGCTAGTAGAATAAGCGATAGATATGTATGTCTCTTTATCATTGATGATTGTATCAAGATAAATGAAAATTATCATTTTATCAATCCAGATAGAACAACAGAAATAATGCCCAGGTATTTTGCGCAAAGTCTTTAAAGAGATATGCAGCACGCTGACTGACATGAACATTCCAAGTGATAGAAAGATATTTTTGAAAAGGTTTGAAAAACAAAGATTGATAATATGTGGCACTTGAAAATTAATTTTTTTTCTATTATAGTTGAAGATTTGTGTCTGTTAAGAAAGAAATTCAAGGACAAATTCGTAAAATTTCTGATACATCCTCACTCTAAGAAATCAAAAAATTAGTTCTTTGCCTATTAGAATTTTTGTGTAATTGACCGTCTTTTGTTTAATTAAGTGGAAATAACAAAAAAAGAAACAGACCCATGGTTGACCCGAACGCATTCGTTATGACCCGGTAAATGATCATAAAATCAATCAAAATAATAATAATAATAATAATAATAGTGTGCCACATTCCTGGATTTTAAAGACTTTAAATATATACAAGATATCGCCTGTCATCATCAATTTCATCAAACAGTGCATGTCTATATGGAAAACAACCCTTTACCTCAATCATATAAATGGAACCTATAAGTCTGATGAAATAAACATCAAAAGAGGTATATTTCAAGGTGACTCTGTATCTTCCTTACTATTCTGCATATCATTAATAGCACTAACCAGTCAACTTAATAAGACAGAATATGGTTATAAAATAGGACAAAAGAAAATAAGCCATCTATTTTACATGGATGACTTAAAGTTATATGCTAAGAATGATAATGAGCTGGAAGGTCTTCTGCAGACTGTAAAATGCTTCAGCGAAGACATTGGAATGAAATTTAATTTGAATAAATGTGCTAAAGCTACAGTTTTACGTGGATCAATACAAGAAACATCCTCAATTAGCCTAGACCCTGCTGTAACAATAAAAGAATTGAAACCAGAAGAAGCTTATAAATACCTAGGTGTAAATGAGAGCGAAAACATTCACCATAAAAAAATGAAAGAAATCGTGCGTAAAGAGTACTATAGAAGGCTACGAATGATATTAAAAACTGAATTAAATTCACAGAACAGAGTTATGGCCATTAATAGCCTTGCAATCCCAGTTGTCCAATATGGCTTTAACATCTTAAATTGGACTCTAAACGACATCAGGCGAATAGATGCTAAAACAAGAAAGCTTCTTTCTAAGCATGAGATGCATCATCCAAAGGCTGATGTAGACCGTCTATACATACCCCGTAAAGAGGGTGGAAGAGGTCTTATTCAGCTGGAATTGTCATACAAGACAACAACTATTGGCTTACTAACATACATAGAAACAACAAAGGATTGGATGATACAATTAGTAAGCCAACATGAAGAAAGAAAGAAAAATATTCAATAATAAAAGAAGGCTGTAAATACAAACAAGATTTACAGTTAGTAGATTCTGTAGAAAAGCAAAACAGAAGCCAAGAACCAACTATTGCGGCAAAAAATATGAAAATGAAAGCCAAAGATAAAGCTCTTGAACAGATGAAACAGCGCTGGCAAGACAAACCTCTGCATGGCCAATATCCAGAACGTGCCAATAAATCCAATGTTGACAAAGTTAATACTCATCGATGGTTACGTGCATCTGGATTAAAGTCTGAAACTGAAGGCTTTATTCTTGCAGCACAAGACCAAAATCTTTTCACTAGAAACTTTCAGGCAAATATTATGCATAATAATATGGATCCAAAATGCAGGTTTTGTGATAAACACCAAGAAACAATAGACCACCTAATCTCAGGCTGTTCTGTGCTTGCCCCAAATGAATATAAAAATCGCCACGATAGAGTTGGGCAATATTTACATTGGGCAATGTGCAAACATTATGGAAAAGCTGTAAACAAACAATGGTATGAACATCACCCAGCACCGGTTACAGAAATAGAAGATGTAACCATTCTATGGGATTACACCATCTACACAGACAGAAAAATTGAAGCAAACAGGCCAGACATTATTGTTAAAAACCAGAAGGAGAAAACTTGTCTATTAATTGATATGGCTTGTCCAGCGGATTGTAACATAGCAATCAAGGAATTTGAAAAACTGTCAAAATATAAAGACCTGGAAATAGAAATAGAAAAAATGTGGAAATTGAAAACAAGAGTTGTGCCAGTGATAGTAGGTGCACTTGGAATGATAAAAAATGGAACAAAACAACACATTGAAAGAATCCCTGGAAACCCCAGCTTAAGAGATATACAAAAAATTGTCTGATTCAGTACAGCCCACACACTAAGGAAAACTTTATCTATGTAATGCTGGAGATGATAGGGAAGATAGAAAAACATGAAATGGAGCCATAACAACACGCCACTACCTGCCTTAGGTCTCCCCGCAGACTTGGTTGGTAGTGAGACCAAAGCAGAAATCGAAATATGATGAAAAATGACATAATAATAATAATAATAATAATAATAATAATAATAATAATAATAATAATGAATGAATGATCCTAATAAATAGAATCATCAGTTTTCTTATTATTCCTATTTCCCTTAGCTGTCGATATTTCGTAATAATTTTTTTTAACTATTATAATTTTATTAAAAACAAAAGACAAAACAAAACAACAGGAAAATAAATTAAATACGATGAAAAACATTTTCTACGATATTCTTTTATAGAATGAATACGTATTTATTTATATATTTATTTTTATTTATTTTTATTTTTATTTAATTTATTATATTTTGATAACCCTATTTTCGTCGAACGACTTTAATGTAAAAATAACTGAATATACATTAGACGAACAAATTATTATTTTTATTTTAAATCTCACAGCACTAATAAACGTATATCTCCTTCTTTTCCATTAAATTTTCTTTTTTTTTTTATTAATTATTTTTTTGTTACAAGGACTAGTGATAGTAACAACATTTTTTTTTAACCAGCGTCTTTTTCTTTTTGAATTCCAGTCGCGTCTATGTCAGCTGTCGCTTGGCAACCCATTTTAGGAGTTGGAAAACTCTGAACAACAACCCTCAACTCAAGGTGTTAATCGTGCCGAGGAGTGAATGGCTACTGCGTTATGAAGTCACAAACCATCCCCTACAGGCTTCGGGGCCATGTTTATAAAAGACCGTTACCCAACGTACCGGGCAACTTTGGGTGGACTTTTGGACCCGTGCGTCACTCCTGGGAAAAATATGAATATGCATTTTGAGATGAGTTTAGATCGTTTATTTAGTAGTTTGTTTTGGTTTGGGAAGGGAATTATAGATATTTTTCTCCAAAAAATATCTGCAGGTTTTGGATTGGTTGTTGTTTGCTGATGGTCTTTTCCGTATTTTCCATGATATTTTTATGTGATCTAGGTTTTGTTTTTATTTTCCCAGATATACATAAAAATAATTGTGCTGGCCTTGTATTTCTTATTTGTGAAGGATATTTTGTGTGCGTAGTTTCTTTGTTTCAAGTGTCTTTCTGTTACACCTATGTGTATTTTTTTCATTATTTGATTTTCACTTGTATATTTATATACGGTCTATTTCTGTTATTGAGCAATTTATCCTATAAACATAGCACACTTTAAAACTATATTTCGTCATATATATATATATATATAACTATTATTATTATTATTATTATTATTATGGACGATTTCGACGTATGAGTGTCTAACTCAGACTACCACACAAAGATTTGTTTAAAGTGTTGAAGGCTTGTGTAGCACCATCCTCACTTTTTGGAACTGCTGATAACAAACAATCGTTGCAGAAGTCTGCCACAGATCGCATGAACAACAGACCTCCGTTATTTAACCCATAACTTGAGGGAAGGGACGGATTAATACCTTTCCCAAGGGTACCAGTGCGTAAGTGAATGCAATGTGTTCGACTGAAATTGGAATTCGGCTCACCGATTTCCCCCTCTGAGCCGACATCCACTGCACCACAACGCACATCCGTCGATAACACTTACAGCACCTGGTATTCCCAAGCGCTCACCCATCTAAGTACTGACCAAGCTCAACGTTGCTTAACTTCGGTGATCTAGTGTATGCGACGTGATATGACCGTAAGCCAAAATATATGTATGTGTATGTGTGTGTGTGTGTGTGTGTGTGTGTGTGTGTGTGTGTGTACTTCAACAATATTCAGCGAAAAAGATCCTGGGATAATTGATATGAGCCAACTTTATTTTTAGTCGCCCCAAAAGCAAATCTTCACCCTAAGAAAGTTATGCAGTGCATTTTGCCGAATTGGAAAGTAATCATGTACTATGGGCTTCTGATAAGTAAACAGTCAATTGATTCTGAAAAAATGCTGCTTATAAACTTGACGAATTAAAGGCAGCAACTCAAGAAAATTGTCCAGAATTGGCGAAATGGAAAAGTGTTGTTTTCCAACATGGTAATGCCAGTCGTCACGTTTCTTTGCCGACTTGGCAAAAATTGATGTAGCTTAACTGCTATGTGTTACAGAGACCGCTATATTTTCTAAATATTGCTCGTTCGGATTTTCATATATTTTAATACTTGAAAATAATATCAACAATAAAAATTTTAATTCTTTGAATGACAAGAAACCACCGAAATTCTGAGAAAATGGTCTCTTTATGTTGAAGGAAAAATAGAAAAAGGATATGCAGCAGATTAGTTAATATTTAGTTCAATAAATTTTTAATGGAGTAAGTTTTTCTCTATTAATTTCCATTAATATCATCATAAAATTTCCGGAGAACCGAAAGGTAAATAACTGCATTTACCATTTGTTTACATAACACAAAGTCCCCTTAAAAAATTATTATTTTCCATAATGATAGTCAAAATGGGCCTTAAAACCGACAATATATTACTAATATAAATAAATATATCCAAATTATTTAACAATATCAGATGACTAATAAATTCTGCGTTGCATGAAGAGACTTCAATTATAAACTCTTGTAAATGTGCATTTTCTACACAGCCAAATATGTAAGTATTTATAAACAAGTGTTAATAAATACGAATGAAAAAATACTGCGATTAAGTTCTTAAATATTTTTCTTGTATTTGTATAATGAATTTTCCAAGACATAAAATATGGAAAAAAGTATCCATAAATTCAGGTGAAAATAAAGGATTACTATACAGATACAACAATTATATGCATATATATATATATATATATATATATATATATATATATATATATATATAAATTAAGGCAGACACATTATTTCATGGTAAATCAGAAGTGTAGGCCTATTTCAGGCGAACCAGCATCAGCTTCCGTCTTTATTATACAAAGTATTTTACACGGGTTCGTGTAAAATCCTTTGTACAGAATCAAAACATTCGATAAATATTGAGACTTCCTTCTATGCAATAAAAATACAAGATTGCAGTAAATGAGAGAGGAAAAGTCGTGTAGGTATGGCCTATGTGATGTAATGTTGAGTTTGAGGTAAAGATCGAGGCAAAGTGCTACACCTCATCTGATGGGGATGAAATGTCCTTGAAGGCATTTATATTTGTGGGTACAAATGCTTTTCCCCGATTCAGAATTTGATTGGAAGTCTTCCAGACTTCCCGGAATCCAATTTGTTTGTTTACAACCATGGCCGGGATGGCTTGCGTATAGATACACTATGCGTCATCTACAATATTTTTGCTGCGATTGCATACGGCATGAATCCAACTGCACCATTTCTTGTGATATATATGGTGATTTTCTAAGCGTATCTTACATGTGCCACAAGACAAAAAGTATGTGGCACAGAGACGATAAAACTCACTATTCAGTTCTAATTGTTCTAGATATTTGTTAAAATTACTATTATTAATCTATTTGTTCCTATAATAATCACCTTATAATTTTGATAAAATTAAACATATTGAACTGATAATTCTTTAATTGCTATAATTATTTTATTTCACTCATGAACAAATCCACATAACTTAAAAATAGCTTATTGTACTGGCTATTTATTTAAATTACTATTATTATTTTATTTGTGCATATGAACAAATCCTTGAATACCCAAAAAATAGCTAATTAACTGGTTATTTGTTTAAATTACTATTAATATTTTATTTGTACTTACGATAAGTTTAAAATTTTAGCTCATCGAACTGATAATTTTGAATAAGTTTGTATAATTTCCCTGAACAATAAATAAAAAGGAAAATGCACTACAAATAAGGTAAAATAAACTTTTGTTTATTTTCGTTAAAAAAAAAAGAATTATTTTTAAAGGAAGAAAGAAAGGAAATGGGAATGTGAGAGGGAAAGGAAGGACTATGTGTTGCGAGTGTGATGAGAGAAAGAGAGGGTGAAACAATGTACATTGATACGCGATACTGTCTGCTGTGTCGACTGCTGAATTCTCTCTCTATGTGTGCTCCGATCTGTCAGTTCCTTTCTGTGTGTTTCGAGCTCGCTGTTCCGCTCTGTGTGTTGAAAGTTTCTACTGTCCTTTTATTTTGATGGTGAGGCTCCGGGAGATCAAGAAAAGTATTTCTTATATCAAGCCCTGATTGGTCAAAAATTCATATTTTTGACCACGTGGTGTGTCTTCAACTACATCCGAGCTTTTGGGTGCGCCGTTCTTGTTTTTGACACCAAAGGGTTTGGTAAGGGGTGAATGCCCGCTCAGTTGTATTTTTAGACATACACGTGGAGTGAATTATTTTATTGTGTGTGTGTGTGTGTGTGTGTGTGTGTGTGTGTGTGTGTGTGTGTGTGTGTGTGTGTGTGTGTGTGTGTTGAGTTTAGAAAGTAAAACAAGAAGCAGCACAATTTGTACTTTAAATCTATATTTTAATATCTTAGTTCAATATTTTTATCTTTCTGTTGGTTTTGGTATTTTTCTTTACTTTTATTTTATCTTTTCTAACGTTTAATTTCGTTATCTCTCTTCTTCTTTTTTCTCTTTCTATTTACCTTTTATTTATTTTTCTGCTTTATCTTTTCTTCTTTCAGTTTAAAATGTCTGGTTTTCCACGTTGAATCATTCGCTACACTAACTAGCTAGCGAATCGTACACAGATCGTTGTTAGAGAACTTGATACTTCCCACTTTATTTAATTCATTGGATTGGATGACCTTAATCTTATTTCTTCATTTTAGTGATGTATTTTTAAAAACATCTGTATCTCTATATTACAAAATTTAAAACTTTAAACATACTTTACTGCCTGATGATGGAGCTTTAACGCCAAAATATTATAGCTATCAAGTTGTAGTATGGTATTATAATGATAATTATTCTTATCACATATTTATTGTCTATTATGTATTGAGCACTTTTAAAGTAAATATATGTAGAATATACTTCAATTAGTAATATATATATATATATATATATATATATATGAAAGTTTTGGGCACTGATGTAAAATGTTTTTATTATAATTACTTATAACAAAAATATTATAATGATATATTAAGTATTTTAATTGTGTTTCCGCTAATTCTCTTTGTTTCCAGACAGATAATCTTGCACTATTATTTTGAAGCCGCCATCGGGTCGCATTAAAAGCCTTCCCACATTAGCTGGTTTTCAAGTCTTCTATTACAACGATGATCCCTCTTGCCCACGCTATGAATTTTGATCCAAGAAAGGCACGCTAAAATCTTACTAGCTTTATCTTTACCACGTCGAACTAGGCCGGCACCAAAAAAAATAAATAAACAAATAAAATAAATGAATAATTTCGAAAATTCCTGAATAAGTTGCGGAAAGAATCTTTCTATATATGAAAAAAAATAGCAAAGAGAAACAGAATGTAACAGTCGTTGAATTTCTGTTTTCACAACGGAGCTAAAGTTTTTGTTTAAGAGCTTTCAATTTTCCAAATTTTTAAAAAAGTCTTTTCAGAGCTCTTTAACAAAGCTATACGGAAATGGCTGAAGTGGGTTGCTGGGCAGCGGCGGAAGTAAATTCGTCTTGCTCGGCAACAACAACTGACTTGGCTCCCCGGGGTTTTGATTTTTATGCTTGTCTCAAATTCTCTTGGGAGGTGTATAATGGACCCGGGGTGTCTATGCAAATCAAATCTTTAAACAATGTGATTACTTCCGCCACTAAATTTCAAGGTAGGGTTATATTACTCTCTTGGTTTAACCAATGAGGTAACAATATTTTCTCTGACGCAATTTTTTATTCTTCTTCACGATTACATCATTTCTTTTGGGGGGGTCTTTTTGGTTTTCGAATTTTCAATCTTTTACCAACAAATTCAGGAACTAAGGATCTGACCTTACCCTAACCCTAAAAAACGTTTTGACAGTCTTGTTTTGACTACCGCTATTTTACATTTCCACCGGCCGAAAAATCTCAAAGCTTCTGATCAACTTTCATAATAACAATGCCAAAATATATTTTGCCTGCACACACGCAAATGTTTTAAATTTTTTTAAATTTTTTAAATATTATTAAATATTAAAATTTTTAAAAATATTATTAAATATTAAATATTTTAAATATTCCCTTTTATTAATAATTATGCCTTTTTAAGTAAAGGCCTTTTTCTAATACTTCAACGTTTTGGGGAAATTAGGTTTTTGAATTTGTCCAGCGTCTGTAATATTTAAAAAAAATTTTTCTTTAGTTTCTTTCTTTTTCCCTCCCTTCCTTCTTTTATCTCTCTTAACACCTTTTTTCCGTGTTGCTTAAACTTATGTCGATTTAACACGGCTGTCTGTTAATTTTTAGTTACATTCTCCCTTTTTTTTGCGAACCCAGACGATGTCAAGTTTTTCTTTTCTTATTTATTTGATTTTATTCTATCTTTTTCTTTTTCTTTTTCTTTTTCTTTTTCTTTCCCTTTATTTTTATTTTTATTTTATTTTACTTTTTAATTTCTTTGCAATCTATTTAAAAAGGAAAAGTAGACTAATTTTTCTTCAGTTTCTGAAAGGATTTTTCTGTTGCTGAGGTGATGTGTTGTCCCCCGTGGGGATCTTCATATCGAAATGGCCATTCAACATCTTTGAATTAATCCTTTTTTAATATATATATATATATATATATATATATATATATATATATATATATATATTCAAATAAGTCTCTGAAAAATAGTTATGCCATATGCCCATGTTAGTGAGGAAAAACCTCACTTTTCAGCGGCAAAACACATTTATTATGCAAAGAGAATACAATTTTTTCCCGGTATTATACTTCATACCCGGTAGTTTACTCGAAAGAAAAAGAAAGAAAATGATAATATCAGATATTTTTAGGTTTTTGTCTAGACATTGATACAGATAGTAGGGAAGAAGTGGAACAGAAACGAAATGTGAGATGGCGAAATGGATTCAATACAGGATCATTAAAAATGCCTGTTAGGTTACATCTATGTTAACGGGGTAGACAGGGAAAGAGTTAAAGAAGAGATGATGGGGATGGGAAAGAGAAGAAAAAATCACGGGAGACAGCCGTCGAAAGAAAGGCCAGCTAAATGGGAGTAGGAAGAAAGGGATAGATACATAAAATGGAAAAAGTGAAAGAAAAGGAGAAAGTAAAAGGGAAAAGAAAAATATAGAAAAAGTTAATAAGATGTATACGGCTCTGCCAAAATTTTTCAAAACTTTTCCCTTTCAAATAATATCGTATTATTATTGAAGGGAAAAAAATTACTTTAAATCCAATACTAGATTAAAACGGGAGGAGCAGAAAAAGATAATATAGAAAATATTTCAAATCAAAAAATAAATAATTTTTTCCAAATAATTAGAAACGAAATATTTTTATTTTAATACAAATATATTATTCTATTATTGTTAATATTTTCAATGTTAGAGTTATTTTCAATTTTATCTTCGCTGATGGTGGATGTTTTTAAGTTAAGTTCCTTGTAACCTATCTGAAGATGGCTCATGTGAGCCGAAAGCTTAGAACCAACATAATAATAAATATCCAAATGTTGGAGAATTTTCCTCTTTATTTTCACCTGAAATTAAAGCCGAAATACGATGTTTAGAAGGGCTCATAATCAAACAAAATAGACATACATTGTCTCTTAAATTATCTGCTGCCTCGATACACACTCTCACTCTCTCTCTCTATATATATATATAGTTATCCGCAGACAGATCTGTTTCGCTGTATCACAGCTCATCAGTACGGTTAGACATCCGATTGTTTTTAACCCAGGATTGAAACGCGAGCGAATTGGCTTCAGTCAGAGATTCTGCCTCTGAGCTATAGGCGCTCGGTAGAAGGTGGCAGACTTTTGGTATATATATATATATATATATATATATATATATATATATATATAACATAGGTATTTTTGAGTATACATGAAAGTATTTATAGAACAGACAAAGGGAGGCTACGTTTCGTCGGTGGGGCAGTGGCTGTAGTCGAGCCGCCAAGTCAGTACCTATCACATTACTGATTCTCCTTTGGAGCCTGTCGAGAACACTGAGATGAACGGCAGGGGCGCCTGACCATATATGGCAGCAGTATTCCATGCACGGATGGATGCCTGATTTGTATATATGCAGGATGGATTCAGGCGGAAAAAACATCCTGGTCCGACACAGTGACCCAAACTTCTTAGCAGTGGATTTAGCTATGGACTCGATGTAGTGGTTCCATTTGAAATCAGAAGAGAGGGTAAGGCCAAGGAGGCGCAGTATATTGCTCTCAGGGAGAAGCGCTTGGTCTATGCTTATGGGAGGCAGGAGAGGTTGCCTGTGATTATTGGCAGACAACAGTGAACAATAGCAAATCCTCAATACCTCCTTTAATCAATTAATTTGAGGTTCTCACGTCATCTGCGGACAAAGCTGAGTGCTTTGCTCGCAGTTTCTCGCCCAAATCCTCATTTGACTCATCTGGAGTACCCTCGCCCGACTTCCCTATTAGAACTGAGGCCAAACTGTACGACGTACATATTACCCCGACAGTAGTATCCCGATTAATTTCAAAATTGACCTCCATAAGGCGAGCGGTGGTGATGGAATCCCGGTGATAGTCCTTAAGAGTGTGCTCCTGAACTCTCCTCTGTCCTCTCTAAACTGTATAACTACTGCCTTTCTGCTTTCTGTTTTCCGGCATGCTGGAAGTTCTCTTCAGTCATTCCTGTATTTAAGAACTGTGGTGAACCCTCGGACACATGTAACTATCGCCCAATCAGTCTTCTACCAATTTTCGGGAAAGTGTTCGAGGCCATAATTAATGCTGAAATAGTTCAACATCTTACTACTCAAAAACTCTACTCTGACAGGCAGTATGGCTTCCGCTTTGCCAAGTCCACGGTCGACATGCTAACAACCGTTACGGATTACATGCTGCAGGACCTTGATAAGTCACGCAAGGCTCGTGCTGTTGCTCTGTACATCTCCAAGGCTTTTGACAGGGTTTGGCACTCTGACCTTCTATGCAAGCTACGTGGTTACGGTATTACCAGACACATGCTTGATCTAGTCCAATCGTAAATATTAATATCATTACCAAAAAAGTAAAAGTAAATGGCAGATTTGGTAGACCACAAGTGAAGAACTTTCCTTTTATTTTACTTTTCGACGTATATAAACTTACTTTTATCCTTTTCGAAAGTTTTTCTGAGCAATAACTTTTTGTGAAATATTTAAATGAAATACAGAAGGCAAATGAGAAAATAATATTTCTAAAGATAAGAAAAAAATAAAGAACTGGATCTGTAAAAACTCAAGATTTGCGTAAAACAATTATGAATGAAAATTGCTTTTAAAGTTTTCAAAAAATATTTAAAAAAAACAACAAAATTGAGATTTCAATTGAGTGGATTTATATTTCATCTTTATTTTTTAATTCATTTAAGTATTTTTACTGCTTATTCAAATATATTTCCATAGTTTATTCCCCCAAGTATTTTCAGACATTTCGAGCATCTTCTGGGATTAAAGGCGTTTTCAAGAACTGTTTGTTTTATCTGGGATATTATTTTGATATATTCAATGTCATCTTCTGACTTTCAATTATTTGTTATGCTCAAACTTTTGCTGTCATTTTTAAAGTTTGAGATGTGATAGTAAGTTATTGTATATTTTTCTAGATTATTCCAGTTAATAAGCAAGGCCAAATGTGCTTTTAAAGTATCGTACACACAAACACGCACATACAAACACAAATGTATTAAAAGTTTTACAAAAAGCATACAGACTCCAAATGAGAATCAGTAATGTGATAGGTACAGACTTGGCGGCTCGACACCAGCCACTTTCTCACCGACGGGATGTGGCTTCCCTCTGTTTGTTCTATTAATATTTTCATGGTTTCTGCTACGACGAACTTAAGTCACTGGTGACCCTGCCACATGAGTTTACTCATGCAACCAGATTGGCAACTGGGTCCCACAGTTAACAGTTAGATCAGCCAAATGGAGACGAGGTTCTACTCCATCAGCTTCTTTTTTGGCACTTCTCGCCTGTGGAACTCGCTTCCATATTCTTGAGCTCCTGACGGCTACAATTTCCTGGAATTTAAATGCAATGTCAATCCCCATCTCTTATCCACTTGACTCTAGTTCTTTCTAGATCATCCTGTATATCTTTTTCTTTTCTCTTTACCTTTGCAACTGTCATCACACCTGTATTCCCATCCTTCTCTTGCTCCATTCTCTGACACCCGCTGTAATTGGTTTATCTTTCTCTGTACTCTTCTTCTATTTAATCTTTTACTCTTATGTAGCCCCCTCCGCATCAGTCGCGTTACCGCGATGGCTTGAGGTTGAAACGATTAATATATATATATATATATATATATATATATATATATATATATATATAAAAGATAACGATATATGAAGTTTTTTCTTTTTATAATCATATCGCCCCAAGCAAGGCATTTTAATATAGCTAGTTTCATTTTGATTCTTTTTTTCCCATCATGTTTGTTATTAAATAGCCAACATTGTAATAACAGAATATCTGCCAAGAATGGTGAAATATTGCAAGAACATGAACGCAAATCTACTGCGGAAAAACGAGCGGTTAAAGTACTTTATAAATATTTTCAATTATTGAATTATTTTCTCTTTTCATTCGAGAAGCGTTTTTATGTCAGAATAGGGGTCAGTCTCGTTACGGTTAGCAACTAATGTCCTTTTTATAATAAATTCCTCCATTTAGTTTTGACTCTTTGTTTTTTTTTTGTATTGATTAAATCTTTTATTGATTTAGATGAAGTTGTGAGAAATTTTATGTTGAGCTATAACTTAATTTTTAAGTCGTGTATCATTAAAATCTTTATCTCCAAACATTCTTATAATCTAAAAAATATTTTCTGGATTTAAATAACTTGAAAGTCTTATAAGCACTAGAAAACAAATCAATCAATCAATCAATCAATCAATCAATATTTATATATACATCAATTGATTGATTGATTGATTGATTCGTTTTCTCGATAAAAGTGTTATAAGCTCTTTAAGTATCTCCTCCATAATTTGAAAAATTTTCATGTTTTAAAATTCCGGTCGCGCGTTCGTATACATCCCTCGTGTACGTTTGGAAAAAAACTGGAAAATCCGTTATTATAAATTGCTTTAAAATATCAAAGGTTGAAAACTAGGTTGCACTTTTTAATACAACTCAGTACTGGTCTAATTTAATTATAACCAAAAATTTAAAAAATGACATAATTAATTATACATGTATAAGTTAGCAGTGTAGTTAAAGAGTACATTTCTGAAGATTTCGAATTTGAACTATCAGTATTCTTGTCTTTAAGCCAACTCTCCAAGACTTTGTTAACCTCTACTTTAGCCAGGTATTGAACTCAAAGATCGTTGGTTGATATCACTGGATTCAACTACGCCTTTATTCACTGGGCCATGTGTCCTTAGTCGAGTAGTTTTATATTTTTGGCTAAATCTAGTGACTTAAGTGTTTTATCTGAAAGAAGTGTAGCCTGTGGAAGAAGCACAATATCTCCCTCGATAAAATAAAGTTTTCGGTACAGAATTATAAACACCTGAAGAAGGATAGAGGGCACAATGGCCGAAACGTTATCAATACGACAACAAAAATAAAGATAATAATTAGAACAATGTAAATAGTATATGTGAGTGTGCGTGTTTGTGTGTGTATATGTGTAAATAATGAAATTATATATATAGGTGTGTGTGTGTGTGTGTGTGTGTGTGTGTGTCTAACTAATTAAAATAACCTTATTTTTGTACAGTAGTGAATTTTGAATTCCGGAGTTCATGGTAACAATTAAGTTAAATGTTTTGATATTTTAATAGTAAATCTAAATCTTTTAAATCTAAGTTGGTTGTGATATATAACCAGCGAATGATATTTTTAAGGACTTTTTTATTCGGTTTTAATTTGAATGCGTCTGGTTATGTTAAAATAAGCTAATTATCTATTAATGTTTGTCTATATAGGGTAATTGATTTTGCAGTTTCGTTAATGTTAATTTTATTTGTTAGTCGGTGAAACGGTTGGCGCTTATTGGAGATAATAGCTTTTTTATGTTACTTAGTTCATTATAAAATAATATCCGATGGAGATATAATAATAATAATAATAATAATAATAATAATAATAATTATTATTATTATTATTATTATTATTATTATTATTATTATTATTATCATTATTATTATCATTATTATTATCATTATTATTATTACTACTATTTCCTTGCGTCTCTGTTGTATACACATTTCCTTCCGGGTCTAAACTAGAGTCTCAATGTCAAAAGTGAAGTCACTTCTACTGACGCCTTTAACTGGTCATTATTAAAGAAAAAAAACCGTAAGATCGCATAGATAAAGCTCTTCGTAATTTGTGGATTGTAACTGTGAGTAAGATTTTTGTATTTATTTAAGACATTGCCTATCAAGATTCTTTTCAAGGAGTCTACCGAAAAATATTCTTATCAATCGGAGGTCTTCAACTACAGGTGAAATTATTGAAGTGCTCATGTGCCACATTCTTTTTAGATTTCTACATCAAGATCTTTGTATTTTGATCGTAGTTTGAAGATATTCAAAGATACATTAATTCTGATGGAACTGCCATGTTGATAAAAAAATTCTGTTCTTGTTTTTTATCACGATTTTTTGGTGATTCGCCTTGATTGATTCGCCTGTTTGTATTTAAAATCCCATAAAATTGTTACATGTTTTTTCTCTTAAACCGGATCAGGGTGATATTCATACCATTTATTTACAGTTTCTTTCCAGTAAATGTTGCATATCCTTCAGTGCATATATTGCCTACTCTGTCATTTTATATTGTATATTCAATTGCTGCTACCACTGTGCAGCCTCACACATGATAGCCAATAGTTTATTGATATTTATCAGAGAATCTGCACAACACAGTATTTCAGTATGTGTGGTTGGTCATTTCTAGCTAGCTAACATTGATCCAGTGTAGCAAAAATAAAAACTCCGAGACAGATAAATTCTAAGCTACAAATACAAGAAAAAACTTCATAAACAAATTTAGACCAGCACTTAATAGATCACTCCCCACGCCAGGCACGCAACACGCCCACAGATTGACCAGATACACTAGTCTAGCGAGCAGACACAAGTATATACACATATTAGCAAGAACGAACGCAGTGGTACACAGACGAAAAAATACCCAGCATAGGAAAGGTATATAGACTTAATTGGGGTAGATAGACTAAACTATCGCCCGGTTCACACTCCACCCACATCTATTGAACAGGTGAAGTGGCTCATCCCTTGTTTCCTGTTTAGGATGTGGTTTCCGGTTTTTCTCTTTTCCAGTCTTTTCACTCTTACGTAGCCCTCTGCGCATCAGTGGCGTTTTCGCCTTGCTTTGGGTGTATATATATATATATATATATATATATATATATATATATATATATATATATGTACAAGTGTGTATATATATATATATATATATATATATGTACAAGTGTGTATATATATATATATATATATATATATATATGTACAAGTGTGTCATTGTATACATAAATAAAAAAAAAACAAAAAATAAAAACAAGATCTTCTTCCGCCCGATATTTGACCCATCCAATTTTTTTATTATCCCTTAAAACGGTAAAAGATTCCCTCACAAGTACAATAAATTGGCAACTGCTTTCAGGCACAAACAAGACGGTGATTGAAAACAAAGATTATAATGGCAATTAATTCCTTTTAATATGTAGAAACAATCAATATCTCCCTGATAAAGGTCTCGAGACCAGAAAGATGTGTAACAGAATATTTGTTTTTTAATTATTTCACCCCAAGCAAGGCATTCCACTACCACTATTGCTCAGGGGGTTACATAGGGAAAAGCTCTGTGAAAGAGTGGTTAGTTATAGGAAATATCGGAAGGAGGGTGATAGACAGCTGAGGATACCGAAGATGGGAGTTGGGTAGATGGGTAGAGTGTTTGAGAGAATGGACGCGAGTTAGTGTGATAGATGTCTATTGACTTTACATTTAAATTCCTGGAGATTGTAGCTGTCTGGAAGCAAGTATATTGAAGGGAATTCCACAGGCAGTAAGTGCAAAAAAAGAAGCTGTTAGAGTAGAACTTTCAGTTACAAATTATCTGTTACACTGTAAAAAGGTGGGACCTAGTTGCTAATCAAGTATCTTTTGCAAATTCATACCTAGTGGGCACCAGTGAATTAAGTTCATCGGAGCAGAAGCCGTGAAAGTATTTATAGAAGAGGCACAGGGAAGCCACATCACGCCGGTGAAATAGTGACTGCAGCCGAGCTGCCAAGTCGGCATCGATCACATTACAGACTCTCCGTTGTATTTTGTCAATGACCCCGAGGAGAATAGCAGGGACATCCGACCAGATGTGGCAGCAGTATTCAACACACGTGCGGATGGTAGATTTATAGATGTGCAGGATGGACTCAGGCAAGAAAATTTTCTGGGCCCTGCACAGAGAACCGACTTTCATAGCAGCGGATTTAGCAATGGATTCGATATAGCCATTCCACTTGAGATACCCTGAGAGTGTGAGGCCAAGGAGGCGTACTGTTTTACTCTCAGGGAGACAGGCCTGTTCCATGCTAATGGGAGGTAAGAAGGATTGTCTATGATAGTTAATTGATAGTAGCTTCTCTTTGGAAGCATTAAAATTTACGAGACATTTCTTACCCCAGTCCACCACGGATTGGAGTCCTTCTCATGCTCGGCAGCGAAGTTCGCTTTATCGCCCAGACCGGATGTTTGCTCGAGGCGAGAGTAAACTGTGGTGTCATCGGCGTACATGCATACTTGGGATCTTATAAAAATAAAAAAAATATTTGCGTTTACTCTTTTTATTTAAAATTTATTCCTTCTTCTCGTTGAAACCATTATAACATCCACATTATATATATATTGTAAACCTTGAAAATGTTGTCGCTAATTTTTCATGAAAAAATGTTTTATTCACAAAAAATAATAAGAAACATGTCACCGAATGTATTGTTTATCACTATCCAATACTTTTTCCGATCTTTCTGGCTGCATTGAATTCCACGTCAGAAAAGTAAGTATTTTGAGGATAACCGTGAGTCGAACTTATTTTTTTTTTTTACACCTTCATAAGAACTAAAGTGCTGCTCATTCACGCCATGTGTCATTGCTCGGGACAAGTAATAATCGGAAGGAAAATGGCTGGGAAATACGGCGGGTGGGATAGAACTTCGCATTTAAGCGTTTTGAAGTAGGTTTTTACCCGTTTGACATCATGTTGACTCTCGTTGTTATGATGAAAAATCATTTAGTGTGATCACTGCTTGTATATCGGCCGTTTTTTTCTTCACCGCTAAGCTGAAACGTATCAACTGTAGATAATAACGGTCTCCAGTGATGGTTTCGGTCGCCTGAGCAGCTCATAATAAACTATATCCAAATGATCCCACTAAATTCAGAGCATAAGCTTCGAACCATGGATATTTGTGTTTGCCACCGATTCTAATTCATGCTTGGGCTTACCCACGATCTTCTACGCCTAAAGCTATCGTAGTGCATCCACTTTCCATCGACGGTCACGATACAATAAAAAAATATTTCCTTTTCTGATCTTGAGAAGCTGTTCACAACTGAGGAGGCGCCGTTCGATGTCTCCCAGCGTCAACTCATACTGCACTCAATGTCTTTGTTTTGAATAATTTCTAATGCTTTCAAAAGTTTGGAAACTATTCTTTGTTTATTTTTTTAATGATTCCCCAAGTTCAGCTGGCGCTTGTCATGAGTCTTCATGAAGTAATTCCTCTAATTCTTCGTGTTTAAACTTTGTGGGTGCGCTAGAGCATTCTTCAACTTCAACCTCAAAATCATTAACTTTGTAGCGTCTAAAATCAATTTGTACATGATTTTTTTCCAACAGTACATGGTCACCATATGTCTCAATAATAATTATGTGTGATTCAGCTGCAGATTTCTTTTGATTAAAAGTAGTGCAGTAAAATTCCCCGCAAATATAATTACTTAGGCACGAAATGCAAGATAGTTAACTCTAGAAAAACAAAGTTGTTTACATTTCGGGAAAATGACATACACTTAATTGCAAGCTTAGAGTACTTTTCTATCGATGCGTTACCATCTGAAGCTACAAACTAACAGTTCTGGGAGCGACATCTGTGAAAAATCAGCTAGGAATTGTTAAGCGCCATAATATGCTGGAAAGATATTTATTGAAAAACGAATAAAGTTATACTTCGAATGTATGATCAGGGACATACATTTACAATACTAATAATTGTAAATTTTTCTTAGACAAAAAACTAGCAATAATTATTTTCAAAAATACAATATAATCTCTTAAACACGAAAAAGAAAATAATTTATAAATGTAGGTATATAAATAGATACTTACTTAGTTACATAATCACTAATTGAAATGAACATACAAATAAAATAAATATAATATAAACTTTAATAAATAAACAAAATGAATGTAATAATAACTACAAACAGACGCATATATTAATTTAAATTTAATTTTAACTTTCTATGTAATACTTATAATTATTAATACACCAACAAATCAAATCAGAAACACAAAATAATAAACTATCAACAATAGAAAAACATGTGTCTGTGTATGAGCGTATATCTACACACACACACACACACACACACACACACACACACACACATCTATCTATCTATCTATGTATCTATCTATCTATGATTCCAGGTGAAGAGGACTTAAGGTTTTTTTTTTATTTTGAGTGTTCTGTCATTTATTTTATTATGAACAGTGCTCAATATAATGAGTATTATAGAGCTTAATATAATTATATATTTATGAATTAATTGTACATTGCGACACGGAAATTTCTATGTTTCGAGATAGATTCTCATCATCACGCAATGCTGCTGTTGGTTGTGCAGATGACAAAAACTTTGGTTTGCTGTTTATGTATGTGGGAAGATATTAAAATTTACATGTGTGCTTCTTTTGGCTAATCAGAATGGAGATTCATTTTGGATTTGACCCCAAAGAATACATACTAACCAACTTTTTCTCTTTTTTTCTTCTTTTTTCTTTTTATCCTTTTTTCCTCCCTCATCCTACCCTTTTCCCTTGTTTCTTTGCCCTCCTTGACCCTAAAGATGTTAACCTGCCTTTAACCTGATCTTATCATTTTCCCTTCTTTCCCTTTAGTTTTCGATATTGTATATGTAAAAGAGAAAAGTAACCCTCGAAAAAAATAGAAATAAGAATATCATCTGGTACACACCCCTTTTCAAACAGATGACTAGTAGTACATTGGGGAAAATTTCCTCGCTTTAATTAAGAAACACATTCCAGAAAAAAAATCCACTATGGCCATTCTACGAATGTAAATTTTGGAAATATTTTACATACTATATATATATATATATATATATATATATATATATATAAATGAAATTATCACTATACTCGTGTTGAAAAACCTTCCACGAATCTACGAAGAAGGTAAAAACGGTTAAAAAAAAGAAAGAGCTAAGTACATGAACATCAGTCAAAAGTGTTCGGACCGAGTCAGCACGTAGTCCAAAAAAAAAAAAAACACCAATACGAGTAATCAACTAACAAATAGCGCTCAATACGTAGGTAGAGCGGAATAAGTAAAGAATACCTAGTGAGCCAGACAGACCTACCTAGGTTTCACCTAAACGAATCATCAGGGAAAGCTGGCTTTCCCATACGATCCATTTAGTTGAAACCTAGGTAGGTCTGTCTGGCTCACTAGGTATTCTTTACTTATATATATATATATATATATATATATATATATGTTTGTGTTTGTGTGTGTGTGTGTGTGTGTAATCTAAGTAGATTTTTAAAATCGCTGGTATATTTAATATATATTTTTCCTTACTCTCGCATTGAAATAGGAACTATTGTTGATCATAAAAATAAATAGGTTTAAAATGTCTGTACTAAAACAACGTAATGACTGAAAAGTCTTAAATTCCATCATCTAAGTATGTTCACTATTTTTCCTTTATCATTTCTAAGTTTGTCTTTTTATCCGAATTACATTACTGTTTTTGAGATATTCTGGAAATAGCAAAATACTGCCAGTTTTCGATATCTTCTTAAGTCAAAGATTGAAATTCTCGTACTTATGACATAAAGCATTTTCGATACAATCAATTATTTAAAAAGATTCTTACAAAATAATGGCTTTCAGGGCGAAATATTTTGTTTGTACTTCAATTGTTTCAGAACGATATCGAATTTTCGTAAAATTTGATTGCACAGAAAAGTGAAGAGCACACGCATCTATACCTTTTCCTTCACCAATAAAAAAGTATATTCATTTATACATTCATCAATAAAAAGCTTCTTTCATGAGACAGAGTACGTACTAAATTTTATAATGCATTGACGTTTGCAAGAACAAAATAAACGCAAATTTTATTTATTAGCCAATCTGGAGCAAGGAAAAATGTAAAAGCTGACCTGATCCTATTCTCCAAAAACGTATAAATATGTGTGATTTTTGCCTTTCTCTTCTGAGAGTCATGGGTCACGGGTGACCTGCATTTTCTTACTCTCTCACCTTCTCTTTTGTTTGGCGTTCAGCGATTCTCTTTCTTTATCATGTACTTTCAACAAAGAAAGGAAAAGCATTGCAGAGGATTACAGGTGACTCTCTCTCTCTCTCTCTCTCTCTCTCTCTCTCTCTCTCTCTCTCTCTTTCACACCGCACTAAATGATTCTCTCGATTATTCATTTACTTGAATTGAGTAGGCTTAGGGCCATATCACGTTGAATACACCGGTTCTCGCTCGATCTCCGAAGTTAAGCAACGTTGAGCCTTGTCAGTACTTAGATGGGTAACCGCTTTGGAAGACCAGGTGTTGTAAGCGTTTAGTGACGGATGTGCGTTGTGGTGCAGTGGATATCGGCTCGGAAAGAGAAATCAGTGAGCTAAATTCGAATTCCAGTTGAATACCCTGCATTCACTTAAGTACTGGTACCCTTGGGAAAGGTATTAATCCGTCCCTCCCCTTCAGTTATGGGTTAAATAACAGGGTGGGACTTGGGGACCATGCCCTTAAAATAAATCCCAATGAATCTAGAAGTATTACTAGACACAAAACTTATATAAAAACAACGACAAATTGTTGAAAGAAAAAGGTATTACCAGCAATAAATAAATAAAATTTCATTGGCAATAAATGACCCGCCGAGGTTGATATGCTATAAAAACAAAACAACCAAACCAAACGAATGAGAAACAAAGACCTCGTATCCACTTTCATTTCAGACTCAGGATGAACCTAATTCACAACTATAATTGTACGCACCAGATTTTTCTTTCTTCGTAAACACATTTTATCTGATTTATATGGAAAAGGGAACTTATAAACACACATTCAGAAGAAAAAATTTATGCAGAACTTTCGAAAATAGATGTTATTTCAAACCAATAAAATTGATCTCATATTCATTCTTGTTAAATAAATTCACACTTATTCATACAAACGAACCCCTATTATCTTGTGTTCGACCTTATGATACTTTCAAGTGTGATAAGGTCACTTTCGTTTGACACAAGACCATTTTACATCTATAGCCGACGCTACTTACAACGAAAACACTAAATTTTCTTTTTATTTCTAATAACCTTTCTTATAAAATCATGTATAATAGTGGAATCAGAATACTCTTGTTCTTCTATGTGCTTTGTCCTTTCAGGACGTAGGCGATTATGGCTTTCCAAGCCCCCTATTACTGGTGGCTCTTAGTAAGCTTTCTCCTGCTACACCATGAAACCACCGTTCTGTCATCCACATGCTCAGGCCTTTTAAATATGTTATCCGCTGCTTTTCCCTGTCTCTTTTCTCCTTTATCTGTCCTGATAGTATCAAGTTTTCCAAGCCCTCTTTCCTCATTGCATGTCCCATGAACTTTAGCTCACGTTTCCTGATGCTCAGTATTAGTTTCCTTTTTGTTTCTATTCTTTCCAAAACCTCATAACAACTTTGTTTACTTTTAGGAAACCATGTCAATGTTATTGCTAGAAAGATTCAAAATTTCCTTACGACGACATCACAAAATATTAAGAGGAGCTCAGATTAGTTTTTAGTGGTTACTCAGCAATTTAGTGCGCGTGTGTAAAGTTCAGGATCTATTCAATAAAGTGAAGCATTATGATGAAAATATCTAAATATAAAACGCGCATATGATTATTTTTTATTTAATCTGGTAAAATGCACCTTCGCTAAGCAATGAATCATTGAAATATATGTTCATTGTTCAGTGATTGCAGACATATGTCGATAATGTTTGGTTGAGATTAAAATTGTTTTTCTACGGGCCAAAGATGAACGTGTGTGAAGGATTTTGTTAATAAAATGAAAATGTAAATTTTTAACAAAAAAAAAATGCATAGACATGAATAAGTCAACATATTTGGAATAGAAAATTATTATTTTTGTACGGAAATTTGCCGGTAGTTTTGCTGCATGACATTGTCATTCATCGTAGAATAAATCTTAGTGTCAGTTGTCAAAATATATTACATGGATTTGTATTATAACCCCACAAATGATCGCAGAAATATTTCACCAAATTAGAACAATATATGGAAAATATTTGAATCAAAGAAGAATTTGAAAACATTGCATCAAGTTTTTTTTTTTTATATTCACAAATGAATTATTTTGCATCTTCAAAGTATCTTATTCAATTTTCTTACTCACGCACAATATATTTTACAGAAAGTTCCGGATATTAATGAAATGGAATTAACAACCGATATATTCAATTTGTTTGCATATTATTTGTAAGTGATACTCGTATTTGAATAGATATTGTTTTTGAATTAACAGTATATATATATATATATATATATATATATATATATATATATATAGCATCTTAATTATGTATTAAATATTTTCTTTAGAAAATGTGTGTCATTCGGCAGCATTCAAACCTGCGACACCTAGCAACATAGGAGAAGCAATCAATTGATCTGGTGTGTCTTAGAACACTAGATAACGAATGATTTCACGGCCCAATCGAAGTCAAATCAAGTCTAATATACAAAATTTTTGATTTCTTACCAATAATCATCTCTTCTCTGAAATGGATGTTAATGTCAGTCAGTTAAGTGCCATACGTGAGAAACGCTTTTGGCGATCATGTCTCGAAAAAAAGATGTGACTGACTGGGCAGAAGATTATCCGGCAATAGGTTGCTTTCTGTGGTAGACTGGTTGACACGCAAGGCTATAGAACCCAATCTGTCCTATTATTTAACCCATAACTGAAGGGAAGAGACGAATTAATACCTTTCACAACGATATTTGTGCGTAAGTGAATGCAAGGAATTCAACTGGAATTCGAAATCGGCTCCCCGATTTGTCGTTCCGAGTCGATATCCACTGCAAACGTAAACATTTACAATAAATATAAAATTAAAGATCATATGTTTTCAGGTGAAAACGTTTTGCCTCAAATAATAAGTATAAAGATCGTGGGTTTAGGAATTTAATTATTTTTTATAATATCAATCTCTAACCATACAGGAGAAGAATTTGTTTGGTCGCACCTTATTCTAAGATGATAAAATTGATGGAGTTATGATGAGGGTTTTGAAATAACGAATTTCTTATATGTAAATTTTCTTGAATTAAGAAACTATTTTAAAGCTCGTAATAAGAAACTCTATATGTCGAATTTTGGTTGAGCATAGAAAATGACACATACCGAATAAGGTTTTCAATATCTTTTTTTTAAGGAAAAACACCTTTATAAATATTCAAAAAAATTAAGAAAGAAGAAAAAGCATCATGAACAAATACAATCCTTAAATTATGTAAATAAATAAAATTTCATTTACGAAATAAGTTTCAGTTGTGAGATTTTATGAATTGCTTGTGTATATACTGTCGAAATCAATTTATTATTCTAATTAATTCTTTACATAAAAATATTGGTATTTACATTTGAGCCAAAACAAATTTTTTTTTCGTTTTTATATTTCAGATCAAGATAAATATTCGTCATTCCTTTGAATCTTTTCACCCCAAAATATGTTGATGATGTCAGTAAAACACCAGGTATTAGTGAATACTAAAAAATGAAAAGATTCTTTTGAGGATAAAGGACAATAAAAAAAAAATAAGGTGACATAATAGTCTCTAAATCTGCATTTAATATTTTTTATGTTCCGTGGTAGGGAATCAAGACAACGGAAGCAATTCTACAGGCGGTAGTTGACGTTTAGGAGAGGAGAGGAGAGAGAAAAAAAAACTAATACTTAACGATAGGAAAAGACAGGCGAAGTTTCTGGGGACATGTACTGAGGAAAGCGGGCTTGTTGAACTTGATCCTCACAGGTCTGATAGATTGAAAGAAGGACAGGGAAAAGTAATGCGTAAAATACTGGACTGGCTTCAGTAAATGGATGTCAGGACGAGGTTTGTTGGGGTGTAGCAGATGAAAAGGTGTTTAGAACTGCTAGGGATAGGCAGACGTGGAAGGCCGTGATATTCCATATTGACTGGAGAGAAAAATCATGTCTCTGAATATGTTTTTGAGGAAAATCTAAATTCACTGTGTGCTTTTACTTGAGTGAACGTACCGTTGAAAATATTTCATTTTTTAGAAAAGAAAAGTGTTAAAATAGGAACTTGTTTAGGGAAAATAAGTAAAATATTCATTAATTACGATTAGAAAATGCTTACCTACACTACCGGCCGTAATCATTAGGCCAACCCAGTGTTTTAAAAACATGATGTATTATTTCATACTATTTTTTAGTATTAATTGACAAGTGAATAATTGTAAATTAAAATAGGATGGTTCTTTTGTTAAAACTGCACAATAACATGTGCATCAAATCAATTTATAAATATTTAATAATTACCTATATTGCAGTTTTATCAATGAAAGAATGAAGAAAATCTAGGGTGGTTCGGACGAGTTCATCTTTGCTTCCTTGGCTTGTAAAATTTTGCAAAGTAACAATAACAAAAGAAGCATTCTATTTTCATTTAGAATTATCCTTTAAAAATAGGATGAAATACATCATTTCTTTTAAAAACTGGGGTTGCCTAATAATTGTCACCGTAGTGTACATATAACGATTTTAAATACAGTCGTTACTAAAGTAACAGTAAACGTTCTTTCTCAGCTTTTTAATGATGTATACGCAATCATTCGTGCAGTTGAAGCTTGTGGTCTATTTGTCCAAAAAATCCTATTCAGTAGTTATATAAATAAAGTTCAGGTCAGATAATGTCATGGGTAGTACATGTTTAGACTGGAGAGAAGATTTTCCCGCAGTAGGTTGCCTTTACTTTCTGTGGTAGACTGGATCCTAAGTAAGGCTATAGAACTCAATCTGTCCTGTTATTTAACACATAGCTGGATGGAAGATGGAAGATGGAAGATGGAAGAAACGAATTAATCCTTTTCTAATGGTATTTTCGCGTAATAAATTCATTTACTTACACTCTATACCCTTGGGAAATATATTAATCCGTCGCTTCTACATTACCTAAAAGCATATATTTATTATATATATCAGTTAAATGCCATGCGTGATACACGAAAAAATACGAGTGACAGGGCAGAAGATTATCCTGCAGTAGTTTGCCATTACTTTCTACAGTAGACTGGCTGCCAGCCAAGGCTGTAGAACCTAATCTGTCCTGTTATTTAACCCATATCTGGAGGGAAGCGACAGATTAATACCTTACGCAAGGGTGTTTGTGCGTAAGTAAATGCAAGGAATTCAAATGGAATTCGAACTCGGTTCCCCAATTTCTAGTTCCGAGTCGATAATCACTTCACCACAACGCACTTCAGTAAAATTCCATAGGCAAAACACGATTCTGCGATCATGTGTCCTATGATCCATGACTGACTGGGCAGAAGATTTTCCCGCAGTATGTTGCCATTACTTTAGTAAACAGGTTTCCAACCAATGTTATAGAACCCCATCTGTCATGCTATTTAACACATGGCTGGAGGAAGAAGGGCATTTGCTCGTATGTGAATGCAAGGAATTCAACTAGAATTCGAACTCGGCTCTCTGACTTCTCGTTCTGAGCCGATATACACTGCATTACAACGCACGGCTCAATAAAAATAAAGAGAAAGAAAGGAAGATTCTGTCAATTCAAGGTTTATAGAGACTGAAGAATTTTAGAAATAAAGAAACCGAGATTGCTAAAACAATTGTTGTATTTTTTTTCTTTCGTTTGAATTCTAGTGCATTTTTATGCCCCAAGAGAAACGTAAAACATTTAAACAAAACATGTCAGTCGAAATTGAAAAAAGAATGTCAAGACGAAAAATAGGTCGGCAGATAGAGTTCTAGATAAACACACGAACTTGTTAAACATTTCGTTTATTTGTTTATCGCTTGTTTGACAAGTCTTCTACTTGTGAGCAGAAGTTTTTATACTATTGTCTTTGTAGAATGAAAAGAGAAAAAACAAGTGAATACAGAAAAAGAGAATATGACAGACGTTGTGTTGGAGAAAGAACAAAATATTAACATTATATATGAAAATGTTTTTTTTTACGATAAAAAAAATAGTATGGTTTTTGAAGAAAGATCCAGAATTTAACAAAACCTCATGTCATTTGTAAAGACATATTCACGATGGTTTGCTCCTCAACGTATTATATACGCTCTCATACCCTGATTGAACACTCTGGGAGAATGGTAGATTTTGAAAAACAGTAGCTACTCTAGCATCTACGCACCGTTCATTCAGTAATGAATTAGAACAATCTTACCTCCTGGCGTATGTTTACATGATATATCACATCCTTGAAGTCTGCTTCCTTCTACCAAACGCCCAGAGGTAGAATCGCCGACTGATGACAATTCGGCAGGGTTTCAATCCTGGCTAAGTGCAATCTGATATTTAATCGTACTGATGAGCTGTGATACAGCGAAACAGATCTGTCTGCGGATGATTATGTATATATATATTTAATTTATTTGTTTCAACATTACTTTTAATTGATACTCGTGTTTGAGTAGATATTCTGATTTTGATCCAACAGTATATTCATATATTTTTTCTACGCGCCTGATTATTTACGATAAATTTTGTTACGAAAATCTGTGTCATTTGGCATAATTAAAAGCAGCAACCCCTAGAAACATAAGAGAAGCCACGAATTGATCTGGTGCGTCTTAGAGCGTTCGAGCACCATGATGCCACATTAATCAGGTCGGTAAAAATAAATATATTATGATACTATTTGATTAAAAACAGTTTATCTACTTAAATACAAGTTTCAATTAAAAATAATGTTCAAACAAATAAATTAAATATATCGATTCTTAAAACCATTTCGGTAATCTTCTGAATTTTCCATAACATTGTATCATACACTTTCAGAATAGTGATGTTTATTTACGTAGAATCGAAAATTATGTTATCTAATGCTTGATTTAACTTAAATTAGACTGTGAAATCATTCGTGGCCGAGTGGTCTAAGACGCACCAGATCTATTGGTGGCTTTTCTCTATATTATTATATATATTTTTTTAATCATTTCACCCCGAGCAAGGCAGAAACGCAACTGATGTGCAGGGGGGTTACATAAATGTAAAAAGATTAATTAGAAAAGAGCGAGGAGTACAAGCTAGTTAGAAAGGAACAATAGAAAGCTGAGAAAGCAGGTGCAATGACAGATACATAGGCGGAGAGAAAGTGAAGGTTATACAGGGGAGGGGAGAGAGCTAGAATCCAGTGGTTAGTAGATGAGTATTAACTTTGCATTTAAATTTCTATGCATGTTATATATATATATATATATATATATATATATATATATATATTATTTTAACTTCATTTTAATTTCTATTTTAATTTTAATTTTTTATTTTATTTTTATGTTATTTTTTTATTTGAAATTTTAGCATTTAATTTTTTGTCTACATGTAACATTAGAATATTTAAACTTTTAAATTCTTACGTTTTATGATTTTCGCCCCTTTAATTTCTTCTTCCTGAAAGTTAGGATTTCTTAGTTTTCATTTATATTTTATTTTATGATTTAATTTTAATTTAAAATTTTTAATTTTTAATCTACATATAATCTTAGAATATTACTATTTGTAATCATGTTATTAAAAAAGCATTAACATAAATTTATCAGAGTTAAATCCCATGAGCATCGAGTGAACTAAAATTCAACTCAAATCTATTAAACTGACAGTATGCACCTGGTGACGCATGAAACTCCGAGTCGTGCCAGAGACGTTGAACTATATATATATATATATATATATATATATATATATATATATATATATATATATATTACAAAATATTATTTTAACGGTATGCTGTATTGATTGGGAAAATATGGTAAATTCCAGTGAACGGACGAATATATATAAACTTAAGCCGTATGAACATACGTTTTAAACATCCATGATGATATTGTAAGGCCGGATGATTTTCTTGAAGCTTGACACAGACTGAAGACATTCAATGTTATGCGCTTCGTCTAAACTCTGTTTATCAATCTAATATATATATATATATATATATATATATATATATATATATATATATATACAAAAGAAAACTCAACACGTCATTTAAATTTCTTATAAATTATAATTCATTTCAATAAGCTAAACTATCTAATTTTATCAGACCACACATTATTCGTTCCATTTGGTACAAAAAATTTATTTTGCCGGAATAAGCATTTCCTTTAACTGAAAAGAGAAATATAAGAAAAAGAAATGGAAAAAAGAGTCAGGATATATATATATATATGTGTGTGTGTGTGTGTGTGTGTGTGTGTGTGTGTGTGTGTGTGTGAATTAGGGGATAATCTATGACGAAAGCGAAAAAAATTATCGGTGACTCCATTCGTTCATTAAGACTTCATCTGACTGAATTTGTTTCTGTTAGTGCGATTACACATGATAAAAAAATGATGAACTAAATGAAATTGATTTGATTATATATCTAAAACACATAAAAAAAGGAAAAAAAAATTAAAATTTTTAATTTCCACCGCTTCTTGTTCGTGTGCGTGTATATTCCCACCAATGTAAATTCTGTCTGAAGAAGTCTTACAGGGCAAAACGCGTCAAGCGAAAACAATTTTCCACATTGACATACATGTTCTACCCTAAAGTATTATTCTTGATTTATAAAAAAAATTTAATGTTTTACTCCATGAAAGACAGGACTGTCGCTGGTGCGCAGGGGGCTACATAAGAGGAGAGTAAAAGTTTACATAAGAGGAGAGCCAAGGAAAAGAGGAACCGGCTACAGAGAGTGTTAGAAAAAAGGGAAAGAAAGTGATAGGAATACTAGTGTGAAGAGAGTTATGAAAGTAGAGAGGATTGAGAGGGGAACAAGATACAAGGAGTGTAGCAGAATGGACAAGGGAAGGCCTGGAGTAAAAAGCATAAGAGATGGCAATTGACATTTCATTTAAAATCTTGGAGATTTTTTGGAAGCAAGCATACAGAAAGAAGTTCCACAGGTGGGAGATGCGAGTAAAGAAGCTTTTGGAGTAGAAGTGTGGGCTGCATTTGGTGGCTTTTACTGTATCTGTGAGACCTTGTTGCCAGTCTGGTTGCTTGAAAAAAACCTTGTAGAGGGACCGCCTGTGAGCTAAGCTCTTCGGAGCAAAAGCCATGAAAATATTTGTAGAAGTGACAGATCCTTTCAGTGAGAAAGCGTCTACAGTCGAGCTGCCGGTCGGGCTCGATAACATTACAGATTTTTCTCTGGAGCCTGTCGAGAACCCCGAGTTGAATAGCAACATGGCTTGACAAAATATAAAAACAGTATTCAGTTCATGGGTGGATGGTTGACTTGTGGATGTACAAGACGGACTCAGGCAAGAAGAACTGCCTAGCCTGACAGTGACTCAACCTTCATAGCAGTAGATTTAGCTATTGATTCAATGTAATTGTTGTACTTGAGGTCAGAATTGAGAGTGAGGTCGATAAGGCGCAGTGTATTGCTTTCGAGGAGACTAGCTAGATCCATGCTGATGTGGTGGTGGGGGGCAGGTCTATTGTAGTTGATTGATAGTATCGCACCCGGCCAGAAGTTAATGCCGGCTACTCAAACGTCCAAAAGCGTCACCAGGGAAAGCAGAGCGAATCCATTAATTTCCGGTGACTTAGCGTTTCCAAAAGTCAAAACAGAGAAAAACAGCAACAAAACGAAATATAAACACACACAAGCACTTGTACCTAAAAACAATGAACTGAAACTAATCTATGTACACATGGTGTTCAAATAAAACCCATGTGTACATTCAAAAGTGTATGGAAAATTTTAATAGACGAACAAAAGACATTATTAACTGGGCAACGTTGCTGACCGCGGCTGACAGAAATATGGCCGATTTTTTCCACCAAATCACCTTGCTCCCGGCTTTCGGGCTGGGGTCAAAATGACCAAATTAAGACCAGTTTAGACCGGTTTTTAACCTATCCACCGCGGTGGATAGGTAATATTTTGACCAGTACCTGGGCGTACGCGCTCAGGTTCTCCACATTAAAAAAGACCTTGTGTTACATCTCTCTAGTGGAGGAGAAGAGTAAATATCCCTTGGCTCCAGGGTCGGGCGACGTGCACCCCCTACTACCTGCGTCTGGCCGACCCTTGCCGCTGACCATAGCAGCAGCCGCCACCAGCAGCCAGCAGCAGCAGCCCTAGCGAAACCAGACGCTCCCAGCCTAGTTTGTTAATTTCAGCAGTAGCAGCAGCAGCCGCAGCCGCTACCAGCAACAATTTTTTTTAGGTCTTTCTAACTACATATGCTACAGTCTTTTTTAGGACTTTCCGATTATATATGCTACAGTTCTTTTCAGGACTTTACGATTACATATGCACCAGTCGTTTTAAGGGCTCTTCAGCTACATATGCAACAGCCCTTTTCAGAGCTACTCGGCTACATGTGCAGCAGTCCTTCTAAGGACTAACCAACCACAGCAGCAGCAGCATGCACACCATGTACCAGCAGACACATCAAGCACTATGCAGAAGAACCAGCACCAGCCGGAGCACCAGGCACCGGGCACCAGGCACCAGGCAGAAGCACCAGCAGAAGCTGCAGTCCTTTTAAGGGCTAGCTGATTACATGTGAAACAGTCTTTTTTAGGACTAGCCGGTTACGTACGCGACAGTTCTTCTAACAACTAACCAGTTTACATGCGCTACAGTCTTTCTAAGGCTTAACCGTCTCCAGCAGCAGCCACCACCAACAGTCCTTCCTGGAACTACCAAACAGAAACCTCTAGCAAATAGCATCATCTCTACACTGCCCTGCCAGTCCCTGTCTACCGCCCTGAAACCAAGCGATTCTTTTCGATTGACACTGACCGACTTAACAAACATTCTGTACATGCGTTTACCAGATTTTGTAAATGAAATCTGGCTTAAAATTATACATCCTCGTCTTCGTTGTCTTTGATTCGATCGTATTATTTTAACTCCTTGCGGGTTTAACGGCACCTGCTTTGACGACCCCGCTACAATAGCAGCTTATTTATGGAAGCATTAATGTTTATGAACCATTTCTTACCCCAGCTCTTCGTGTGATATGATGTGGAGGCATGCCCGTTCAAGATGTCTTGATTGTGCTGTTTGATAAGAACGATTGGATCAAACCGAGCAATCGTCGTGATTACATATCTTTGTATCTTGCGCAGAAGGCCAGCTTTCCCGACCCTATCAAATTCTTTGAAAATATCTAGGGCAACAGCTCAGGCTTCACCGTTCTTAACGAGAGGCTGGTATATGTATTCTATGATGGTTGCTAGCATATCAGCAGTAAACCTGGCAAAGAGTAAGTCATACTGTCTGTCTGAAAATAGTTTATGGGCGGTGACATGTTGAACTATCACAGCAATGATGATAGCCTCGAACGCTTTGCTTAAAATTAGTATAAGGCTGATAGAACGATAATTAGATGGGTCCGAGAGTTCTCATGAGTTCTTAAAAACAGGAATTAAAGAAGAGGACTTATACTAGGCCGGAATTTAGGAAGTATAGAGGCAGTAATTTTGCTTAGAGAGGACACAGAAGAGTTCGCGGGTATATTTTTTCAAGACAATCACTGGGATTCCGTCGCCTCAAACAGCCTTATGGGGGCCAAGTTTTGAAATTATCATAGAGACCAGGGGGGACTCTAATAAAGTAAACCACAGCAAATATTGATTGCCTCCAACAGAGCGACACAAGTAAATAAAGAAAATCTATCAAAGAAACAGATGAAGTTCTTAAAAGAAAATTTGAGACGATCAACAAAGAAAAACGAATCCTTAATACAAAATGTGCTTAAATGTTGCAACACAAATTCTAACACTCAAGAAATCCATTTGGCAACCTTGTGTTGGGGAGATCCTATAATTGAAATGATGGGTCTTAACGTATGTATTTATAGTAGCCCATAGAGACGGGGTCAAATTGGCCCGGACGAACGAATTTCATCTGAAATTTCCCGGGAAGGAACCCCACTTCTTACACAATTCAAAAGTTGCTTCTCAAATTTTGTTTCACTTGAGATAGTAGCATCACATGTGTAGAAATCAAACATCAATTGCCATCTTCTATCTGCCTGATTCCCATCCATCTCTTATCCGTTCCTCGACATCTCGTGTATCTTTTACCGCTGACTATAGCCGCCGACACGTCCTAGATAAGGCTGACAAGGTAAAGACACTTAATGCTAGTCTGTCCAGGGCGGAGGCTGGGTGGATCCCCTAAAGACAACCTTGGACCGGTTGGCTAGCAAGCGGCACCAGAATCAGGTAATCAGACATAGGTTAAACAAGTTTTTTAACGAAGCCGTGAACATTGGCGCAGAATTGCACAAGGAAGAAATCTGTCGGGTGAGCGATCGATATACTCGAATGGTCAAGGCTCCAAAGGTCGACGGATGATATATGTGAGGAGTTTCAGCTGCATTTAAAGAGCCGCTTTACCAAGGATCTTGGTCATGTTCGTAGCTATTTAGCTGACTTTTCTCAGATTGGGACGACTAAAGCAGTTAGCCGCTAAGGAGAGATCACGGAGGGCGAAGTTCCCTTGGCATTGAAAAGTGTCGACAAGGGACTTCATAGTCTACCCTATGAATTGTACTTCAAGCTGACGCAAATCTTCGTACCGATTCTACAACAACTAGTTCTGCCAGGATTCCGTGCCCGACTGGATTTTCAATGGTGTGATCACAATCTTGAAAAAGTCAAGGGTGTTGGGAGTTTAGTTGATTACAGGCCATAAGTCTGCTAAACACAGAGTTAAAGATTTTGGCCAAGATCTTGACGGAGCGCTTGCAGACAGTTGTCGAGATTCTGTTGGAACCCGAGCAGACTTGCGCTGTGAGTGCCGAACAAATCAGAGCAACCTGCACTTGATCCGCACGATCCTAGAGGTGTAAAACACCATGAGCAAGCTGTGCTGATCAATTTGGATCAATCTAAGTCATTTGATATTGTTGTCCATCGGTGGCTGACAGCTGTCCTTCAGGCCGCTGGATTCAAAGCCAACTTCTGAAAGTGAATCAGCCTAATGTATCACTCACCTAGTTCTGTGGTATAAGTGAACGGAAAGCGGTCAGGCGCTTTTGCGCTGTCTCGGTCGATTCTTCATGATTGCCAGCTGTCACTTTTACTTTACAATTTGGAATTGGAGCCTCTCTTTCTCAGACTAAAAGACAGGGCATGCAATCCTGCCCTACACGGAATCACTGTTCTGGAGGGGCTCAAGCCAGGCTTTCTGCGTACGCCGATGACGTATCAATTTTTGTGTTGTCCCGGAACAACATTGAGGTTGTACAGAAAGCGCTTGAGCGGTATGAAAAGGTGACAGGGGTCAAACTTAACTTGCGACAAGTCTTCCGGCTTGAGGTTAGGTGCCTGAAAGCGAGTTGCTCTTTCAGGGCCTTTCAGTTGGACTGACAGTCCCGTTTGCATTCTTGGAGTGTGGTTCAGGCCAGAACTTCAGCTGGAGAAAAATTGGGCGAAGGTACTGGCAAAGGTTGTCCGTGAAAGGCAGTGATGAGGTCTGTGTTATATACATATTTCCCCTCGTCGTTTACCAGTTGTCGTGACCGTTGGCTGGCGAACGAGCGCTTGTTCGCCGCCTACTTGTGGGGTGGTCGCACGCATTGGCTCAACAACGAGGTCTGCATCAAACATCCGTCTCATGGGTGGCTGGGAATGCCACACGTGGCGAGTCATCGACACGTCTCGAGGTTGGCTTTCCTACGCCGTGTGTTGACGGAGGATTCGATTTTGGAGAGGAGTGTCAGGGAAGCCTTCCCTTGCCTTATTATCCCTCCTACCCTTTCGTGGGCTGTGCGCCGTCGTAGGCCCCGAAAACAATCGCAATTCTGACTTGAATGCTGAAGTGCCTTGCGGGCAATTACTCGGTCCATTGACCGTTCTCGGCCTCGGAGCATTATACCATTATTAGTGGAGGGGCTCGCGACGAAAGACCCTCCACGTGATCGGGTCGGCTTGTCGGTGGCCGTGTCATGTTTGTATTGATCTTGATCGCCAGCGATGAATTACCTCAGCAACCTGAGTTTTCGCTTAACTGGCGATTGATTCGTAACGTGCTATCTCTCAATGACAGGGCTTTCAAATGGGGAGTGGCGGATTTGCTCGGTTGTCATCAGTGTGATCTTGGTTTAGAAGAAACGGCTGTGCACGCCTTCTACTATTGTCCTCAGATGCGCCCCATGTGATAGTGTGTCGCCTCCGTTTTCTGGGGTGGATGTTGTTTTCAACGTAGTTGGCCGTAGCTGGAATGGTGATATGGATGATGCTAAAGTAGAGAATCTTGCGATATGAGCGTTATTCTTATCAGCATCTGATTGAATTCTTTAAACATCAGCTTAAGATGAAGATTAGATCTGATAGAAAAATCTTGATATCGACAGATTTCAACAAAAGCTGGGTAAATGTAGCAAGTCTTGTTTGCATGGATGGAGCTAGATTTGTTTTTTTTAAGTCACTTATAGCACAACGGGGCGGTTTCCTGTGAACCCCTACTTAGTTAAGTTAGACCTCTTTTGTGTACCTAGTTAATGTGAATGAATGTCGTTCCTAGCCTGTGCCCGCTTTATCTATTGTTACGAACCAAGATGAGATTCCGAGCCTTCCCAGTTTGTTTCGGCCCCATTTTTCATCTTGACTTGGTCAGTCTTTGATTTTCTCCTTCCCTTATTTATTTTATCCCTCTCGTCTTCCTTAGCTCCTTGATTTTGTGGGATGGACTGGTCTTACAAACATTTCTTTATTTTGTTTAAATATTATGTTATATTTTAGTTTGTTTTTGGGTCTTAATCTCCTCCCCACACATTTTCATATTAATGTATTTTTATATAGATTTTATAAAACTATTATTTGTAAATAAATGTCTATCTCAGGGGTGTTACCCCGTTTTTAGGCTCCCCTGTGAATTTGTGGTGTCATGATGCTTGTAGGATTGTGAGATGATGAAAAAGTTTTTCTGGGAAAAAGAGTGTTAAGAGTGATTGGGTAGTGAACATGATTAGCTAGGCATAGGATAGTTAGGGAAGATCACCCTCTACCCCCCATTTCAGCCTTATGCCACATTTTTCTATTTTTATACAAAAATAAATAATATGTTGGCAGTTTCACTGTTGTATCCCGGTCACAATCTATATTTTATTTAAGAGTGATTTTTGTATATCAGAGTTTTTGTTTTCAGGTCCCGCAAAACTTCTATTGGATTAAGAAAAAGAGATTAAGAGAGATTATGAGAAAATAATTTCAAAACTTTATCTCCATAAAGCGAGCGACGGGGAAGGAATCCCATTCATTGTCTTAAAGAAATGTGCCCCTGAACTCTCCTCTGTTCTCTCCAAACTCTACAACTACTGTCTCTCTGCTTCTTGCTTACCTGACTGCTGGAAATTCTCGTCTGTGGTTCCTATGTATAAAAAAAAACCGAAGAACACTCTGAACCCACTAATTATCGCCCTATCAGCCTCCTACCGATCTTTGACAAAGTATTCGAATCCATTATCGATGCCGAGGTGATACAACACCTCATAGCCCACAGACTCTTCTCTGATATACAGTTTGGTTTCCGCTTCTGCTGATATGCTCACAACCATCACTGAATATATACACCAGACTCTCGACAAGAAAGGCGAAGCCCGAACTTTTGCTCTAGGCAACTTTTGACAGAGTCTGGCATGCTGGCTTCTATGCAAGCTGCTGGGCTACGGTATAACTGGATCAGATCGCACAATGAAGGTAGTATTAAACGGACATGCCTCCCAATACTATCACACGAACGTGGGTGTCCCTCAAGGCTCTATTCTAGGTCATTCTCTTTTCTATATCTACATTAACGACCTCCCCGATGTAATAAGATCCTAAGTAAGCATATACGCTGACGACATTATGGTTTACTCTCGCCTCGATCAAAATCTCCCGAGACTGAAAAAGCAAATTTCGCTGCCTAGCTCGAAAAGACCTTCAATCCTTGATAGACTGGGGTAAGAAATGGTTTGTCAATTTCAATGCTTCCAAATCGAAGCTGCCATCTATTAACCACCACAGATAATCGCTCCTACCCCTCATTAGCATGGATCAGTCTAGTTTCCCTGAAAGTAAAACGCTGCGCCCCCTCGTGTTAACTCTCACAACAGACCTCAAGTGGAATGTCTACATAGAATCCATAGCTAAATCCGCTGCTAAGAAAGTCGATTCTCTGTGAAGGGCCAGGAAGTTTTTCCCGTCTGAAACAATCCTGCACACATATAAATCTACCATCCGCCCGTGTATTGAATACTGTTGCCATATCTGGTCGTGGGTCGCGTGCTCCTGCTATCCACCTAGATGTCTTGACAAAATCCAGCGGAGAATCTGCAATGTGATCGATCCCGACATAGAAGCTCAGATACAGGTGAAAACTATAGGGAATATTTATGGTGAAAAATAAATCATATTTCCTAACATAAATTACATTAAAACCACTCTCAATAAATTACTATTAACCTGACATGGAAAATTTAGCTGTAATATGATATTAACATACATGTCAAATTTAACTGACACAACTCCAATTTTTTTTTAAATATTGTAATTTTTCAAAATTTTTCTTGATAATCGGAATGTTTAAGTAACAATCGATGAACTGCGCTGATAAAGTAAAAAAAAAATTAAAAAAGACGAAAAACAACGAAATTAAACGTGGTGGTAGTCTGCTTCAGATTCGCCATATATATATATATATATATATATATATATATATATATATATATATATATATACTAATGTTCAGCTATTTCCCACCAGCTGGGGGAGAAAAGATGCATTCAGTGCCCGTGAGTGAATCTAAAGAACTCACTTTGAATTCGAACTCAGTTCTTCTGTTCCTCTAACCGAGCTGCTGTTATACCAAAGAGCATCTGACGTTTATTTAATTTAATGGCGGTTGATGTCATTTCATTGAGTTTATGTGCATCATCATATTTTTTTAAGTTTATCTTCAAATTTCATAAATATTTATCGTTTAATGTGGCGGTGGATAATCATTTTGTAGATTGGAAAGTTTACACGGCAAGCTATAAAGAGTTTCGTGTAGTTTATTTTAATGTTACACAAAGAAAGTAATTGTTGCATGAGCGTTTCTTATTTGCTATGTTCTCGATTTAGAAAATTCTCACCAGACAATAATTTGAGAGCGTCATGTGGATTCAGAGGCGTCATTGTAATATTTATCATCCATAACATCTTACGGACACATCTCTTGAGGTTGATCTGATGTCAGAATTATCTGAAATGAAATTTAGAAATGTGTACGCTTTAAATCATTTTCTGTTAAATCTGTAACAAATATGGGTATTCGTGAAGCTGTTTCCAATGCAATTTGGGTCAGAATTACTATTGTTGGAAAATGAGAAAAAGAAATAGATACATTTTGTTTTTACTAAGCACAGGCTTTAACGCATAAGTTATATATTTCGCGTAATGTGTGATGTAATAATGTAAATTGTTTAAAAGTAGTCAGTAGATGACCTATAAATTGGAGATATATCGCTTACAAATTCTTGTCAGTTATTTATTTACAAACTGGAGTCTTTTCTTTTCCTCTGTGGTTTATTTTTTCATGATGTGGGCGACACAACATCCTATTCTACGAAATTCTAATAAACATTTTTCCCTTTAATATCATTCATCGTCTATATTATTATATCCACCTGCACAAGCTCGTTAAGTTACTCAATGTTTCTGTCTGGATTTCTTACTTTCAATACGGCCTGTGAGGATAAAATTCTCCACGTACGCTTTCCTTTTAGAAATGTGTAAAATATAGTGACGATGTCTAGCATAATAAAGGTATATGCTTATATGTCACAGTAGAGTATGCGCCACTTACATTATATATGCATACATGAAGGCTGTGACTCCATTTCAATTTATCCCATCTCTTGTTTATCCTCAAATATGGGTAGAAGTTATGTAGATTTTAGACGGGCTAGAAACTTACATTCTCTTGAATAGATGTTAAAGTGTTAGGCGTTTTTAAATAGCTGTTACCTTCCTATTTTGGTGAAATCTCATATGACGTTTCAGTTCACTGGGGCACAATATATATATATAAGTATTGTTGGAATAATATTCCTTGTCAAAGAAACACTATTTTGAAGAAAGTGCTCAATACAAAAGTAGAGATAATAATATTATTTATTCATAAATTATAACATGGACATGTTACAATATCACTACAAAAGTAGCCATTTAAGAACCATCACATCATTTGAAAAGACACAAAAGTGTTGAAACAAAATGGCTACTTTTGTAGTGATATTGTAACATATCCATGTTATAATTTATGAATATATATATATATATATATATATATATATATATATATATATATATAAAATAATCTTATAAAATGGCACCTTTCTATAACTTGCAGAATTTAAAAAATTCGTATCTATGAATACATAATGGATCTAATGCACAACAATTTATCAGATAGATTAGATATAGAAAGAAATGAATTCAATCACCCTTTTGATCTAAAAAAGTGCAAAACATATTAAAAGAGGGAATAACTTACACAGAAAATTATCGAGAGTGTCGATATCGAATCTTATGAAAATGTAATCTTATCAAAATATAAATCCGTACCCTGGATTTTTTCAGATATCTCTATTTTTGAAAGAACTACTGCTTTTCCAAGTTAAAATAAATGACTAAAAAAAAAACATTAAGAGAATAAAAGAAAACAGTTAAATTCATAACCGCATGTTATTTAGAATATATAACATAAATTAATTACAAAATAATTTAGATATTAACATGTATAAAATCAAAGGTTTAAAAACATTTAACAAACTTTCGTTTTTGAGAGAATAAGCGTCCTGTCAAATAGCGTCCTGCATCTATTACTTTGACTGTTCAGAGAACCTTATCGATATTCGAGAGAATTTCTTAAATTAAAATCTTGAAAAACTAATAATCAGTTTTGCTCTTTTCTATAAATACTTGTAATAAAATAAAATCCTTTTATTTTCCTTGATAAAACGCATCAGATTAGAAAATGAGTCGTTCAAGATAGGTTTTACTTTTAGTCGTTATCCATGATGGAAAGCATTACACGCATACATAAAGCCAAGTAAAAGCAAAAATACGAAACTTATCTCAATCTAACATGTTTCCCTTTTATTAAATCTTCTTCAAAGTCCGAGAGCAAAACGGAAAATTGACAAAGTCTATACTTTTATTTTGGGATTTGAGTTTAATTCTAATTGGTCAGATATGCGAAACGTATATTGAAGCGACAGATAATTATTTTGTTATTTTTAAATGATGTGCGGGGAATATTATGAATGAAAAAGCGTATAATAACATATGCGTATTTTTTTTGTTTTTTATAATCATATCGCTCCAAGCAAGGCATTTTACTGCCACTGTTTTGCAGGGGGTTACATAGGAGGAAATTTATGAGAAAGAGTAACAGGAGGTTATAGGGGGTGTCAGGAAATGGTTCAAAGAAGGATGACTGCGGCCATAAATTGAGGAATCAGTATATATATATATATTGATTGTAATGTGAATTGATCCCCTACATTATATCCACATTATAATAGTATAGAATTTTTTTAATAATCATATCGCCCTAATTAAGGCATTTTACTTCCACTGTTTTGAAGAGTGTTAAATAGGAGGAGAGTTATGAGAAAGAGTGACAGGTTATAGGGGTGTCAGGAAGTGGGTAAGAGAAGGATGAGAATATTGATGAGAGTGGAAGGGGCGGAGAAAGGAGCACAAGAGAGAGGATGCAGGTTAGTGAGATAGAAGATGACTATTGAGTTTACATTTAAATTCTTGGAGATTATAGCTGTCGAGGAAGCAAGTAAATGGAAGGGGATTTCACAGGCGGGAAGTGCAAGAAAAGAAGCGGATGGAGTAGAATTTGCGTTTACAATTTATTGGTTTCACAGTAAAAAGGCGGAACGTTGTTGCTAATTTTGTGGCCCGAGTAAATTTATATATGACCGCACCAGTAAGCTAAGTTCATTGGAGCAGAAACCATGAAAGTATTTGCAGAAGAGACACACATTGCGCCGGTGAGGAAGTGACTGAATCCGAGTTGCCAAGTTGGGATCTATCATATTACAGATTCTCCGTTGGATTTTGTCAAAATATATTTGTCTAGAAATGCTTGTCTGTTTAGGTGTATGTTGGATGGTAATAGACATGTATATGTGTGTGCGTATTAATACATGTATCACGTATATTAAAGCAATGTACATTTTAAATCTATATGATTTAAGAATATTTAGGACGGTAAATTGTGTAAAAGTGCATGCATATGTTTATGTAGAAACGCTTCTTTGTTTAAGTAAATGTTGGAAAATAACGTTAAATAATATTAGTCTAACAAATATTATTTATTTTTATATATTAAATAGAATATTATTTGGAATTAGTATTATTTCATTTATTTTTATGTATTGGTAGACGTTAGTTAGCTTCATGATGAATGGATCTGTAGAAATATGTTGATGTAATCTAATGTCTCAAGCATGTGATTATAGTTGGTAGCAATGCTAGTATTATATTATAAAGGAAGTGAATGGATCAAATAATATAAATCTGCTGTCATATACACACGTACACACATAAACATGCTAGCACACACACACACGCATATATATATATATAAGAATGCGGTGTAGATATAGAAAAATCCAAAGAAGTGACCTGTACATACAGTGGTAGTTTAACCCCCAAAAAGAGCTCTAAATATATACGTATATGAATACATATAGAGCAAATATAAGACAACAATATGTAGACACGTTATTTCATTATAATTCAGATGTATGGCTTATATCTTCTGTACAATAAAGACGGAAGCTGATGATGGTTCACCTGAAATAGGCCATACTTCCGATTTACCATGAAATAACGTGTCTGTCTAATTTTTATCTTATATATATATATATATATATATATATATATATATATATATATATATATATAAATTATTTTAAAATTTATATTTGTAGATACCCGTATTTCGGTTTAACTTCGGTTTCTTCTTCTTCTTCTTCTTCTTCTTCTTCTTCTTATTATTATTATTATTATTATTATTATTATTATTATTTAAGATAGATAGATAGATAGATAGATAGATAGATAGATAGATAGATAGATAGATAGATAGATAGATTGAAAGAAAATAAGTTGACTTCCTTTTCAAATTATTTGCTAGACTGTAAAAGATATTCTGTTTGGAATACCATAAGAAAACACGTGACTCATCAGTTCATAATTGAGCTTAGTGTGTTAATTAGTGGATGAGCGGAGTGTAGAGGACAAGGATTAATAATGAAAAAGGAATTCTATAGTATCTTTAGTCTGGTGATTCAGAAGACAAATATCATGTCTCACTGTCGTTCCATATTTGTTTGTTTATATCGGGGGAGGGTAGCTGAAAAAATAATTAGATAATACCTTCATAATTGTGCTATATATTGCGTTTGCCTTTCAAGGAGAAGAAAACAGGGCTATATCTAATCTTGGCCAGCTTTTATTGCTTCCCTTGAAAAAAATATTCTTTGGAACCATAATCATATATCGTTGTTAATAAGAACAAAAAGATTCTTGGAAAAGGGTCAAATTGAGAAATTGTCAGCACACCTGCATTTGTAAGGGTGCAAGTATGTGTGGTTATGGAGACACAAGTAGTATAATATATCGATCAAAGGAAAGATAAATTGGAGAGCCGAGTTCGAATGTTAGGCAAGTGTGTCAACGTTGAATTTCGTGTAAAATTCCTTGTGAAAAGGCACGAAACTATCTCTTCCTAAGCTACCCCTTCTTAACTCTAACATTTGATCAAACTGTAGAAATTAAATCAGTCTCTCAATTAAATCTTATGGCAGAAGCTATAACTAGTCACATTTATTGACGTCACTTCTTCTTCTTCTTCTTCTTCTTCTTCTTCTTCTTCTATGTGCTCCCTCTCTTAAGGATGTAGGCGATCATGGTTCTCCACGTCTTCCTATCCCTTGTGACTCTTAGTATGTTTGCTCCTGTTACACCTCGCCACCCCCGTTCCGTCAACCACCTGATCAGGCCCTGCAAATATGTTATCCGCTGCCTTCCTCTGTCTCTTTTTCCTTCTATCTGGCCTGTCAGTATCAGATTCTCCAAGCATTATGTCAATGGATAATTTAAATTGATGTACGATAATGATACAATTATCTATCTTTCAAATCTCTCTGAACTGCAGATAATTTCTTAAATATAAGACATATGACGATCTCAGATTGCGAAAACCGTTGGCAATCACTTGAATATCGATACGATGAGTTGACGCAGTTTAAGTGTAATTGGTTGGGAGCGTAAAATATTTGGAAACTGTCAATGGCTATGCTAACAAGACAGAATTTGTCGTTACCAAGGGACTGATAAAATTGGTCTTTTTCAAGCTGTTCATCAAATCAAATCATGCGTGCACTCTGAAAGAATTTGTAACTCTCAGCATTGTTGCAATTTTTGTCCTCGCAGAAATGTTGCTTGGTTCAGTGGGCGCCGAATAACACATATTTGCCTGAATAGACGACGGAAACGTTGTTTGTTTCACGGTAACAGACGGGTACACTGAATCGCTGATCCAGCAATTACAAAATTACAACAAGTTAAAATTTCCCTTCTCTAATTCCATGCGCCTATGGCTGGAGGAGTAGCGACTCCGACTTAAAATCAAATCGGTCGAGTTTCGATCCTGGCCAGAAGCAAGCGGATCTGTCTAGCCACAATGGTAAGCTGTGATACAGCTTGTATGTTAATGAATAATATATATATATATGTATGGTTTAATTAAGTAGTTTTTGGTCATAATAAGATTAGACCAGTGCACATTTGTATTAAAAAGTGTTCAATACAATTATATTGTAGATGTTTTGAATATTTTCTATTTGTAAACAAGTTATAACGCGATCTAGATTTCTCCATGACTAATCTCTTCAGACGATTTTCAATAACTGACTTTACCGGTTCTTTTTAAAAACGCTCACGTAACGGTGTTTTTATTTTAATTTTATTTGAACGTTCACGTGGCATTGAATTTTTGAACGCGCAATTTTTAAAATCACAAAAAATTATAACGTTTTCATCCTTGGTTGTATGAACGGCAGAAGAATTTTTTTGTATGGTTACACTTTGTCATAATTTCCGTTCTTTTATTCAATAGTTCACTTTTGTTTAGGAATAGCATAATCTTTAACTTTTCTTCCTGACACAGTCTACATATTTTGCCACCGTTGTAAGGCTTGGCTGTTTTCACTATACTTCACGTTATGCCTGGGTTTTTCCATATTTTAATTTTAAAAAAATTAATTAAAAAAAATGATAAACGGTAAAATGAGTTATTGAAAATCTCCTGAAAACACGACTCATGATAGAAACCTAGGTTGCGTCATGACTCGTTTACAAATGGAATATATATATATATATATATATATATATATATATATATATATATATATTTATTTGTTTGAACATTATTTTTAAATATATACTACTGAATGATATATATTTTCATAACAAAATTTCACAAGAAATATTCAAACCGGTTGAATTATAAATATCCTGTTTGAGTAAAAACAGAGTATCTACCCAAATACGAGTATCTGTTAACTATAAATCGTCAAGTAAATTCTGTATATATTACATGCATAAGAATTAAAATTGCCATTTCGATGGGTAAATTTTGCACCAATCTCTACAGTGATAACAGATTATAAATAATTTTGCTTGTGTTAATGTATTAAACGAATCTCTTTTAGCTACTGTCACCCACATGTCAGATCTGACATGTTTCGATAGTAATGATCTGACCTTTTTTATTGGCTCCTATCCGTACTTCCACCTTTTAAACATGAACAAATTTATGTTCCCATAATGTTCTGATTTCGCTGATCAGTTGGGTGTCAAATTTACCCGTCGAAATGGCTATCTGACTTTTATAAAAAATGATTTCTTTTTTAAATATTGGCTCTGTTAATAAACAAATTTAATTACATTGAGCCCTTTATCTGCATCAGTGTTAATATTTAATATTAATATGATCCTTTGGGATATACGTCCAAGGCATCATTTATGACACACACACACACACACACACACACACACACACACACACACACACATATATATATATATATATATATATATAAATATGTTCGATATATAATATAGAGCTGTGAATATTTATTATAAATTATAGTTTAGAACATGTACAAATATTTGTCCATTACAGTGTACATTTTGTTTCGACATTGAAATTACAATGTCTCGCCTGATCAGACGTTGTAATTTTAATGTCGAAACAAAATGTACACTTTGTAGTGGATAAAATTTTGTACGTGTTCAAAAGTATAATTTATAATATATATAGCGTAAACCGACAACCAGTTTCACGTTGTATCCAATCTTCAAGCCATGTGTGAGTGCTAACTTTGAATGTTTATATATACTGGTCGTTCTGATTAGCCTTTGCTAGTATTATCCTGACGGTTGTTGTGTTGGAACTGGTTATAGTAACACAAATGATTCTAGAACCAATTGACCAGAAATAAGTGTGAATCCGGTTATTGGTATCTTTTATAGCGTTGGTAGTCAATCTTTTATTGATTATTTATTATTCATTACTCAATTATTTCTTGCTGATTTTCATAATTACATTTACGTGTATTTATGCGTGTATTTTCAGTTTAAATTGTTTCTTTAATGAATTTGTTTATTTATATTTATTTTTATTTTATTATTAATTTTACTTATGGCTGTTTTGTTATGTTATGTGCATTGTTAAAAATATTGTCTCTGTCTAAAGTAGGTTATCTTATCTGCGTTGTAAAGATTTTGTATGGTAATATTTTACAGAATATTCGTTTATTAGCTTACCAAGTAAAAGACTTTGCATATCTGCATTTTTAGAGAAATTCTTATCGTTTATTTAGTAACTTTTACTGGTCTGTGGAGTTGATTATAGCTATTTCCGTACTTAAACAAATTTTACAGTTTTAGTATTTCTGTTGTAGGCTAATGCTGTTTTCTTTATTTTTTATATATTTAGTGAATAATTGTTTTTGTTTTTTTTATTTTCCATTTAGAAAAGTTTATGTTGTTCGCGTGTTTAATTTTTTTTTTAAGTATGTTTTGAGTCCTTTGTTTCTTTTACTTTTTTTGTCCGTCGGGACATAAGCGACATAGCCCTCCACGCCTTCCTATATCTAGTGGCTCTTAGCAAGCTTTCGTCTGTTATTCCACCCTAACCTCGTTTTGTCACCCACTTGCTCAAGTCTGTCAAGTATGTTAATCGATGCTTTCCCTGTCTCTCTTTCCCTTTGTCTGACTTGTGTGTATCAGATTCTCCAAGACCTCTTTTCTCATTACATGTCTCAAAATCTAAAAGATCTGTGAACTGTTAACGTATTTATTTATACTACTTTATATATATATATATATATATATATATATATATATATATATATATATATAATATTAGTATGTGTGTGTATGTATGTTAGTGCATATGTGTGTGTGCGCGCAAACCTCTGTATATCTGGTATTTCTCACATTGATATATATTTCTGTCCATATACAAATATTCTAATCTATCTATCTATCTATCTATCTATCTATCTATCTATCTATCTATCTATCTATCTATCTATCTATCTATCTATCTATCTCAGTCTGTTCATTATCTATCTATCTATCTATCTATCTATCTATCTATCTATCTATCTATCTCTGTCGAGTTTGAAATAAATCCGATGGAATAATAAATATCACAGTTAATTAGGATTAATTATATATTCATTTAATTTTAGGATTAATTATAAATATATATATATACTAATTTAACAGAAATAAAATCTATATTGTGATGTGGAAAATGCTATTTTAAAAAGAAGGCCATTAATACAAACAAATATTTAAAGTTCCATAATCCACGATACCAATCCGATTAATATTTCAGTCTATTTCAACTTATTTTTACTCCATATATACTGAACCGAGCATGTGAGCAATGACGAAGTTTTAGAAATGATGGGAACGAAATGGAAATTAATATTGAGCATCAGGAAGAGACAATTAAAGTTCCTGGGACATGCAATGAGGAAGGAGGGCTGGAGATTCTGATACTAATAGGCCAGATAGAGGGAAAAAGAGACAGAGGAAAGCAGCGGATGATATATTTAAAAGCCTGAGCAGGTGAATGACAGTACGGGGACTGAGAGATGTTACATAAGAAAGCACCAGGTATAGGGAGACGTGGAAGTTTATGATCGCCTACGTCCTGAAGCGACATGGTACAAAAAAGAAGAAGTTTACTCAATTTCGATTCAAATTTACTCGAATTTCAATTGAATTCGTTGCACTCACTTAAGCATAAATATCATTGGGAATAGTATTGATCCATCTATTCTCCATGCATCTAACTTTTAAATGGCAGGGCAGATTGGATCCTGTAGGTTTGGTTGGCAACCAGTCTACCGCAGAAAGTTAATGGCAACCTACTGATAGAAAATCTTATGACCAGCAGTCATGTGTATCCCGTTTGGAACTTAAGCGTCTGACTGACTTTCTCAATTAGAAAAATGTGAAAATTAAAGGAATAAATAAATAAAGGAAAGTAAGAACTAAAACTTATTCTACGTCTAATTTTCATGATTCCTGCTTTTTCTAGATAATACAGATCTGTTTTTTCGAAAAATTTAATTTATTGAATATTCTGAATTACGCCAGTTTGTATACAAAATATGTCAAAATTGAAAATATTGAAATTGTTTTATAGAAAACAATTTCATAAAACGAAAATATATAAAAAGTGTTTTGAACGCTCAACGAATCCACGGTAAATTTGAGTTCATGTTCCTATAACATTTCAACTTTCTTGGCAGAGCTTCTGTTCTAAGAATGCGGGAAATTTCATGACAAAAATTATTGAAACAAAAGGAAAAATATAATCTAAATGAAATCAGCTAAATTTTATGCCCAAATAACTATGAATTTATATTTCATTATTAATTCTCAGAGGCTTTCTTTTGAGTGCATGCGCCGTTGAATCAATGTTAATATAAACTTAGTCCAATGAAGTCCTAAAGTACGAAATGCTTCACCCGAAAACGTTTTCCATTTTGTCATACATCATTCTTTTAACATTCTTTTTGGTATATATATATATATATATATATATATATATATATATATATATCGTTATCTGACACTCATATAGGTGTATGTATGTATGTGCGTGTTGGTATATTTGAGGGTGCGAGTGTATCGCCTTTGGTGCTTATGACAATGCGTGATTGACCGTCTGCAGATACCTCCGAATTTTCCTCCATCTGATTATTTTTACGTATAAATTATTATTCTCTGTGCATATCTATATAAATAGCTCGCAAATGGATACAATTTCATGGCTGAAAACGTATTCCGCATCAAAAATCCCATATTTCGACAGGCCGGCTTTCTATTTTATTCATCCTTAGAACAATGGCAAAAATGAAATTGAAATACAGACCAATGGGAAATCTGGAATTTCAGATTAGAATTTTAACTCTTCATATATCGGTTCAGATTGTAGCAATGCCCAGGAGGCACATGCCTGTAGGGACAAAATATATGAGACGTTCAGCTGTGGTAACTGGGTAGAAGTCCTGATATATCGACCTTAGTAGCGTAAAATATGGCGTTTCTTCCCGCTCTGCTGGTTACCAAGGCTAGCCACGTGATCGCACGATCGCGTTTTATGATATAACTTTAGTATTATATGCGGAGAAAATGTGGAAATGAAAAGAAAAGAATATAATGATTAAAATAAAGGGCAGATAGGATGGAAAATGAAAAGCTGAAAGAAGACGAAGGATAACGGAAGGTCAAAGGGAAAACGGAAAGAAAATCCAGCAGAATGCAGAAGATATAAATTAAAAAAAAATTAAAAGTAAAAAAAAAACATATAAATTAATAATATTATCTAAATAATATCAATGAATTGGCCAGGTAAAGAAATGTCTAATATTAAAAATAATCGAAACAATTCACACAGATATATATACACACACACACACACACACACACACATTATATATATATATATACAAACAAACTCGCGATCAGATATTCGAAGAAACTCAAACGTAAAAACCACAAATTTATTCGCCTGAAGTGAGTCAATTTTAGACCCGAAAAACGTGTAGTGTCATGGACAATTAATTTTTCATAACATGTATAATTTCAAAAACAATAAATATACAATTTAAAGAAAACATTCACGGCTTCTCACACTTTTTATTCTATACTAATTACTCTCGTTGGAACAACCCTATTTCTTTATTCAAACTCACACCCTGATTGAGCTCTCTGGAAAAATAGTAGACTTTGATAAACAGTAGCTACTCTGGCATGGACGCATCGCTCATTCAGTGAAATGAATTAGAGCGCTCTAGCTATTGGGCGCGTATAATGATATGCGCTAAAAATTCTGCCTACTTCCACCGAACGCTCATAGCCCAGGGGTAGAGTCTCCGACCGACGCCATTTCGGTCGGGCTTCAATCCTGGGTAAAAAAGTAATCGGAGTCTAATTGTACTGATGAACTGTGATACGGCGAAACCGATCTGTCTACAGATGACAATATATATATATATATATATATATATATATATATATATATATATATATATCTGAGGTGGACATCAAGTGGCCTCTGTCCGCTTCCAAATTTTTCAATAGAATCTTTAGACATGTCCTAAGGGCAGTATTCAAGTGCGAAACAACAATCGCCATTTTATATATCACTTTTATCTATAACTATATCATAACTTAAAACTATAATTTTATGTTTTCGTTCAACAGAGACATACGCGCACGCGCACACAAAAACAGCCAGACATAAACACACACACACTAACGCTGACACCGAATTTATATATATATATATATATATATATATATATATATATATATATAAGTTCAAGTTATCTTCAATCGTATGGTCATTTTGACGAGTAAATGTAACACCTGTCTCATCAGCGAGAACAAAACATTATGGTAAAATGATTTTATTTTTTTGTGTGTGTTTAAAAACGGAAGTGTGTGTGTTTAAAAACGGAAGTGTTTAAAAACGGAAGTTTGTGTGTGTGTTTTAAAACGGAAGTGTATGGAAGAAGAAAAAGAAAAAAAGATCCTTGCCATCGTAATCTGTAGATCTGCTACTTTGGTGACAGAAGCGAGAAAAGATACAATAAAATAAATTAAAAATAGGAATAAATATAAAAATAAAGGAAAATGGGTCAGAAGAAATTACAGCTTGACAAAACCATTGTTAAAGGGTCACGAATAATTTTGGTTCAGTCTCTCCTGGCGCAGGTAGCAAAAGAAAGCGAAAAGAAAGAACAGAGCATAAACTTCAAGAAAACTGAATGCGTGGTCATTAGTAAAAAGAAGACACAAACATGACTATTACAGATCAGAGAAATTAAAAAAAAACAAGTAAAGAAATATAAATGTCTGGGAATTGGTATGGAACGTGCGAGATAAAGATCAAAGTAAGCATTGGCATGGCCAATGACGCATTTCAAAATCTAACCACTCTTGAAAGACAGGAAAATCTCATTGAAAGCTTGCTAGATTGCTATGTGGTATCTATTTTTCTGTACGGAGGGGAATGTTAGGCGATCTCAATACGGATGAAGGTGAAGCTTGAGGCAGTGGAAATGTGTTTCTACAGAAGGATGCTGAGGATACCATGGACTGAGCACGTGAGTAACGCTGAGGTGTTGGAGAGGATGGAAACGAGAAGAATATTTATCCTTAATATTAGGAAGAGACAGATGGGGTTCCTGGAACACGTAATGAGGAAGCAGCTCGACTCATACTTGATAAACCTGAGGAAATGGATGGTGGAGCTGGCTTTGTGAGAGATACTAAGAGGAAAATTAAGAGCGTCAAGAGAGAGAGCAAAGTTGAAATCCATGATCACCTACGTCCTTCAGGAACACGGCACCTGAAGAAGAAGAAAAATAATTATAGTAAGCCTTTTGATATGGTTTCAACAACCGCCGTAATTAAGTTATTTGTTTGAAAATTATTTTTAATCGATACTCGCATTTGAGTAGATATTCGTTTTTTAATCAAACAGTATATTTATTTCGATCAATCTGATTATTTATGATTACAAAATTGTGTTTCACTTGGAAGAATTCGAACCCAGAACCTTTAACAACATATAAAAAGCCACTAATTGATCTGAAGGGTCTTAGACCACTCGACCACGAATGATTGCACAATCTAATCGAAGTTAAATCAAGCAGAATTTTTGATTCTACGGAAATAACCATCTCTGCTCTGAAAGTGTATAGTAATGTCAACAAATATTTATGTCACCATTTTGTTAATTGGTCTGGTAAGCAAACTTGAAGCAACTGAAATGTGGTTCTACAGAAGGATGCTGCGGATATCATAGATCGACTATGTGAGCAATGATGAGGTCTTAGAAATGACGGAAACGAAAAGGAAATTAATACTGAGCATCAGGAAGAGACAGCTGAACTTCCTGGGACATGCAATGAGGAAGGAGGGCTTGGAGAATCTGATACTAACCGGCCAGATAGAGGGACAAAGAGACAGGGGAAAGCAACGGATAATATATTTGAAGGACCTAATCAGGTGGATGATGAAACGAGGCTTGCATGGTGTAACAGGAGAAGGCATGCTAAGAGCCACCAGGGATAGGAAGACGTGGAAGACCATGATCGCCTAAGTAATGAAGGGGACAAGGCACATTGAAGAAAAAGAAGCAAGGTTTGTTAGAGCACGCCATGTTTGATTCTTTGCTTTTGAAATTTAGAGATATAACAGTGAAATTCGCATTCATTATTGTATTAATCTGCAAAGCGTTTAAGGCTTTAAACGTTGTCTGATACCCAAATATATGGATAGTTTTCAAAACATAGATTAACTCGCCATAAGTTACACTCGTTGGGATGAAACTCATCTCTCTTGCTAATAGACTATTTAACTATAATAATAATTGAATAAAGAAGGAGACAGAATATATAAAGAATATATCAAGACAAAAAGTGTAATTTTGAGAAGCAATCAAGAAATATAGGGTGTATGGAAAAGTAACAGAAAGATCGTGAGGAGAGATAAAACGAGTTGTTGGTTATTAAAAACGAAAGAGAAAAAACTTAAAAGAAGGATTGTAATGAAAAAAGATATTGCGTAAATAACAGATAATTGAAGAAAGAAAATAAAAAAAACAAACACATTAGATAGATAGATAGATAGATAGATAGATAGATAGATAGATAGATAGATAAATGAATGAGATAGATAGATAGATAGATAGATAGATAGATAGATAGATAGATAGATAGATTTACAGAACAGATAGATAGATAGATAGATAGATAGATAGATAGATTTACAGAACGAGATAGATAGATAGATAGATAGATAGATAGATAGATAGATAGATTTACAGAACGAGATAGATAGATAGATAGATAGATAGATAGATAGATAGATAGATTTACAGAACGAGATAGATAGATAGATAGATAGATAGATAGATAGATAGATAGATAGATAGATAGATAGATTTACGAACGAGATAGATAGATAGATAGATAGATAGATAGATAGATAGATAGATAGATAGATAGATAGATAGATAGATAGATAGATAGATTTAGACAGCTATAATGTAAGAGAGAAAAGTAATTAACGACCAAGTTATTTTTGTATTTCATTAAACCATTATACAGAAAGATATAAAGGTTGTCAAATGGGTCATAAAAATTTATAATCCGTATCGAAATGTTCGCTGTGGGCCTTAAAAATATCCAGGGTCTACTTGGATATTTTTTGTGAAGGCATAAAATACGGGATATTACAGGATAAAGATTAATTGTTACAATGACGTATTAATATTTTCTAAGCCCTGTACATAAATAGTCCAGTCCAGAATTAAATTCAATAAGTGAAACAATGTTATTCTATTTTTTAAAAAAATCGTAGTTAATATACAATAATTTCGTCCAACCAAAATATTATCAATTACTCTTGTTTGATTTTACGTTTAATAACAATCTTTGATACAAGCAAAACTTCAGAAAATCATCTTTCTTTTCTCCCACCGAAATTTCATGAAAGATATTTATTTCTTTTATTTTATGCTCAATAATTTTTCAGTGTACAATTTGTAAGTCTATAAATTGCTCAGAAGCATTTTTTAAATTATTAATGTGTAATTAACTAAGGTATCTAATGATATGATCTGAAATGTAATACAATTCAGCTCGTACATTCAATAAAATTAACACAATAAAATAAAATTTTGTTGGGAATTTATTACACGATTATTACAACATCCGCTCCTTCCTTGAAAATCAGCAGTCAAGATCACGTTGTTTACCAATCTTTACTAACATCATGTAAATGCGAAACTCTCCTCCTCAGGACAAAGAATGTCCGACTGGATTTCGGGAGACTGGGCATTATTCTTTAATTTATAAAGTGTTAGATTTAAATATTTAGATGTCAATCATATATGAACCATATTTTACTACAGATTATAGAGTTAAAATTGGTCTGATAAACTCATATCAAGCCTTTGATTTTCCTGTGGTAGCAGATTTATTTCAAACCTTAAATGACGTACATCATCAATTGATGTTTCTTTAGACATTAGCAAAATCAATGGATAATTCAATTCTCCAGGATTTGTTAGTCGATGCTTTATTTTCGGGAATATTTGTTTGTAAGTAATGCTGACAGTACAAAATAAAGCGACAGTTATGTCTGCTGTTGTAATTCTTGAAAAAAAAAAGGCAACAATTAGTGATTCAAAGAATATATAATTCTATTTCGCATGGAATGCTTTCAGTAAGAGTATACTTTTATAAGAGTAAATCTAGATACCTGACATTTCTTTTATTTTCTTTTATCATTACTGCAATAAATGAAAAGAATTAAAATATTTTTTCAGAGAATTTATATATAATTAGAGTGAAAATAAGCATACAACTATCATTTGCAAAATCATCAATAAATGAATCAATAGGTTGACCATCAAACAAAGAATACAAAACCCTTTTCAAAAAAGCATTTTCTTTGTTTTAGTCAATTTATATCAGGCCAGGATTTTTCCGTCTGAATCCATCTTGCACATATACAAATCCGACCATATTGTCATATTTATTCAGGCGCCCCTGCAGTTCATCGCAGTGTTCTCGACAGGCTCCAAAGGAGAATCTGTAATGTGATCGGTCCTGACGTGACTGCTCGACTCCAGCCACTTTCTCACCGGCGGAATGTAGCTTACCTCTGTCTATTCTACAAATATTTTCATGGCTTCTGCTCCAAAGAATTGGTGCCCCTCAAGAATTTTCTCCTGCAACCAAACTGGCATCAAGGTCCCACGCATTTACAGTAAGATCAACCAAATGCAGACGATCATTCTACTCTAACAGCTTCTTTCCTCGCACTTTCAACCTGTGGAACTCACTTCCGTATACTTGCTTTCCTGACGGCTACAACCTCCAGGAATTCAAATGCAATGTCAATTCCCATCTCTTATCTAATTGACTCACCCCATATATCTTGTTCTTTTTCTTTCTCTCTACCTTCGCAACTGTTTTCACACCTGTGTTCCCATCCTTCTCTTGCCTAAACCTTTACTCTCTTGCGAATCAGTGGCGGTACCGCCTTGCTTGGGATGAAACAACGAAAAAGAAAAAAAAATTGTTTTTCTGTTTTTTGTTTGTTTTTTGTTTTTTTTTTTGGTAAGAGTAAGAAGGATATTCATTTTGTTCCTCTCCAACTATTTAATCTCAGATTAAACAAAGAAACAAACAAATATATGCAGAGGTGTTAATATCATGTTGCATATTTTGTTAAACGAAACATTGTCAGTTATTAAATTTAACTTAGTATATCATTCTTTTAGACTTCAGTTGCTATATCTACCAAAGGGCGGTCCGCGTATCTTTTATTAGCAGAAAAGGGATTCGGTGAGACACCTCTGAAATTCTGTCTACGTATTTTCGCTTCTTCTTCGTCTTCTTCTATGTGCCCTGCCCCTTCAGGACGTAGGCGATCATGGCTTTCCACGTCTCCCTATCCCTGGTGGCTCTTAGCACGCCTTCTCCTTTTACACCAAGCAATCCTCGTTCCATCATCCACCTGATTAGGTCCTTCAAATATGTTATCCACTACTTTCCCTTGTCAATTTTCTCTCTATTTGTCCTGTTAGTATTAGGTTCTCCAAGCCCTTTTTCCTCATTGCATGTCCCAGGAACCTCAGCTGTCTCTTCCTGATGTTCCGTGTTAATTTCCTTTTCATTTCCATCCTTTCCAAAACCTCATCATTTCTCACATGCTCGATCTATGATATTCGCAGCATCCTTCTGTAGAACCACATTTCAGTTGCTTTAAGTTGTTCCTTCATCTTTGATGATATTGTTCAGCATTCACTGTCATATTGAAGAACTGACATCACCTAACAATCCAGTATTATCTTCTATTACCAAAAATACCATGAAGAAGACATCATACCATCTTTTCTCTTACATACCAGCTATTGCTTGAATAGCGGCGGTGACTGTCCGCTCTGGGCTTGCAGTCAAGAAGAAAGTCTACACTGAACTGATAACCTTGAATATGGCAACGAGAACGTACTCTACAATATTTTTCATGAAATCATATCCATTCATAAATAATAATTATGATTTTTTAATAATAATTTATATCTAAATCAAGTTCCTGTTTCACGAAAACAACCTTATTCTACTACCTTTATTAAATAGAGTGAAACTTATTTTTTAAAAATCATATTACCCCAAGTAAATCAATAATGACACTAAAACTCAATAAGTTAAAAGGAGTGAAAGTTAAACGAACCGAATTCCAATCCTTAGCCATTAGCTTACCAAACATAATCTGATTCATCTCTACTTTTTATGCTGATATATTGTTTCTATATTTTTATTTATTTATTTATTTATTTTATTTATTTATTTATTTGTTGTATTTTTGTATTTTTTTTCGCGTTACCCTTTTGTCTTCAGTTGTTAATTTCTTTCTGAATCTGTAACTGACAAGACACTAGGTTTGAAGTGAACACCTGCTATTTCACATAGTTGCACATGCAATTTATTTATTCTCCAATATCCAGAATTCCTTATTTGGACATATGGTTTATGGCCGAAATTCTTTCTGCATCTTCTATGAATGAGAATTTACTGGAAACATACGGGACAGAATGTCATAGTACCCGACTTCTGTAACCATAAAAATACCGATACAACAGATTTATTTTTAACTTCTAAATAAATCAATAGATCGGCATAGCCATCTATTTCTGCTTCTTTAATATTCTGTCGGGAACCAAATTGATATTTTTGTCAGTTGAATGATTCGCATCGAAAGGCAAGGACATTCACAATCATCCACGCGATCTCAGACTTTTGCTGAGGTATTCAATGCCACTTGTGCATAGATCGTTTACTGCGCACAAACAACAAGATTTGACGATTTTATGGGGTGTGATGACTGAATCATTGAAGAAACAGTGCACGTTTACCAAATTCGTCTGTAAAGAGGCCTTGATATTAATTCCTATCACGAAGGAAAGCAATTCGCCTAAGAAAACGACTATTTTTAGTGTGTTTAGTGATTGTTTGAAGGAATTATGAGGTTAATATTTTTGTAGAAATATCATTAAATATCAGGTTTAGTAATATGTGTAACCCGTTCTTTGACTTACACAAAATTGTTATTTTTTTTTAGGAAACACCCTTTAAAATATGAGTGGTCGGAATAAAAATAATATCATGTATATCTTGTTTGTCTTACTCAATTTTTGTTCTATTATGAACGTTACAAGTAGCTTCTTAAAGTTTCAGGAGTTTAACATATACAAGAGCTATAACTGTAGTGATGTGTCCAGGGCGTGGGTCGGCAATTCATCTCTTATCCACTTCACTCCAGTCTTTTCTACATCACTCCGTATATCTTGTTCTTTTTCTTTCTCTCTACCTTCGTAACTGTATTCACACTTGTGTTCCCATCCTTCTCTTGTCCTTTCTCTGACATCCCATGTGATTGCTTAGTCTTTCTCTTCACTGCCTAAAGTTTGACTCTCGGGTCACGAGCCGTAGGTTGCAGAACCTTGGTTTAGGACAAGATATCTTGATGGAGCAAATCCTTCTTCAAGGGGTTTTTGGATGCAAATTGTTTCATATCTTCATTTGGTTGTTAATAAAAGAAAGTGAATATAGTCTGCCCCATCTATCAAAACTTGGCTTGGTTGTGGGATGTGAATTTATACCTGCCCATGAGTGTTTGTCAAGAAAACGTATCGTTTCTGACCGTTCGATTGGTACGTTAATCTCACTTTCTGCGCACAAAGTGAGCATCATAACTCGTCGTTGGCAACTTGGTTAGACAGTTAATTTGTTTAACATGTGTTCATGCCGGCACACATATATGAACAACAGTCGCTTCGAGCAAAACGAACACTGATCTTGTTGAAATATCCAGAAGAGCCTCGAATGTTCTTGGTTTTGCTTTTATTTTATTCAATCTTTTTTTTTATTAAGCAGAAAATGATTTCGACTATTACATGTGTAGCATTGTTGAAAAGGAGACAAAGTAAAGTTGTCACAATGTGACTGATTTCCTGAAACACACTATTGACTAAGTAATATCCAATATAAATACTGACCATATGATGCAAGCATGTCAACGATACCGGTCACCCATTGAAAATATCATTACGGTTCAACGTATTGACAGCATATAAGGGGCACGTATTTTATCAACATATCTCGTCGTGGTCGCTCATAACTTTTGGATGTGCGTTGTGGTGCATTGGATATCGGCTCGGAACGAAAAATCGGGGAGCTGAGTTCGAATTCCAGCTGAATTAACTGACTGGGCAGAAGATTATCCCGCAGTAGGTTGCCATTGCTTTCTCCGCTAGACTGGTTGCCAGCCAAGGCTATAGAACCCAATCTGTTCTGTTATTTAACCCATAACTGGAAGGAAGAGACGGATTAATACCTTTCCCAAAGTTATTTGCGCGTAAGTGAATGCAATGAATTCAACTGGAATTCGAACTCGGCTCCCCGATTTCTCGTTCCGAGCCTATATACACTGCACCACAACGCACATTATGCAGATCAAAATATAATCATTGATAATAATCACTATATTAATTGCAACAGATTAAAATTAGTACTTTGTTTCACTAATATTATATTAGATAAATTCAAATTATATATTTGTAAAATATATTTGTTTAATTAATTGTCCTTTTTTTATTACGTTTCGATTAATTGTCATCATGGTTTGTTTAACCAAAATCATACCTCAAATATAGCTTAGGCTGTGCTACTTACTAATAATTTTACTGATTTCTATTTTTCATTTTCGCCTTGCTGAATTTAGTGTGCGTCTTATACACCCATTCGTCTTATACACCCATTCTTCTTATATGCTGTCAAATACGGTACATTGAATGAACATGTAATCCAAACATTACTGTGTCTGTGTATTAATTTCTGTATCAATAAATTTTGTTGTTCGTAATGCATCAAGAACATTTCCGAAAATAGATGTTCAAAATTGTTATTCGAAAAATATACGTTGAAATTGTAAATTGTTTGAATGAAAATTAATAGAAAGGACAATTAGACTAAATGATAATTATTCGAAATACCTACATTTCAAATACGTATGAGGCTTTGCTATGAAAGTGTCAATGCTGATTTACCTCGAACGGCTTGAAGAATGGATATGGATTTTTACTGCAAGTGTCATCCTATCTGTTGTGGGATCTCCCCTTTGTATTTGATAATGGACTCGGCTAAAGATGCATATACTCCTGCCAAAGTGGGAACAGCAGTTGAGAGTTGAGAGTAATCGTTGAGATCCGTGCGTTGTGGCGCAGTGGATATCGGCTCGGAACGAGAAATCGGAGAGCCGAGTTCAAATTCCAAGCCGAATTCATTGCATTCACTTACGCGCAAATACCCTTAGGAAAGGTATTAATCCGTCTCTTCTTTCCAATTATGGGTTAAATAATAGGACAGATTGGGTTCTATAGCCTTGGTCGGCAACCAGTCTACCGCAGAAAGCAATGGCAACCTACTGCGGGATAATCTTCTGCCCAGTCAGTCATGTCACTTTCGAGGCATGATCGCCCAAGCGTGTATCACGTATGGCACTTAACTGACTGACTGACCGGAAATGATACGTAAGTTACCGAGAGCTACCGAAATTATCCACAGACTACCGCATCAGAAGTCAGACTAGCTCTGAGTTCCACTCAGCTAGAATAATATACACGAATATACAATTTCAAACGACTTTACTTCAATACTTGTATATATTTATTACTTACTAATAGTATTCCTGGATTTCCTAAGCTGCGTTCAAGTTTGTATATTACGTTCAATATAATCTACTTTTATTTATCTCAATATCTATTTTTTTTGTTCATTATTTTGTGCGGTTCCTCACCCGGAATCCGCAACACTATCATCTCACAATACGGAAATTGCTTGAATTAAAATTAATCAAGACGACAGTTATACTAAAAGATAATTATTCAGAATGCGTATGTTTAAAATACGCATGAGGTTTTGTTGGGAAAGTTTAATGGTGATTTCACAAAAACTTATAACGCCTTTAAAGGATGACATAGGGCCATTTTACATTAAGTGACTTCCTATCATCTCACGAATGAAAATTCTTAAACGCTAGTAAAAGAAAACTGTCTTCCAAGAAATGAATATCGCAAAAGTGAAATCAGGTTGCAAAAATATTAAACTGTCTTCCAAGAAATGAATATTGCAAAAGTGAGATCAGGTTGCAAAAATATTAAACTGTCTTCCAAGAAATGAATATAGCAAAAGTGAGATCAGGTTGCAAAAATATTAAACTGTCTTCCAAGAAATGAATATAGCAAAAGTGAGATCAGGTTGCAAAAATATTAAACTGTCTTCCAAGAAATGAATATTGCAAAAGTGAGATCAGGTTGCAAAAAATATCAAACTGTCTTCCAAGAAATGAATATCGCAAAAGTAAAATCAGGTTGCAAAAATATTAAACTGTCTTCCAAGAAATGAATATCGCAAAAGTGAGATCAGGTTGCAAAAATATTAAACTGTCTTTCAAGAAATGAATATAGCAAAAGTGAGATCAGGTTGCAAAAATATTAAACTGTCTTCCAAGAAATGAATATCGCAAAAGTGAGATCAGGTTACAAAAATAACAAACTGTCTTCCAAGAAATGAATATCGCAAAAGTGAGATCAGGTTGCAAAAATATTAAACTGTCTTCCAAGAAATGAATATTGCAAAAGTGAGACCAGGTTGCAAAAAATATTAAACTGTCTTCCAAGAAATGAATATCGCAAAAGTGAGATCAGGTTGCAAAAATATTAAACTGTCTTCCAAGAAATGAATATTGCAAAAGTGAGATCAGGTTGCAAAAATATTAAACTGTCTTCCAAGAAATGAATATAGCAAAAGTGAGATCAGGTTGCAAAAATATTAAACTGTCTTCCAAGAAATGAATATCGCAAAAGTGAGATCAGGTTGCAAAAATATTAAACTGTCTTCCAAGAAATGAATATTGCAAAAGTGAGATCAGGTTGCAAAAAATATCAAACTGTCTTCCAAGAAATGAATATCGCAAAAGTAAAATCAGGTTGCAAAAATATTAAACTGTCTTCCAAGAAATGAATATCGCAAAAGTGAGATCAGGTTGCAAAAATATTAAACTGTCTTTCAAGAAATGAATATAGCAAAAGTGAGATCAGGTTGCAAAAATATTAAACTGTCTTCCAAGAAATGAATATCGCAAAAGTGAGATCAGGTTACAAAAATAACAAACTGTCTTCCAAGAAATGAATATCGCAAAAGTGAGATCAGGTTGCAAAAATATTAAACTGTCTTCCAAGAAATGAATATAGCAAAAGTGAGACCAGGTTGCAAAAATATTAAACTGTCTTCCAAGAAATGAATATCGCAAAAGTGAGATCAGGTTGCAAAAATATTAAACTGTCTTCCAAGAAATGAATATTGCAAAAGTGAGACCAGGTTACAAAAATATTAAACTGTCTTCCAAGAAATACTGCAATATATATGGAAAACTTAAAAATTAGTGCCGACTTTGACCTTTCACGAGAACTCATCTGTAGTTGAATATTTGCGCGCTACATTATATAACTTCGGATTATAAGAATTATTCTTGCTAAATTATCTTATTAACGATATTTTTATTTTGAATAATTATCATTTTTGTATTTTTTCTTCGAATTTTTTCCCAATAGACTGTTTTAGATTTCGAATAATTATTAGCATAATTGTCCTTTCGATTAATTTTCATTTAAACAATTACAATTCGAATCAATGTTTTACGAACAACTGCTTGCGAATAGTTTTTGTCGGACAACGTTCAAATAATCGTTTGTAAAATGAGGTTGTTTTTCAGTTATTTCAATTACCTTACGTAATCTCTACATATAAAATCTTTATATGTTTATTTAGGAACTTTGCATATGCCACGGAGTCATATGTCAGTTATTATATGTTAGTATTTATTATGTTATTTATTATATGCTATATATTTATTATATGTTATTTATTATATATTATATGTTATTTATTATGTATTTTATGTTATTATTTATTATATATTATCAGTTATTATATGTTATTATATGTCAGTTATTATATGTCAGTTATTATATGTCAGTATTTATTATGTTATTTATTATATGTTATATATTTATTATATGTTATTTATTATGTATTTTATGTTATTATTTATTATATATTATCAGTTATTATATGTTATTATATGTCAGTTATTATATGATGTTTATTTAGCATCTTTATATGTTTATTTATTTGTATGTTTATTTATTTACATATATATTTATTTATATGTTTATTTTTATTTTATAAATAGAATATACATATCTACATATACATATTTGTTTTTTATATGTAGAGATTACCTTACGTCATCTCTACATATAAAATCAATATCCGTGGTTGAAGTAAATGTCGACTTTATTGCAAGAATTTACTCTTTAGTACTTCAAGATAGTTTCTGAGTAATTTTAGTAAATATATCTGTTAAAATGAGATGTGAGTGTTATTTTTATTTTAATGTAATTTAGAAGTGAATTCATTTGGAAGGAAAAGGATATACTCCAGTGATTGTAATAAAGGTTCAGTTCGAAATTTTTAGCCCCTGAAGAAGGCCGGGGTGTATAACGGCCGAAACGTCTTACAAATGGCAACAAAGATGCGGACAATAGAACCGGTAATGTAAATACTGTACAAACTTATGTATTTTCCCGTATATTATTTTAAAAAGTCCTTATTTTAATTAGTTGTTTTGTTTCATTTGAGTGTCACTTTATATTGCGTTGTCCGGAAAGTTCATACTGATTTTTAATCACTCGTGTCCCAATACATTGAGACACGTCAAATTTCCGATTAGAACAAGCTTTAGAATATCATTTTAGAAATAAAATTTTAAATTAATTCCTGTTAATTATGCATCCTTAAGAAAATGTAAGATTATAAACTGCATTTTAGAAACTTGCATCTTTTTTTTTATTACCGTAAAGACAAAAATGACTCACAAAAAAGAAAAAAAGAAATATGGTGTGTACTTTGAAGGTGTTTTAGCGGACAGAAATATACGGAAGTGGTTCGCTTAGTTTAGAGTTGGCCATTTCTGTCTTATTGATGAAAAACGCCCAGGCAGCACCCCTCACTACAGATGTCGACCAAATTAAGACATTGAATGAGAATAACCCACATCGTACAACGTGGGAATTGTCAAAAACACTACATTTATTAAAATCCACCATCCATGAGCAGTTAAAGGAAATTTAGTATTCAAATCGCTACGATGTTTGGGTACGACATGATGTGAACGAAAATATGATTTCTAACCTTTTTCTGTCCATTATTTGGTGTATAAACACAATGGAAATGCACTTTTTTAAGGAAATTGTGAGGAACGATGAGAAATCGATCGTTTACAAAAATATTCAGCAAAGAAAATACTGAAATATACAGCATGAATCAACTTTAGATAGCGAGAAACAGGTCTTCCACATAAGTCATGCTGTGCATCTGGTTGGATTGGAAAAGAATCCTGTTTTATGAGCGTCTTTCAAGAAGTCAGTCAATTGAATCTGAATAGTACTGCACCGAACAAGACTAATGAATGGTAGCAATCCAAGAAAAACGCCGATAATTGGCAAAGAGAGAAAGTGCTTTTTCTATTTACGTTTCTTTGGTGACTCGGCAAAAATTGTTGCAGCTTGGCTGGGATGTGTTACCCAACCAAATATGTTCAGCACACATTGCCCCTTCGGATTTTCATTTATTCGGGTCCTTAAAAAATAATCTCAATGGTAAATATTTAATTCTTTTGATGACATAAAAATTGCCCTAATTAAATATTTGTCGAGAAACGACCGAATTTTTGGTAAGATGGAGTCTTTAAGTTGAAGAAAAATGGAAAAAGAATGAACAACAAAATGGCTGATATTTAGCTGAATAAATATTTAATGGCATAATTATGTTTTGGGTTTCAATTTGCCTTAAAAATCGACATGAACTTTCTAGGTAACCTTATATATCCATCTTTGCCCGAGGATAGATCAAAAGTTCGAAACTAATTACACTATTCATAAAATTTGTCTCTTATTCATGCAAAAATATCGTACAAAATGTTAATAATAATAATAATAATAATAATAATAATAATCCTATGCTCTACAGGCAACTATGACTTTGTTATCGACGTTGGTAATCTAAATAAGGGTGCGAGCTTTATTGCCTTTGGTGCTTAGGAACCACAGATACTGAGTGACATGAACGATAGGCAGGTTTCCTGCATGTAATCATTGAAGCGAATAAAAAAACGTTTTTTTCTATTTTATTTGTTTCATTTCTTGAAGTGGTCTAATTGAATTTTATGACCGCTCTGTATAAAGAAAATTTTTTAGCAACGAGCATATCAGTTAGTGTTATCGAACTCTTTAACATTGAAATAGATATATAAATGAAGTTAGCTCAGTCGTGCCTTCTATATATAAATTTACTCGAGCAACAAGATTAGCAACTAGGTCCCATCCTTTTACTGTGAAACCAAGAAATTGTAAACACAAATTTTACTCGATCAGCTTTTTCTCTCGCACTTCCCGCTTGTGGAATTCCCTTCCATTTATTTGCTTTCCCGTCAGCTACAATCTCCAAGAATATAAATATAAAGTCAATAGTCATCTCCTATCTCACTGATTTGCATCCTTTTTCTCATAAACCTTTCTCCGTCCACTCCACTCTCATAAGTATTCTCATTCTTTTCTTACCCACTTCCTGAAACCCCCTATAACCTGTCACTCTTTCACATAACTTTCCTCTTATGTTACCCCCTGCAAAACAGTGGCAGTAAAATGCCTTGCTTGGAGCGATATGATTATAAAAAAAGATTCTATACATTTATATTCCAGAGAATGTAAATAAATCTCAGATATGCATTTGTAGCTTATCAGTATTTCATTGACTGATTAATTCGCTTTCTACGGCTTATCGATAGACAAGAAACTATTATGCAACTATAAAGTGGGGTATCAATTTCATATTACAAACAATATATAAATTGATCCCTCACTTTATGATCACACTCATACCTATATCCTGGCACCCCTTAAAATGTCACTCTTTCTCATAACTTTCCTCCTATGTAACCCCCTGCAAAACAGTGGCAATAGAATGCCTTGCTTGGGGCGGTATGATTTAAAAAATGTTCTTAACTTTCTTCGGGTTTTGTTTGTTTTTTTCGTGTTATATTATTTCTGTTAATTTTCTTTCTTTAACGCTTTCATTTTCTCAATCCACATTTCTTTCTTTTTTTTGTCTTTTTTCAACTCTTTTCTCCATCTTATTTATTTCATCCGCCATTTTTCAGTTAATTTTTAGCTTCTTGTTTTGTCCGTTTTTTGTTGGTCGACTCATTTCTTTTCCAGTGGCCACTAAATTATCTTGCTTATCTTCTTTCTCTGCAACGTATATTGTTTCTACGGTAGCAGTTGTCTTTTAATAATTCGCATATGTTTCTTTGCTTGTCCTCCGCTTACCTAGTAGAAGAAAGCATCGAAACCCGTGCAACATTAGGTGAAATTCTTATCAGTCTTATATATATATATTTATTAATAAAAGCTGGCGTTTACAACTTAAGCGAAACGAACGGAGTGATTGGTTATCTATTTTTGAAATACAAAAAAATGTGACAAAAGGCTCATAGTATGGATGGGATATCCTAGTTTTTATCTGTGTTAAATAATTCGCAAGCTACAATAGCTGGCCCAAGTAAACTATGCAATACTCTTTGCACCAAAATATCACATTCTTAATTTTCTTACTACAAACACCGTAATTCTTCAAAGACTCTATATGTACCATATGTACATTTCGTCTGTGGGGGAGTAGGGAATAAGAGATTTTAAAAGTAAAGTGACTGCACCTTTCAAAATTCAAGCCACCTGTAATTATCGTCCGGGTTAGTAATCCGGGATTTACCCTACTCCCCCACTGGAGTGAGTTGTAACACAAGGTTGCTCAGGCCATTGTTTAAAGATTACCCAGTTACCGCGTAAGTTGATCATTGCTTGTCAAAACTGCTCAAATGTTAGTCTTAGCGAGTATCTGAGAACAGATACTACACTTTCATCCGAGATTTACCCTACTCCCCCACTGGAGCGAGTTATGACACAAGGTCAGTTTTTTACGTAAGGAACCTGAGCGCGTACGCCCAGGTCATTAGTCAAAGATTACCCAGCCCCCGCATACGCACTAACTGGGTACAAAGCTAGTCTTAGCTGGTCATTGCTTCCACACCGGCGAGCAGGTAGTGAGTATCTGGGAACGGATGTTACACTTGATATTTACCATGCTCCCCCACTGGAGCGAGTTGTGACACAGGGTCAGTTTTTAACGTGGGGAACCTGAGCTCGTAGGTTCAGGCCATTGGTCAAAGACTACCCAACTCCGCTTATGCGGTAACTTGGTACAAAGTTGGTCTTAGCTGGTCATTGCTTCCCGGCCAGCGGGCAGGAAGTGAGTATCTAAGAACAGATACTACACTTTGATCCTGACCGACGTGTCTCGCTTATGCGGTAACTGGGTACAAAGTTGGTCTTAGCTGGTCAAAGCTGGTCATTGCTTGTCAAAAGCTAGTCTTAGCTGGTCATTGCTTCCCGGCCAGCGGGCAGGAAGTGAGGATCCAAGAACAGATACAATACTTTGATCCTGACTGACTGGTCTCGGGAATATTTAATTTGCATTACGATTTTTAAAGCATAATTAAATAAGTATTTCCTCTGTGTTATTTATTTTTCATTCAAGTTTTAAAAATTCCCACGTATAATATTTGTTTCTGTCAGTATGGTTAATTTATCGTGCTTTTTTAAGGAATCACTTTAAAAACAATCTGTTACTAAAATCAATTTAGAAAATGTACAGCTTTCGTAATAGTAAGCATTGTCGTATTCTGATATTTCACATTACTGCAAATTAGTTGAAAAAGTCGAAAAATGTAGTGGATTATTTAAATAAGTCAAAATCAGTCGGTCAGTTAATTGCTTAGGTAAACTAGATACGTAATACACGCTTGAGCGATCATGTTTTTTTGATACAACTGACTAGGCAGAAGATTTTCCGCATTAGGTTGCTATTACTTTCTGCTGTATACCGGCTGCCAACCAAGGCTATATAAGCTAATCTGTTCTGCTAATCAATCCAAAACTTAAGGAAGAGGTGATGGATTAATATCTTTCCTAAGGGCTTGTTTAATTCCTCATAGAACATATTTCCCTTCTAAACTACATGTTCATATACGTGCTTCAGATGCCTCCAGATTTCAAGGTGTTGGGTAGGTCGGTTTCAGTATCCAAGATGGATAGTACAACTTTCCTGGCATGATCCTCTGCATCTTTTCCCAATAAACGTCCTTTCAAAGCATACTTTTGATAAACCAATTTTTTTATTTGGTGTGACCATATAAGTTAAAATTTTGTTCATTTTTAAGTGAACGATTGAAATCAAAATAGTTGTGTCCAGAAGGCTTTACATTCTTATTTGATCTGTTAAGCAATTTTGGTAATGAAACGTATATTATAATTCCGGAATGTTTTTATTTCATTAAGAAATGATACAGGTCTGTTAACACCGTCTGCGCCGTAAAGAGGTACAGGGAGAATACATGAAAACTTGTGGCTAAGATAAACAAATTAAGTTATTCGCTGAATTGATTTTACATAGACTGTTAAAATGATTCAAATAATCATCAGATGCTTTGTTACACGAAGCACGTATCTGACCAACAAAATCTATCCTCAATCAACGTTCCAATATACTTTCTCTTTGCAATTTGATTTCTAGATTTTAAAAAATCCGTGTCTTATTGACAAATCTCTGAAGAAACTTAATAAAATTAAACATGTTAGATTTCTAAACTCATTTTCTACATGTTATTTGCTTATTCTAACTGTTGGGGAGCTCTCCACCTTTCCAGAGAAATGGACTATTCGAATCATTATATAAAATAGTAGTGATTATACCTCGAAGAAGAAACCCGAGTGAGCGAGTCAGTCAGGTATTTCCGGTCTTGCACCGGAAGTGTTCTACTAGTCAATCTATCACATCTCTACAACGATACTGTATACTAATTATTTTGTTCTGTATTCTACTAATCCTCACCTCTTGTAAATACTTCTCTTTCCTGTCAATACACCTACTTTTATACTATTATATTGTTTTGTATTATTTCACATAATTCTGTTACCCGACGTAACACTAACATAAACTGTTATGTTGAACGGTGGTTTTATATTTATTAGTCACCATGCCCTTTATATTAAATCTAAACTTATTTATAAATGGAACTTTGTCTGTATGTATGTGTGTGTGACTGTTGGGTGTGTATCCGTTACCTATAGACTCCGAAACGGCTGAACTGATTTTCTTCAAAATTTACACAGTTGTACTAGAAGCGTCTGCGAGTGTTCTTAGCTAGGTTTTGTGTCGAGGTACCCCCGATAAATATCGAAAATCGATAATTGAATAAATCGGGTTATAGAAGGAATGGTCCGACTTTAATCAAATTTGACACACTCATAGACAAAAACATAAGAAACGATATTCAGAATTTTCTAGGTTGCAGATCTTATAATAGTGCAGAAAATTGATAATATATATATATATATATATATATATAAGGCTAAATGTTTGTGCGTGTGTGTTTGTTTATCTGCCTGTATGTCTGTATTTTTTCAGCCCTTTTATTTAATTTTTGCTTCGGGTTTGGCTCTAAGTGGGTATAATTGTAGTTTTTAGTCTCAGCCATGATACCATTTACTCAGAGGACTTATTTAGCCTTCAAAATTCAGTTTACGACGAAAAAAGCTGATTTGATATCGATACCAGTAAATCAAAATTTGACTTACATCCGTTCATTTTTCTTTCAGGCTACGGTTTCGCTTTAACTGGAAACAACTGTTGCATTTTAGTCTTTCGTGCCAACGTCCAAAGAGTCTGAGCTCCAGGACCATGGATTAGTTTTAAAGCTTTCATTACACCCCAACAACGCCGGGCTATACTGCTAGTGTGTGGATAAATTTCTACATTTCAAGAGTAGACTTATTCACAGCCGCGATATTCTAAGATTGAAAGAAAGAGACCCCAGCTACTTAAAAGCCTGATTTGCCAGTGGATTATGTTTTGTGTAAAAATTTAACAGATGAAAATCCAGAAGAGAAATTTAGATATAATGCCACATTTTTAAAACATAAAATTTCGTTTCCAGTTATGAAGCA
>JBBBDQ010000266.1:12950000-12955000 GCA_037127315.1 Ascarosepion bandense
CTCTAATACTGAGACATGTTCTTGCGCATTCCCTCATATTAAGTTCTTATTTAGTGATTAAATCACGACTGGAGACTTCCCCACAATATAGAAGAGAGGGAAACAGTACATTCCACAGGAAACGTCTTTCATTTTTATAGATTTTTAGGTCTGAAACACAGGTACGTCAGAGTTTTAGTAACGGTGTCTTTTGTGGAGCTCCAAATTTTGCGCGAATACAAAGACTGACATTAATTATCAACCTTCGGTATCTCCACGGGATTTACCAGAACCCATCTTGTTAGACAAGATGTGTGTAGCTCTTGGCTCTCTCAGGGAACTCCGTCATGTTGATGACACTAATTTTCTTCTCAGTAAGCATTCCATTTTTTTTAAATCGTTTCACCCCAAGCAAGGCGGTAACACCACTGATGCACAGGGGGCTAAAAGCAAAAGAAGGATAGGAATACAGCTGTGATGACAGTTTCAAATGTAAAGAGAAAAGAAAGGATATACAGGGTGATGAAGAAAGAACTGGAGTGAAATGGTTAAGAGATGGGTATTGACATTGCATTTCAATTCCTGGAAGTTGTAGCCGCCAGGAAAACAGAAATATGGAAGAGAGTTCCACATGCGAGAAGTGTGAGAAAAGAAGCTGCTGGAGTAGAATTGCCGGCTGCATTTCGTTGATCAAACTGTGAATGGGTGGGACCCAGTTGCCAGTCTGGTTGCACGAGTAAACTTATGTGGCAGAGGCACCAGTGATTTAAATTCGACGGATTCGTACTCACTTCTGTAGTATAGAATCTTTTCTCCATGAAAAGTACCTGGCTTCCTAGCGCTCCGTGAGGCTAATCTCAACCCACAATCTCAACAGTGTTGATTGGGTCTTTTTTTGAAGAAGTGCCTTTTTTCTTAAATCCCAAAATATTTTAAGACATTTGTCAGCCAATTGTTATTGTTTTTTTTTAAATGTTTTTTTTTTTTTAAAAAAAGGCCAATTTTTCTTATAAAATAAAGAACAATAAAAGTAAAGAATTACTAAAATAATAGTAATCTTAAACAAATAGAGTGCAAAACACATTTAATGAGGCAAACGAATAAGATACACATAAAAGAAAGGTGTAAGCTATGTGGTGCAGTGTATATCGACTCGGAACGAGAGATCGGTGTGCAGAGTTCGAATTCCAGTTGAATTCCTTGCATTCACTTACTCACAAATACCCTCGGGAAAAGTATCTATCCGTCCCTTCTCTCAACTTATCGGTAAAATAACAGGACAGATTGGGTTCTATAGCCTTGGCTGGCAACCAGTCTACGGCAGAAAGCAATGGCAACGTACTGCAGGATAATATTCTGCCCGGTCAGTCATTTCTTTTTCGAGACATGATCGCCGAAAGCGTGTATTACTGACTGAAGCTAGTTTAACAAACTGTTACGTGGAAACTAACATAACTTAAAAAAAGACTTTCTCCAAAGAGAAGGAACATAATAAATTCTAAAATCGAAAACAAAGGGTCGAACGAGAAAATAATTTGGCGAATTAACAAAAAATAATAAGCTACTCTAATTACACAATTAACTAAACAACTTAAAATTAAATTAACTAATGTAAAAAGCTTCTTATTCCTTTTAAAATTAGAACCCCTCCAAAATACAATTAAATACTTCAAATGAAACATTGAAGAGACACGTTTAAAAATTAATGTCTTACCAATTAAACAAAATAGAGACAGGAAAAAAATAACAATTTAAACAAAAACAAAATGACTACCATAACACGAAAATGAAACAAATTACTTCTTCTATGTGCGTTGTCCTTTCAGGACGTAGGCGATCATGGCCTTCCACGTTTCCCTTTCTCTGGTGGCTCTGAGCACACTTTCTGTGACACCTCGTAGCCCCACTTCTGTCATCGACCTGCTCAGACCCTTCAAATATGTTATCAGCTGCTTTTCTCTGTATCTTTTTCCCTCTATCTGGCCTGTTAGTATCAGTTTCTCCAAGCCCTCTTTCCTCATTGCATGTCCCAGGAACTTTAGTTTTCTTTTACTGATGCTCAATATTAATTTCATTCTTTCAAACGCCTCTTCATTTCTCACATACTCGGTCCATGATATCCGCTGCATCCTTCTGTAAAAGACAAAGACTGAAACGAAAACTTAAACTAAAATGAAAATAATCTTTTTAGCCGGGTTAGAACTAAAGAATCATTCCATTAGGGCATCAAAAAGAAAGAATAACAAACAAAGTAACACGTAGAAAATTTAACTACAAAGATTTTTATAAAAATTATATATATATATATATATATATATATATATATATATATATATATATATATAAATGAACTTTATACCGGCCAGGAATTAGAAATAAAATGCTAGAAGTCGAGTAAAAGTCTAGAATGTGAATAGAAAATAAAATTACAGCCGGAAAATACCGAAAACTGAAAAAAATAAAGTAGAAAACTTTCACAAAAACACAGTAAAAAAGCAAATCGGGTTTAACATTAGAAATCCGGACGTGTACACGCGGGCCAATAACGGAATTTTGTGCAGCCTACTTGATATCAGCGGATGTGCGTTGTGGTGCAGTGGATATCGATTCGGACCGACAAATCGGGGTGACGAGTTCGAATTCCAGTTTAATTTCTTGCATTCACTTACGCACAGATACCCTTGGGAAATGTATGAATCCGTCTCTTCCCTCCAGTTATGGTTTAAATAATCGGACGGATTGGGTTCTATATCCTTGGCTGGCAACCAGTCTACCCAGAAAGCAATGGCAAGTTACTGCGAGATAATCTTCTACCCAGTCAGTCATGTCTCTTTCGAGACAAGATCGCCCAAAGCGTATATCACGTATGGCACTTAACTATTTGACTTGAGGTGAAGTACAAAGCTTGTTTATTCTTCCGAGCTAAGTCTCGTCGGTAAGCAAAGCTCCGATTGAGTTGAGAGAGAGAGAGAGAGAGAGAGAGAGAGAGAGAGAGAGAGCGCTTGTCAGTTGCGAGCCAGATTGATAGACTGTCATGGGCTGTTTTCAGGGTCAGTAGATTTCTACTTTTGAGCGTCTCGACTAGGTCAATACTCATCGGTGAAGAATATTTCTTCCACAACAAAAGACTATTTTTACTGATTATATAAAAAAGTCAAAATTCCTTTGATGTTTTGTTAACACGATATAAAGAGATGTAATTTCATCAACTTTGAGTAATCATATTCACACCTCTTTTGAATATCTCACTAGGTATTTATTAAAACACGATACGAACATCTCTATTTCCGATATAATTATATATATATATTCTAGACATCCGCTAACAGATCTGTTTAGCTGTATCACAGCTCATCAGTACGGTTAGATACCCGATTGCTCTTAACCCAGGATTGAAACCCGACCGAATTGGCGTCTGCCTCTGAGATATGGGTACTCGGTAGAAAGAGGCAGACTTTTAGCGTATGCTGTATCATACGCCAGTAGTTAGAGTGCTCTAATTCATTATTGAATATGTTAATTAAGTTAGTCATAATTTTTCAAAATTCAGTTCAAAGACAAGTGTATCAATAAATCGGTGGAATTAGGACAGGCCATCTTAAGTCCTCTTTGTGCAATGTAATATACTATTGCTTGGGCCATCAGCAAAGAAACCAGTATACCTAGCATCTTTTTTGAGGAGATTGGTTAGACAACCAGAAGGATTAAAACATGACATCTTAAAGAGGTGTCCGTTTATCGACCATTTAGCACGAAGTATTTACTGGGAACCCTATCTATTTTAACGAGTGAGGTGATAAAATGGATAACTTCAGTGAAGTCAACAGCCAGGGCTCAGAACTCATTCCGATGGAATCAATGACCATGTTTCCGTGAAAAGCACAAACATTCAAGAGATGTGCATAGACAGGTTTACCTGCCGGAGTAAACTTGCGCATGAAATAATTCTTTTTGAACACATATTATTATTCTTTTATTTGTGATGTCATTTCAGGACGTAGGCGATCATGACCACCCATGCTTCTCTATACCTGGGAGTTCTTAGCATGCTTTCTCCTTTTACCCCACCCAAAATCCGCTCAACCATCTTCCTGCTCATGTCTGTTAAATATGTTATCCGCTGCTTACTCCTGTCTTTCTTTCTCTTTATAAGATCTGTGAGTATCTGACTCTACAAACCCTCCTTCATCATTACATCTTCCAGGAATTTTAGCTGTCTTTTCCTGGCGCTCAGTTTTAATTTCCTTTTCGTTTCCATCTTTTCTAAAACCTCATCTTTGCGCAAATGTTCGATCCATGATACCTGCAGTATCCTTCTGTAGAACCACATTTCCATTGCTTCAATTTTTTCCTTCATCTTTGATGATATTGTCCAGCATTTACTGCCATATTGAAAAATAGACATAACATAGCCATTCAATACTCTTTGCTTTTTTGCTAGCGAAATTTGCCTGTCCCTTAATAATATGCACAGCTTCTGGAATGCGTCGTTTGCCGTGCCACTTCGCATTCTGATCTCAGTGTCGCACGTTCTGTCTTCCGTTAAAACAGTTCCTAAGTACACCAATTTTCTTACTTGCTTGATTTTAGTATCCCCAACCCGGAAGTTGACATTTTGGGGCTCTTCTGTTTGCTGGTCACAATACATGCAGGTTTTGGTAGTTTATTTCTACTCCTTTTTCGACTCTATTCATCTACGATATTTTAGGAGGTCTTGTAATTTTCTTTGTACTCCTTTTTGTACTCCTTTTTCGACTCTATTCATCTACGATATTTTAGGAGTTCTTGTAATTTTCTTTGTACTCCTTTTTGTACTTCTTTTTCGATTCTATTCATCTACGATATTTTAGGAGGTCTTGTAATTTTCTTTGTGCTCCTTTTTGTACTCCTTTTTCGACTCTATTCATCTACGATATTTTAGGAGTTCTTTTAATTTTCTTTCCGTGTTACTATCAACATTGTATCAAAGTGTATAAATCTCTCAGAGTTTTTTTAATGGAAAATAGTTTAAGGCAAAGTGA
>JBBBDQ010000266.1:12960000-12985000 GCA_037127315.1 Ascarosepion bandense
TAATCTTCTGCCCAGTCAGTCATGTCTCTTTCGAGATATGATCGCCCAAGCGTGTTTCACGTATGGCACTTAACTGACTGATAGATACTCCAGCAGTCAAGTGTTCAATTCCGTAACCAAACCGAGAGGGTTCAAAAAGATAGCCGGATATATATATATATATATATATATATATATATATATATATATATATATAAGTGTGTGTGTGTGTGTGTGTGTGTGTGTGTGTGTGTGTGTGTGTCTGTGTGTCTGTGTGCAACTTCGTATATCATCCAGGTAAATTCCGATAGAGACGAACTCAAAGGAACTCAATGTTAAATTCATTTATTTAAGAGTAAATTTAGAAAATATTTTTGATATATTACAATTTCAATGGGTAATACATATTTCACCGCACAAAGATTACCTGGCGGCTCGTTTATTTACGTGATTTTGCGTTTTATTTACGTTTATCTTTCTAACTCTTCCTATTTTCTTATATTTCATTATAAGTTTTATTTCTTATTTATTTTAATTATTTTAACTGGATTTTTAAAATAATATGAATTTTTAAATTAATATTAATAGTAGGTATTTTTTCAATATATATTAAAATTATGATTTATTATTAATTTTTTTCTGTATATTCCCATTATATTTTAAACTAAATTTCAATGTTAAATTTTTCACTTGTTTTTCTGAGAAAGCATATGAGTGGCTATAGACGCTATGTCGATATTGATGTAAACTTTTATTTTTCTGTATGCTGTTTAGTCTTTTTATTTCTATTTCTTTTTTTTCTCTTCTTTCCATTTATCAAACGTCTACTTTTTCTTTATTCTTTCTTTTTTTCTTACTTTGGGGTTCTTTTTAAATGTGCGTAGAAATCTTTGTGAATTACCGTTACAAATGTCTATTCTAAATATGGACCTGTGAGCGTCTGCGAAAAAAAATTTGGCGGGGGAATATTTTGAAGATCAACTGTTTTTTAATTTGTATCATTTGGATCTGACGAGCTGCCAGTTCATCATTGTGCGGTGAAATATGTATTACACTTAGTCATAATTATTAAAACTATTGAATGAAAGAATGAAAATTATGACTAAGTTTAACCATACTAAAAATAGCTCTTACGTTCATACAATCATGGATAAAAACGTCATAATTCCTCGTAATTTTAAAAATTTTGCTTTCAAAAATACCCTGCCACGTGAGAGTAAAAAAAAAACAAAAAAAAAACACTGTTACGTGAAAGTTCTCAAAAAAAAAAAATAATAAAACGGTAAACAGTAAAATCAGTTATTAAAAGTCGCCTGAAGACACTACTCATGGTAGAAACCTGGGTCACGTATTAAATCTTTTACAAAAGAAAAATATTCAAAAATTCTACAATATAATTAAATTGAACACTTTTTAGTACAAATGTGCTCTGGTCTATTCTTATAATGACCAGAAATTAATAAATTAAACAATCATTATATATATATATATATATATATATATATATATATATATATATGTGTGTGTGTGTGTGTGTGTGTGTGTGTGTGTGTGTGTGTGTGTGTGTGTGATTTCAAACATTTTTGGCATAATAATATTGAAAAACTTTTTCTATCTAATTTTATTAGCATTTTTAATTTACAGAATTAACTGATTTGTATAATGGTTACATTCATAAAAGTTTGTTTTTCCGATTAAGCAAAATAAATAAATTATTTATTTAATTAATTTGATAACAAACAAATTAGATGAAAGCAAAATTTTATAGAAATTAATTTATGTAAAAACTGACCAATAATTTTGGAAATAAATTTTGCATTCTGTTGTTCTATTTGCCAACACAGTGTATATTCACCTACAATTTATTCCAGATAATAGGCACAATTATCCCAGCACCCTATAATATAAAACTCTATGCTATCGTACAAAACACACAAACAGAGAGGTATACATGTAGTAGACCATGACAAGAAACGTAATAAATATCTATTATAAAAAATAAACAATTAAAACAGCTAACCTTATCGTTAACAACAACAATATACTTGAAAGACCTATATTAAAGAGGATTAATGTTGTTTATGAATTTACATGTCCCTTAAGAAAATGCATCCTTGATCAATTAATAATTGCAGTCATTATATTACAGATTGCCTACCAAGACGACTCCTCTGACATCTATTTAACTATATCTCAACTAAGCTCTATAAACTGTAACACTTCTTTAATAACGTACTTGTATAAAATATGACTATTATAAAATTATCCACATGTAAAAATGTTTAGATTAATGAATACACATGTCATTCTTCGCCAGTAGCATGATTCGGAGTTTCATTCACAACTCAGTCGTTAGGTGATAAATATAGACTGACCGTTCCATATTCTAAATTTTAATATAAATTCGTCTCTTTAACTGAGCAGATTCATGCTGACTTCGATGTGTTCATATGCGTGTGACCAAGAGAGTATGTTAATTTTATTTTAAAAACTGTCGTTTTCAAAAATTCCGATTATTACCGTTCTTTTTTTCTTGTGTGAATGAAAAATAAATACAGAAAAAAAAGAGATGAGACGAATAGACAAAAAATACGCCTATATGTTCACCAATAAATCATTTGGGTAAAATATGGAATATCAAGAATATCATGTAGATAATTTTCAATGATTATGATCTAGAATAAAGTATGATTTATAGGAACAAAATAAATCCTTACGTTAATAAGAATTGGATATGTTCTTTCTTTCTATAAGAGAACAATTCTAATAACCAGAGATTTTCCTTAGATGTCAGAGAAGACGTCTTGGTAGGCAATCTGTACTATAGTGACTGCATTTATTAATTGATCAAGGATGCATTTTCTTAAGGGACATGTAAATTCATAAACAGCATTAGTCCTCTTTAATATAGGTCTTTCAAGTGTATTGTTGTTGTTAACGATACGGTTAGCTGTTTTAATTGTTTATCTTTTTATAATAGATATTTATTACGTTTCATGTCATGGTCGACTACATGTATATCTCTCTGTTTGTGTGTTTTGTACGATAGCATAGAGTTTTATATTATAGGGTGCTGGGGTAATTGTGCTCATTATCTGGAATAAATTGTAGGTGAATATACGCACCTAGACAATGAATTGAAGCAGAAATGAGAAAGGTAAATCAGTAAAAGGAAACCGTGTAACACAAGATCCCAGACTTATGGCTGTAGCGGAACAATGGATGCTGATTGGTCATCAAATCGCAAAATTCAAAATAGGTCAGAGAAACTGTTTTTCCACAGCTAAAGAAAAAAACATTCTGGAGCCACTCCACGTGACTGGATTCAATATCTAAGGATGGTCTCTAAATGGTAATTCAGGGGAGACGGTTTGCTGACAGTCAGTCAGTTAAATGCCATACGTGATACACGCTTGGGCGATCATGTCTCGAAAGAGACATGACTGAATGGGCAGAAGATTATCCCGCAGTAGGTTGCCATTGCTTTTTGCGGTAGGCTAGTTGCTAGCAAACCGTCTCCCCTGAATTACCACCGTGACCATTTAGAGACCATCCTTAGATATTGAACCCAGTCACGTGGAGTCTCGAAAGAGACATGACTGATTATCCCGCAGTAGGTTGCTATTGCTTTTTGCGGTAGACTGGCTGCCAGCCAAGGCTATAGAACCCAATCTGTCCTGTTGTTTAACCCATAACTGGAAGGAAGAGACGGATTAATACCTTTCCCAAGGGTATTTGCACGTAAGTGAATACAATGGATTCAACTGGAATTCGAACTCTGCTCCCCGGTTTCTCGTTCCGAGCCGATATCCACTGTACCACAAGACACACATCTAAAATGTAATGGCAACTTCAAATCGACCGGGAGGTAAGGTCAGATCGGATCTTGTACTCATTCTCATTCTCCTCATTTTTTTCAACATTTACTACTAGAACATTTTGAACAAATTCTTGATAGCTTTACTTTCCCATGGAACATTAATTTCAACGAATCCTTGTTATTCCTCCTTTTAATAAATTTCTATTTTAACATTCAAAATGAATATTTTATTATTCCACACTTCTGAACTAATTCTACATATTCCAACCCGCCGACAACCAATCTTCCGATTAAAAGCTGTTGATTATAACTCTGCATAAAACTTGTAAGCTGTAGGGAGTTCGGTTAAGTCTGACACAAGGCCTAACAAAAGAAGCATTAATCAGCTTCTTACACTACATGGCAACTGCTTATCCATCCATAGAGCCGTATTCGCCCAATCTATGCCTGGTTAAATATAGATAATTACGAAGCCTGGTTTCGTATAGGATAAGGTTACAGACATTGTTGTAGATACTGGATAAGTCGCCGTATCCCTTGAGTAAAAGTATTGTTCATTTCCATAATGAATAGTTTTGTTTTAGCACCAAAGTAAAAAAAATGAAATGAGTGTTTAATATTTCGGTTGTGGATCCTGGTAAGCAACCACACAAAAATAATGAAAAACAAAACAAATATTTGAGATAGAAAAATAGGTTAAATTGAACGTAAATATAAAAACTGGAACGTAGGTTAGTAATCCAGGAATACGATTAGTAAAGAATATATATATATATAAGTCTTGAAGTGAACTGGTGCTGAAAATAGTATATCTGGTGCTATTATTCTGGCTGAGTGGAGCTCAGATCTACTATGCCAACTGACGCGGTATTCTCTGTGTAACTTCGGCATCTCTCGGTCACGTTCTCTAAAGAGTCCCTCCGGTTTTCTCTATTGCAGGAATATATGTATTCTCACGTCGAGTACATTTTCATAGAAAAAGGGGGGATCCCACAACAGTTTCCTTGAATGAAAGATTTACAAATATATAATCATAACAATTTGTGTATATTTCTTAGATATATAGCATTTACATTATTTGAAATGTTGCCCTAATCTTTGTTGACAAGTTTACGATGTTTCGTCAGTTGTATGATTCGACCTTTTTCAGTGGCTTGGAATTTTGAAAAGATCACTTTATTTCGATAACTGTGGAGTATCATTCTTATTCCATGTGCAATGCCATTTCCACTTTACATGCACTTAAAGAATACATGGCCCAGTGAATATAGGCGTTGTTTGATTCCAGTGAGTTGATCCAAAGTGTTGTGAGTCTAATACCTGGGTACAGTAGTAATTAACAAATAACTTAGAGAGTTGAGTTAAAGGGGATAAGTATATGGCATCCGGAAGTGGCTTCGAACATGGAATGAGTATGATATACACCAGTGATCGAAATCAAGGCCTGGGTCCGAAATACCTAGCACCTGAAGACGGCAATTGGGTACAAAAACCGATACGTCATAAAAATGGCAATAAATTTGAGGACAAAAGTCTGAAAAATTTAAGTAATATAATTGCTAAGTATTTCTCCGAATTATGTTCTAAATGACGCTGACCTAAGTAAATATCCGTGCACGATAAAAATATCAATCATAGTTGGATAGCTTGACTTACAATAAATAGTTATGGTTTTTATAATATAAAACAGATACATTTAACATTCTAATATTTTGTTTAATAGAAAGACAATGAATACCCAATATGCTATGAAAGACAATCTGAGATGAGTATGCATATATGATTATTACATGTAAACACAGTTTCATGCCTAACTTGTAATGCAAACAAGAATAAAGCAGATATTAACTTTTAAAACCATTTTCTGCATACATTTACCAAACATGCACACACACACTCACATACTAATTATATATATATATATATAAGCACACACTACCGTTTATTAGCCACCCCAGTGTTTTAGAAAATGATGTATTTCTACTTTTTTAATATTTATTGCCAAGTAAATAATTGTAAATGAAAATATAATGTTTCTTTTGTTAATATTGCAAAATAACATGTGCATCAAATGAATTTATAAATATTTATAAATTACCGATATTGCAGTTTTATCAATGAATGAATGAAGAAAATTTAGGGTGATTTGGACAAGTTCATCTTTGCTTCCTTGGCTTGTAAAATTTTGCAAAATAATAATAACAAAAGAATCATTCTATTTTCATTTGGCAATAAATACTAAAAATACTTTAAAATACATCATTTCTTTAAAAATAACTGGGGTGGTCTAATAGTTAGGGCCGGTAGTGTATATATATATATATATATATATATATACTACCGGCTACTGATTATATATATATATATATATATATATATATATATATATATATAATCAGTAGGCTAATACATTCTTTTTTAAAATCTGCACATATCTAATCTTTGACATCTGGCTTGTTCCGTTTCCGGTAGACATACGAAATATGATACAGTTTTGTCTGTGGCCCCCAGGAAGAGAAACCGATGTTTCCTTTGCCAACACAATAGCTGACCGTAAAATGTTGAGGAAGACAAATAGAAAACAAATGGAGAAATTTAAGAAAGCCTGCAGATTATAACTGATATCGGAAGCTTTTTGGAAATAAAAAGAATATAAATATCAGTTGAAGAATAATGACAGTTGCAGTAAAAATATCCTTGGATCTTGTGTATTAACAGAAAAGTTGAAAAAGATATCGCGATAAATAATCACTTTGAAATATAATAATTTATTAAGAAAATAAACATTTTAAAAATTTAAATAAATATTTTTATACAAAAAGAAATATATTATTCTGAAAATCCCGAAAAATTTAATGATTTTCTTGTTTCAGATTCTGCTAAATTTTTAATATGTGTTATTAACATAGATTTATTAATCATTTCATCCCCACCAAAAAATCAACAATTCCACTAAGGCAGAAAGGGCAAAACTGAGTGAAAGTAAATGAGAATATTTTAGAAGTAACCGGAAACCCAATCCATTTTCAAAAGTATGGTAAGGTGTGTGAATCGTACTATAGGTGAATATTTCCTGGCCTCTGCTGTTCATAATTTTCGAAAACGCATTTATGACAAAATCAGTAGGATATTTCTCTATTGCCAATAAGTTATATATTAAATACTCTATAATCCGAACGTTTCGCTAAATCCTTACTATTGAACAGAAATTGATTTGTGGAATGTTTAGAGATTATTTAAGCATATATTTAAGAATATAAGCAGTAAATTTCAAATTTTGTGAGAATTATGCATTCTTCACCTTCTTATGTTGCTTTTCTTCACTTAATACGTAGTGCTTATGAATAAAAAAATAATTCTTCACTGTCAGATATTAAGCCTAAAATATTCTGATATTTTCATAGACACCAGATCCATCATAAAATCTATATACTTAAAACTAAGTAACATCTTCAATTGTAAATACTGTTATTAGGTTTTATTCATTTGTGTCAAAGCTGCTGCTTGTACTACTACAAATATGACAACTCATAAAATAATGAAATAAAACTTAATATTGTCATTTTAATTATTTCAGTAATGACGTCTGTACTTTAATAATTTATAGCCAGCATATTGAAATAAGAATGAAATTTTAATGAATTACTCTTTCATCTTAAAAGAAATTGCAAACAGTTTGTTTTGGAATAATTTGTTTATTATTTATCTTAAGGAAATAGCAATTTTTTTTACTTTTTCATTATTTTAAAATATTTCTTTAGTGAAAAATTAAAAAAGGTGTTACCGAATAAAGGTTATTAGTCGATTGAGAACAAAAATTATTTCACAAAAAATAATATTGACAGCGGAAAAATATTATGAAAAATTAGAATATGAAAGATAATTTGTCAAAAATAATGTGAAAAATAAATTAGGAATTAAAACAAAAAAAAAGCAAACAATTTACAAGACAAGAGAAATAAAAGTAAATATATAAATTGGAGGGAAGGATACAAAAATGGCGGGAATTTTGGATCGATCAAAGAATGAAATTCTAAAAATTAAATAAAAGCAAATAACATTTTAGGAAAATTAAGTTAAAAAAGATTAAATTAATGCGTCAAAATGAAGGACATTTTTAGAAGAAAAAGGAATATGAGTTAGGGACGAATTGTAAGTGTTTGTCGTCTGTGAATGAAATGAACACAGTAATTGTATTGATAAATAATATATTAAAAATTAAATTAAATAAGCCAAAGAAGAAATAGGAAAAAACAAATAAAATCAGAAGCAGGCGGATAAATATCTTTGATGAAGAGAGTTGCATCAAGGAGTGTTGTGAGACGACATTATTAAAGTTATAAGCCATATAAAAAAGAAGTAGGCTAGCAGAAATAAGTTGATACATTTTGAGAAAGGAATAATGTTAAAAGACTATAAAAAGAGAATAGAAGGCTATGAAAAGACAATAAAAATTTATATAAATACTATAATACACATATAAATTCAATTAAAAGACTATAAACGATGATTAATGTACAAAATGTAACTTGAATATAGGAATTCATTATAATGCAGAAGAAATGAAAAATATCTAATACTTAAAGATATATAATAACGAATGTATGTTGTGGTGCAGTGGATACCGCCTCGGAACGACAAATCCAGGAGCCGAGTTCGAATTCCAGTTGAATTCCTTGGATTCACTTACGCACAAATACCCTTGGGAAAGGTATTAATCCGTCTCTTTCCTCCAGTTATGGTTTAAATAATAAGATAGACTAGGTTATATAGCCTTGGCTGGCAACAAGTCTACCGCAGAAAGAAATGGCAACCTACTGCAGGATAATCTTCTTCCCAGTCAGTCATGCCTCTTTCGAGACATGATCGCCCAAGCGTGTATCACGTATGGCATTTAACTGACTGACTAATGAATACATGTCAATCGAATGTTATAAACCCATATGATCTAGAGATCACGTGTAGAATAATAATAATAATAATAATAATAATAATAATAATAATAATAACAACAACAATTATTATTATTGAAGAAGAGCCTAGACTTGAATATAAAATTCCAAAATTCTTGGAATTACAGTGACAAAACACCTGCATCAATATGGAAAGCCCGCACCGCAATTAACCACTCATGCGTTAATTGCTAATTCTTTGAACTTTCTCCTTTGATGTTAATGGCTGCTACAACTCACTGTTCGTGCCAAAGATGGAGAGAAAGTAAGGAAGAGAATCACAGAAAAGACGAATTCATTTTCCGCCGAAGTTAACAACAACAAAGAGAAACAAAATAAAAATGCGCAACACTTACGTTCTATAATAAGCGCAAAAACATAACTAATTACGACAAAAGAAAAATGTCACTGGCACTATTGGAGCAGAGATGATAAATTATGTTATGTCTTTTACATTAAGCAATTTGTAATCTTATATCGCGGATGTGGTGCAGTGGATATCGGTACAAAATGAGAAATCGGAGAGCCGAGTTCGAATTCCATTTTTTTAAAATCATATCACCATGGAGCAGGGGGCTACATAGGAGTGAAAAGATTGGAAAAGAGAAAGCCGGAAACCAAATCCTAAACAGGGAACAAGGGATGAGCCTCTTCACCTGTTCAATAGATGTGGGTGGAGTGTGAACCGGGCGATGGTTTAGTCTATCTATTCCAATTAAAAAAAAAAGAAAAGAGTGAAAAGATTGGAAAAGAGAAAACCGGAAACCGCATCCTAAACAGGAAACAAGGGATGAGCCTCTTCATCTGTTCAATAGACGTGGGTGGGTGTGAACCGGGCGATTTGAATTCACTTAAGGGCAAATACTATTCTCTCTTCAGTTATGGGTGAAGATTGGGTTCTATAGCCTTGGTTATCAACCAGTCTCTCTCAGAGAATAATGGCAACCTACTGCTGTAAAATCTTCCGCCCAGTCAGTCATGTCTCTTTCGAGATATGATCTTCCAAGCGAATATCTCGTATTAACTGACTGAATCTTATTTCTATATAAGAACAATTATGCTGCAACAGATGTTTTTCTATTTGTTGCTTATTTAAATATTACAAGTATTGTGGGATCTCCTATTTGTATATGATAATGGACTCGACTGAGTATACATATACTCTTGTCATAGAGAGAACAGCGGATGAGAGTTGAGAGGAATCGTAGAGATTCGTTAGAGTTATCGGGGAGTACCAGAACTGATACGTAAGTTACCGAGAGATGCCGAAGTTACCCAGAGATTATCGCATCAGAAGTCAGCCTAGCTCTGACCTCCACTCAGCTAGAATAATATACATGGATATACTATTTCCAATGACTTCAAAACTTGTATATATTCATTTCTTACTGATAGTTTTCCTGGATTTACTAACCTGCGTTCAATTTTGTATATTACGTTCAATATAACTTACTTTTCTATCTCAATATCTGTTTTTGTTGTTTATTATTTTGTGTGGTTCCTCACCCGGAATCCACAACAATAAGAATGATAAAACCCATGATGGACAAGAATTGATAAGTATGAAGTTTACTTCAGGGTGGTGATATATTAATGCGTGGGTGGTTTGAGTAGGATCTCATTCACCCAAACATTTCCCTCAATCATTTTGTCAACATATGTGTGTGCTGTATGTTTGCATATTCGGATAAAGGGAAAGTTCTAACCCATACATTTTTTTGGCACGAATATTTGAAACGATTAACGAAGTATATTTGAGATTTACCTCATCGTTTCTAGAGATAATCAGAGACCACTGCCTGATATATTAGGAAAAAAAAGAAGTAATTTTCAGCAAAAAGTAGAGATTGAATCTGAAGTATCACCAACATCCACTTGTAACAAATGCCGTATGTAAATGTTCTTGGACGTCTTTCGAGAAGCACCGTCACAACAAATGATTGGTTGGTTGTTTTGTTTTATGGCATATCAATCTCGGCAGGTCATTTATTGCCAACTAAATTATATTTATTTATTGCTGGTAATACCTTTTTTCTTTCAGAAATTTATTATTGTTTTTATATAAGTTTTGTGTCTAGTAATACTTTTTTCTTTTCGAGTACCAAGATTCAATGGGATTTGATTTTAAGGACAGGGTCCCCAAGTCCTATCCTGTTATTTAACCCATAACTGGAGGAAAGGATTAATACTGCTCCCAAGAGTAATAGTGCTTAAGTGAATGCAGGGTATTCGACTGGAATTTGAACTCGGCCCACCGATTTCTCTTTCCGAGCCGATATCCACTGCACCACAACGCACATCCGTCACTAGACCCTTACAGTACCTGGTATTCCCAAACGGTCACACATCTAAGTACTGACCAGGCTCAAGGTTGCTTAACTTTGCTTATCGAGCGAGAACTGGTGTATTCAACGCGATAGGCCGTAAGCTCACAACAAATGAAGCAGCACTTGTGCGTACCGGCCTTGTTCAAACTGGTGATCACGCCTGATGAAATATTTCCCCAAGAAATGTATCTAAGACCAGCTAAACTGAAGTGTTTAACTAGGAGCGATGAACTAGCTGACATTTGCCATAACAGGCCATCGTCAACAGTGATTAGTTGGGTGCTTTAGAAGAAAGGTATAGTCAGAATCGAAAGCCATCTACTTTTTTTATATTAACAATGATAGCTATTTTACACCTACACTGCATAGTAACATATTCCAGGGATGTTAATTATAAGATTGTTAATTATTTCAATGCTTGTATTTTTTTAATGTTTCTTTCCTTTATTGTTCGAATATAGTTTTCTTGAAAAAATAAATCTACCATCCGCCCGTGTATTGAATACTGCTGCCACATCTGGTCGGGTGCTCCTGCTATTATCCTCGGGGTTCTTGACAAAATACAACGGAAAATCTGTAATGTTATCGATACCGACTTGGCAGACCGGCTGCAGTCACCGGCGTGACATGGCTTCCCTCTGCCTCTTCTATAAATACTTTCACGGCTTCTGCTCCGATGAACTTAGATCACTGGTGCCCCCTAGGTACGAATTTGCACGAGATACAACTAGGTCCCACCCCTATACAGTGAAACCGATAAAATGTAACCGCAATTTCTACTCCAACAGCTTCTTTTCTCGCACTTCCCACCTGTGGAATTCCCTTCCACATACTTGCTTCCCCAACAGCTAAAATCTCCAAGAATTTAAATGTAAGGTCAATAGACAACTCCGAACACACTAACTCGCATCTATTCTCTCAAATACTCTTTCCATCTACCCAACCCTCTTCTTCGGTATCCTTACCCGTCTATCACCTTCATTCTGACATTTCCTATATGTAACCACTCTTTCTCATCACTTTCCCTTATGTAACCACCTGCGCAAATGGGGGCAGTGGAAAGCCTCGCTTGGGGTGAAATTATTAAAAGAAAAAATAGGGTGAAAGGAATTACATTACCATTTACATTTGTTTCGATTTTTCGATTTGGAGTGATTCTTCTTTCGCACTGGTTGCAACCCAAGATTCCACCTTGATATTTAATCCATAGTTAAGGGAAAAATACGTGATAAATTCACAAATTTATGAACAGAATTGTGCAAAGGTGAAAGACTCACACAGTTAACGATCGAAATATTTGTATGATTATTTATATTATTATTAATGGCAAAACACACACACACATACACACACACACACATATATATATATATAGGGTGCGATGAGAAAATTGTTTCCATAGTATATTTTTCTTTTCGCTAATACGAATTGTTAGTTTTTTACTTTGTTAACTGCACAGTATAGTACAGTCAGTTGGACACAGTCTGTGAGAAAAAAAAAAGACAGACCATAAATTTGAAAACTGCTTGCTATACTGTCTGGCATTCATACCCGAAGCTCTAATTCGAACATTTCACACTGTTTGGGAGTTAACTGATGAATAGTGCAGAGAATTTGGAAAGAATTGAATGAGTTTAATGCCGATTACGAAGGAACAACAGCACGGAAAAATTACTCGGATCATTTAGATAAAAAATAAATCCCAAACTTTTTAGAAAGGATCTCAGACTAAACACTGAGACATACCTCATGTGGTTTGATGACTGAATTATTCACTGAGCCAAGAGCAAGTTTGTAAGAGGATTCTATGTCTGGTAACAAGACTGATTCTGCGCCATGTCCCACAAACAGGAACCCTGTCATGGCTGTCATGACAATTTCTGCGACAACATTACCTCTTATATCTGCCCACCTAACTCCCCAGACTGCGACCCAGTGATATTATGTATGAGGAGCAACTGAACAAAAAAAAAAGAAGAAAAAAACGAAAATCCTTTGTAACCCAACGAAGAACTGAAGGCAAAGATTATGGCAGCCTTCACCAACTTAAACAAAGAGAGCGTGCAGAGTAGTTGCAGCAGATACTGATGCCGTCATTTGTCTTGATAAAGTCCGTCAGAAGAAAAAACGACTCGGTAAAGGTAATTTTTTCTTTTGTGTTTATTTACACACACATACACACACACAAGTATATATATATATATATATATATATATATATATATATGGATGTAGCACTTTCGCCCTGGCCTGGACGGTCGTGACGCTTGTTCTCGCCAACGGTCGTGACGGCACCAATTGTGACACTGCCACTCGTGATGATCTCGTCACAAAAGCTAGTTTTCAAGACGTCTATTGCAACAACGGACCACTCCCCACGTTGTGATTTGATCTCAGAAAGTTGCGTTGTGGAATTTCAATAGCCGTCTTTCCACCAAAACCAGACCGGACACTTGTGTATAGTACTGATTAAAAATAAACACGGCACCAAAAAACAAAATTAATTAATTAAATGAATAATTTTGATATTAAAAAAAAAATTATTAGTCACAGGAGCAGAGAATAGAGTTGTCAGAATGCCACATTACAACTGAGAGAGAGAGAGAGAGAGAGAGAGAGAGAGAGAGGAGAGAGAGAGAGAGAGATTGAGAGTGTGAGAGAGAGTGAGAGAGAGAGTGAGACAGAGAGAGTGAGAGAGAGTGAGAGTGAGAGAGAGTGAGAGAGTGAGAGAGAGTGAGAGTGAGAGAGTGAGAGAGAGTGAGAGAGTGAGAGAGAGTGAGAGAGAGGGAGAGAGGGAGAGTGAGTGAGTGAGTGAGTGAGAGTGAGAGAGTGAGAGAGAGAATGAGTGAGAGAGAGAGACAGAGAGTGAGAGAGAAAGTTCGTTTTAAAATATCAGAACTTTCAATCCTCAATTAAAAATTTCTTTTCTAAGTTTCCTTAAAGTAACGGCGCTCTTCAAAATTTCACGTATTCATTAAATTTTCATTAAAGTCTTTTCACATATTTTCTATAATCAGGGATGTCAGTTCTCTAGGCAACTTCTAAAATAATAAAGTCCTTTCGGGTTCTTATCGGAGTTTAACGGAGTTTTCCGAAGTAGAGCGAACGAGGAATCAGAAATTTCGATTCTCCTATGATTAAAAAAAAGACAATAACGTTTTTCCGGGATTCCTATCGAAGGCGCATTATTCAAAATTAACTCTTCAAGTTAGCCGGCAGCAGGCTTCATTTGACATTAACTCTTAAGCCATAAGTTCTGTGGTGGGCGACCGGCCGTGGGTCATGGCTCCCCAAGTTGGGAACCCTTTTCCACTGTCGTTAAATTTCGACTCACAAAAACTACTCTCCAGCCAACAACTAGTCACAACTACTAATTTTTCTCGCAGAGTCCGGATTTTTATAACCATCCACTCGGAGGGATTTGGCCGACTCAAAGCTTTTGACCAATGAGACCGTTTTCCACCCACACGATTTGCGAGGATGGGTGGCATGGCTCGACGAATTAATTATGAACAGCTCACATGACGCAATGTCCCTCTGTCATCTGTCTTTCTATTACATCATCTTTAGATTTTTCAATTCCCATAATTTTCTGTTCTCAGGAACATCTGTTGGGGGATCAAACTTTACTTGACCTCATCAAGTGAATCCTGACATTTTGTTATGACTGCGACCATTTTGTCAAATTTCCACCTAGCGCAAAATAACGCGTATCGTATATGAAAAAGAAAGAAAACAATATTTCCTTCTCTTTCTTTCAAATTGTCAGCTAATTTATCTATTCCCCAGATTTTACAAGCACATGATAGTATTAAAATAGCTAATTTTCCTATTCCCCGAGTTATAATAAAGCACAACTAATAATACGACTAATACTAATTCCTCTCTCCGTTGTATTAAACCAAACAAAAAAAATATACCAGCGGGAGATAGTCTCTCTCTATCTCTCTCTCTCTCTCTCTCTCTCTCTCACACACACACACACACACACACACACACACACACACACACACACACACATATATATATATATATAGGTTTGGTAATTGTTTCGATTTTTTTAACCATACTATTTTTACTGAATATTTCTACTAATTTTGAAAAAAATATAGGTGTTGAAAAAGAGAAACATGGGTAAATTTCACAGTATGCTTTTCCCTAAACAATATATATATATATATATATATATATATATATATATATATATATATATAATTGTTCTCATTTTTATATATTTGATCATATATGTACATTACGTTTTTATATCAAACGTAAAAACATATAAATAGCATTCCCTTATTGGACAAAAAAAATGAAATAGTTTAGACATTAAAGGAATCAATCAGGTGAAAATCGATAAAGCAATTCGCTACAATTCCAAAATAGGCCTTCCTCCAAGTCGATAAGTATCTTCAATACAGGAAACTTGTGTCTCCCGCGTACACGAAAGAAATTATTTCAAATGATTGATCACGTGTCGATATAGTTTTTCACTGGGCGTGCCACCACAGACACGTATCAATGCTCGTCGTTTAAACGGAAGAATTCCTTCTCTAATGAGGCGTTTCATTCTTCGTTTGACTATGAAGGATGTGGGCCTTTTTAAAGAATTATTTTTGTTGAATATTCAAGGAAAACTATTGCGTGTATTTTTCGTACCTACATGCGTAAAAGAACAAGAACATGTCACATATGTATCACCATACACATGGAGAAAGAAATATACCTGTAATTATTCTTTGGATTCTCTAAATGTTAGCTGAATATATACGGATGTGATTTTGTTATTTAAAATCGTGTATATGCTTACAAATGGACACACACACACACACACACACACATGTATATATACATATACATATATTATTTGGACTATTGTCCATTCTTTGTACGACGTTTCGGCCGTTGTACACTCCAGCCTTCTTCGATTGCAATGAATTTCGAATCGAATCCTGTATTACAATCACTGGGGTATATAATTCACAAGAACAATCTAACGTCCATATCCACTGGATATAGGCATTCGTTAGTTTCTGTGACTTGATCTACTACCAGGCTACAGCAGTAATGAACAAGTAAATTACAGACTCTAGGCAGGGAATTGGAATGATATACCCAAGTGATTGTAATAAATAGTTCGGTTCGAAATTCCTTGCACCTGAAGAAAGCCGGAACGTATAACGGTCGAAACGTCGTACAAATGGCAACAAAAATGAGGACAATAGTCCAAATAATGTAAATACTCCCTCATCGCAGAAATATAGACAAAGAATATATATATACTTAGCAAATAAGTAGTCGCACAAAGCAAGTCGTGTTTCAACCGTGAAGTATCATCAGGCAGAAGGGGAAAGAGCTTATTTACTGAGTATATTATGCTCTACTTTCTTCTTGTTGAATTTTCTATCGAGTATTTTCTTATTGTATCGGTTGTTTCATATGAATATATGAAAAGAGTTGTAGAACCATCTTGAATCTATTAGAGTATTAATGAACATAATCGATGAAAAGTGAATACACTATCAAAGTAGCATTTAAGAATTTGAACGGAGTCGCCTTCAACATCAAAATGTTAGTAGATAAATGACTCAAAAAGATACTTTACAATTAGTAGTTTGTCGTAATGTACAATTTCATGAGCATTCTGATCTTGCTTTACGTCTCTTCTGGGACAGAAATGTCATAATCAACATAAATATTTAACGACTAAACTACAAACTGCTGAACCCTCCTACAATGAAACATATAAGATAGTTATATATATATATATATATATATATATTTTAACGAAACTTAGTTAAAAACAACCGACAATTTGAAATGAATTGTTTGAACATTATTTTTTATCGTTCCTCGTATTTAAGTAGATATTCTGTTGTTTTTTTTAAATTAAACAGTATTATATATTTACCGGCCTGATTATTTTATGTTATTACGAAAATTTGTGCCATTCGGCAGGATTCGAACCTGCGACCCCTATTTATATAGGGGAAGCTACCATGATCTGGCAACTTCTTAGACCTCTCGACCACGAATAGCCTCCAGTCTAATCGAGGTTTTTATCAAGCCTATATTACATTTTCGTAATAACAATTTATCGGAAATAATCAGGCCGGTAGATAAAAAGATAGAATACTGTTTAATTGAAAAAAAAAACAGAATATCTACTTAAATACGAGTATCGATAAAAAAAATAATGTTCAAACAATTCATTTCAAATTGTCGGTTGTTTGTAACCAAGTTTCGTCAAAATTCGTTAATTTCCGTGACATGTTTACATTTGTTGACATTACGATACATTTCAGAGCAGATATGTTTGTTTCCGATGAATCGAAAATTGTGTTATATAGGCTCACAAACTCACATCTATCTATCTATCTATCTATCTATCTATCTATCTATCTATCTATCTATCTAAAAATGTAAAAGAACACGTAGAATTAAATCCCACTTTTCAAGCATTTACTTTTATAAAGAGTGCTCGATACAGAGTAGAGTTTCATATTGTATTTTTGTTATTCAGTTAAATGCCATACGTGAAACACGCTTTGGGAGATCTTGTCTCGAAAGAGACATGACTGACTGGACAGAAGATTATCCCACAGTAGGTTGCCATAACTTTCTACAGTAGATTGATTGCCAGCCAGGGCGATAGAACCCAATCCGTCCTATTATTTAACCCACAACTGGAGGGAAGAGACGGACTATTACCTTTTCCCAAGGGTATTTGTGCCTAAGTGAACGCAAGGAATTCAACTGGAATTCGAACTTGGCTTCCCGATCTATTGTTCTGAGCCGATATCCACTGCACCACAACGCACATCCTTGTTATTATAATGGTTTATAAAAGTATAATATCACTACACAAAAATTTTCATGTTTCAAAACAAAACTGATCCTCTTCAGGTGATATGTTAAAATAAATAGTGAAAACGATTTACTTTTAAAAGATAAGATGGATTATTTAGAAAATTAGGGAGTGGTAGTAGGAGGGAATATATTTAGGTGTGTCAAAATTGATTCGATCAAAATTTAGAATTATGTAACCATGGAGATAAATATTTAGGTTACGAATGGGGCAGGATGGCTTAGATCTAGACATGTCACTTTTCAATTTTGTCTGGTTAAGATACAACTGGGACCTTAGATATTTTAGAAGGGTAGACAATACTTTTAATCAGGAGGTTGGATTTTAGGTTCTTTTATTGAACAATAGATGTTTTTACTACTATCCATAAGTATAAATCAGAATTATGATTAAATAATTATGATATACTTAGTTATATTGTATTAAGAACAACAATTTAGTATTGTGTAGGTCATTTATTTTATTAAAATAATATTCATTTTTTTTTATGTTAGAGTATTTTTTTTTTCACCCTAACATGGTGTTGACCATTTGGTTGAAAGTAGGTGTATACCAAATAATTTTTCTATTTCTATTTTTCCTGTTATAGTTATATTTTTATGTATCTGATGTTCAGCACCAAGTTAGGGCGAAGTTCCTAAATTTAATTAAGAAACATTTCCCTATGAATAACATTTTAAGAAAAAGCTTTAATAATAATACCCTGAAATTAAATTATAGTTGCACAAATAATCTTGAAAAACTCATTGAAAATCATAAAATATATCTGAAATCAGCGCGTTAATCAAAGTAACAATAATTATCAAAATAATAAATGATGACAAATAAAATTTTAGCAATATTTTTTATGTAATTTTTTATCTGTACCGATCGTTTATTTCTTATTAAAACTCAAATTATCTAGGAATTATCAGATTGCTTTGTTTTTCCGTGCGCTTTCCTCTAGACTTTTAGCCATTATGAAGGTTTACATTCATTTGCACATAGATGAATCTGTGTTGGTTTCATGTATGTAGAACTAGCAGTATAGCCAGGCGTTGCTCGGGTATAATGAAAGCTTTAAAACTAATCCATGGTCCTGGAGCTCAGACTCAGCCTAAAAAATATTTGTGTGCAGTTTGCTGAGAATCGGATAAAAATTGAGGATTTGTATAAAGAACATACAGACAAATAAACAAACACACACGCACAAGCATCTTGCCTTATATATATATATATATATATATATATATATATATATATATATATATATATTATCGATTTTCTACACTATATTAAGAACTGAAACCTTGAAACTTATGAATGTCGTTTCTTATGTTTTTGTCTCTGAGTATATCAAATTTCATTAAAATCAGATCACTCCTTCTATAACCCGATTTTTTCGATTATTGATTTTCGATATTTATCGGGGGTACCTCGACACAAAACCTTGCTAAGAACACTCGCAGACGCTTATAGTACAACTGTGTAAATTTTCAAGAAAATCGGTTCAGCCGTTTCGGAGTCTATAGGTAACGGACACACACATACACACACACACACATACACACGCACAGACAAAGTTCCATTTATAAATAAGTTTAGATAGGTAACGTGATTGTTATATTCCGAACTCGGTACGTATATATCAATTATGTACACCGCAACAGTGTGCTTACCGTTCTTGCAATATACAATTTCTCAGTTAATGCAAATTTTGGATAAAAACGTTTCTTAATATTAAAAAATTAAAATAAATGGATGAAAGATGATCATCGTTGTATTTTTACTTATATGGATCATTTTTCGATTTCTGGACATCCTAGATATTAAAATATATACCAGGAAGATGCCTTTTTATTGTTTAATGCAGAAAAAGAAAATATTTTAACATGCTTTTTCTTTTTCATTTATTTTCAAATTGAAATAGCCAGAGGATATAAGACTATATAACAAACATTTGAGAGTTTCTCCAGATAGCATTTGACTACGTTAAGCGAATCTCGGATCCCAGGTGGATATACCTATCTTCCTTTGCAAACATACTGATTCTGATGCTATCTTAGGCATTTTATTCACTCAAGTTAGGAACGAAACATAACAGCTTACCTTATCGACGTCTTTAATCTTTTCGGTAGAAGGCGGCTAACGAAAATCAACATTTCCCAGGCTAATCAGGCCTGCAAGACGTTAGCAAGCGATAACCTTTCCAACGGTTTTAGAACACCCAAACTTGTGAATGTACTTTTATCTTCATTTTCGTTTATTTGTTGGGTTCTTTGTGTAAAGTGTTGGCAAGTAATGTTCATTTGTCTTGCTAGTGCGTGGAAATGATCTATATTTTATGATAGGTTAGCTTAGGGATATATATATATATATATATATATAAGAAAAATTAAGGCAGACACGTTATTTCATGGTAAATGTTTCCTATATTTGCTATATATGTATTTATATACATATATATTTAGAGCACACTAAGAGAGTTATCCTGCCACTGTTTGTACAGGATACTCGTTTGGATGCTGATATATATATATATATATATATATATATATATATATATATATATATATATATCGAAACAGAAGTGGCTTTTAGGTAAAATCCCTAGGAAAATCCTATTAATATAATTATTAAAACTTATCCAGCCAGAGGGCTCAATTTGATTGAAATTATCGATTTACAGAGGCAAATAAGTATATTTTTTCAGATAAAACTTGAAAATTACATGTCTCAGATGATCATTTCTGAGAAAAAGATTCGAATCGCTCGCTCTGTAGCCTTTTCACTGTTATCAATTTTCACAATTTCTTTCGATAATTGTCATTATCTGTCAAATTATTACATATACTAGACATGTTATCAATTTATTTTTTGAAGTTTTTGTATTTTGGCGTAAGTATGCAATAATGCATGCTCATATATAAGCATACGTACGTGCGCGCGCATTGGTCTGTATAATAATAATATACGCGCCAAAAAGTATGCCTTCTTCTACAGAACGCCCATAGCCCAGAGGTAGAATCGCCGACTGATGCCAATTTGGTCGGGTTTCAATCCTCGGTTAAAAAGCTATCGGAGACTAACCGTACTGATGAGCTGTGATACAGCGAAATAGATCTGTCTAAGGATGACTATATATATATATATATTAGATTTTTGCTATATGCGTGACTCTTCGGAATTGAATTGAGTTCTTTCGGTGACAGGCGTGTGTATACACTGCTTATATACAACACGTTGAAATTTTCATTCTCTGATTCCATACGCCTATGGCTTAGTAAGTAGCGACACCGACTGACACCAAATCGGTCGAGTTTCGATCCCGGACAGAATCTAGTGGATGTATCTAGTCACACTGATGATCTGTGATACAGCGAAACAGATTTGTATGTATATATATATATATATATATATATATATATATATATATATAAATCCTCGTACATACGTAATGTAATTGTTAAGTTATATCAGTCAGTTAAGTGCCATACGTGAAACACACTTGGGCGATCATGTCAAGAAAAAAACATGACTGACTGGGCAGAAGATTATCCAGCAGTAGGTTGCCATTGCTTTCTTCGGTTGACTGGTTGCCAGCCAAGGCTATAGAACCCAATCTGTTTTGTTATTTAACCCATAACTGGAAGGAAGAGACTGACGAATACCTTTAACCAAGGTTCTTTTCGCGTAAGTGAATGCAATGAATTCAACTGGAATTCGAACTCGGCTCCCCGATTTCTCTTTCCGAGCCGATATCCTCTGCAACACAATGTTACACACCCTAAAATAAGTATTTGCTTATCATTTATCTAAGGTTTTATTTTTATGCTTTTCTAACGTTTCATTTTTATTTAATGGTTAGTTGTTGATTTGTTTTTTTCTTGATTATATTTGAAGATATTAAATATGGGATGTTACCTCTGTGCTTTTATAAGTGTGTGTGTATGTGTATGCATATATTTATATGTACATGCACACACATACGTATTAGTGTCTATGTTTAATGTATGTTCATTCATAAATAATTCATTTTTTAAAGTTTATATATCTGATTCATTTTCTATTCATTTCAAGTTTATGTAGTATGTATTTTTAAAAGATGTATCTATTTGCATGTCTACATTTACCCATCCTTTATACTTTTTGTTTAAGTGTATATTTCAATTTTTAAATTCATAGTTTTTCTTTTAGGCATAATTTACAATTTTCCTTATGATTTCCTAATTTCTTTTTTATGCGGAGATATTGTTGTTTTTTTAGCTCCAAATGTATTTTGATAGGGTTGATGAGATTGTGTGTGTATTATCTCTTTGAAATGCTACTTTTTTTAATCATATCACCCCAAGCAAGGTGGTAAAGCCACTGATGTGCAGGGGACTACATTGGTGTGAAAAGATTGGAAAAGAGAAAACCGGAAACCGCATCCTAAACAGGAAACAAGGGATGAGCCTCTTAACCTGTTCAATATACGTGGGTGGAGTGTGTTGTGTTTATAATATCTTTCTTATAAATTGTGGGGCATATATAAGTTTTTTTTTGTCCGTGTTAATATTATGTGTTACGATAGTTTGAATATTATATTATTGGTTAAAAATTAAACAATTAAAAATTGTTAAGTAGGGAATTTTCTTCTTTTAATCTGTTACATTTTATCTTGTTATTTTTCTGAATGCTATTGTTGTTAAAATTGATATTATTTTTCTTGAATATATTTCATTTAGCCTAGTCATTATTTCCTCCATTTTATCAATGCAGCTGAAGTTAATTTTGATTGTATTTTTGTTGATCATGTTCTGTTTTTAGAGAAATATTTGTCTATATTTCTGAGATGAGGTAGTATTTACATTATTTACATTATTTGAACTATTGTTCTCATCTTTGTTGCCATTTGTACGACGTTTCGGCCGTTGTACGCCCCGGCCTAATTCAGGAATTTCGAAACGAACTCTGACAAATGCAAGATTTTAGAGAAATGTTTGTCAATTAATTTGAAGAATATTTTTGGATTTATTGTATTGTAGTCAGAGAGGTTAAACTAAATTATATTACTTTTTCTCTTGTTTTGGTTGAATGAAGGTGCAATGTTGCTGCTGTTATCACACACGCGCACACACACACACACACACACACACACACACACACACACACACACACACATATATATATATATATATATATATTGGAGTAGATAGATCTATCTATCGCCCGGTTCACACTTCACCCACGTCTATGGAACAGGTGAAGAGGCTCATACCTTGCTCCCGCTTTAGGATGTAGTTTCCGGCTTTTTTTTTTCCAATCTTTTCGCAATTACGTTACCCCCCTGCACATCAGTGGTGTTACCGCCTTGCTCGGGGTGATACGATTAAAAAAATGTGTGTGTGTGTGTGTGTGTGTGTGTGTGTGTGTGTGTGATAACAGCAGCAAACACCTTCTAGAATATCAAGAGAAGATGGGATTTAAAAATAGTTACAGAACATTTTTGCCTTAATTATCGCCATCATATTAAACATTTTAGTATGCTGGAATAATCAACATAATCTAATATAATTTTACTTGCCGGTTGTTTTCAATGAAACAAGTTTAAAAGAACGCTAGCAGCATATATATATATATATATATATATATATATATATATATTGTGTATTTAGGCAGCGCATTTTCTTTTAAATATGTCAGATTAAACAAAGTGCAGACACTATGTTTGCTTATTTTTAATACATTTCGTTCACACTCACGCATAATCTTTCGCGTATTGCAATCAAAAGATGTCAAAAATGACCTGTAACTTTTTCAGATTTATTTTCATTCAAATCTTAATTTATTTCACTTATTTATTTAAGCTGACATGTTTAAAAGAAAATTGGCTGCCTAAATACACAAATTTTAAATTATATAATCATAGCAACAGTACTTGTCAATTTAAGCTTAGCATTGTGAAAAGGAACATCGAAGTAACTAATGATAAACTAACAACTCTCAAGAAATACATAAAATATTAATTCTCGGGGCAATATTCATTAAAACATTAAAGCCGTCAATTATAGAATCAGCTATGAATACTGTAGTAATGTTCTAAAATGTTTGTAAAAAGAACAGTTACTTTTATACTTTAACACATGGATGATCATGACTTTACAACGTATAGATAATTTTCATGTTCTAATGAACGCTAGCAATTTGTCAACCGTTATATTTGAAGCAAGACAAAAATGTACAGTAATTTTTAGCTGCAGAGTTTTCAGGTTACATTTGTTACCATAACTCACACCCCTGAAGATGACCTCAGAAAGAGGTTGACAGTACTTGGTTACCATAAGAAATTAATGAAAAGAACATCTGTCAATGTTACAGATCATTTCTGATATATTTTGATTGTAATACGCGAAAGATTATCTGTGAGTATGAGCGGATTTTATTAAAAATTAGCAAACATATTGTTTGCAATTTGTTTAATCTGATATATATATATATATATATATATATATATATATATATATATATACGCTCTCACAGTGGTAGACTTCGACAAACAGTAGCCACTCTAGCGTGAACGCATTGCTCATTCATTAAAATGAATTGGAGCACTCTGACTGCTGCGCGCGTAATATGATATGACTGCCTCCTTCCACCGAACGCCCCGTGGCCCAGGGGTAGAGTCGCCGACTGACGCCAGTTCGGTCGGGTTTCGAGCCTGGGTCAGGGAGCAATCGGAGTCTAACCGTACTGATGAGCTGTGATACAGCGAAACAGATCTGTCTTCGGATGACAATATAATATATATATATATATATATATATATATATAGGTATCTCCACTCATTTTCGATGCCTAAATTTAAATTTAAATTTTAAAAATAAATAATTTAGCTTCAAGCTTTAAAATTAGCTTTAATTGAAAGCCAAGAGATTAAATTTAATAATTCTAGTAAGCAAAACATACTGGTGTATTTTTAACTGAAATTATATTGATTGAAATCCAAAATTTTAAAATTTTACTAATTTTTTTAAATATACCGCCATAATTGATTGATTGACACATTACGTACACAATAGCCCAGTTTCTGTTTT
>JBBBDQ010000266.1:12990000-13002500 GCA_037127315.1 Ascarosepion bandense
TATATATATGTGTATATATATATATATATATATATATATATATATATATATATATATATATATATATATGTATATATATATATATATATGTATATATATATATATATATATATATATATATATATATATATATATATGTATATATATATATAATGTCTATGTGTGTGCGTGTTTGAGTGTGTGAAAGAGAAGAGAGGCAGGAATGTATATGAGATAACGTAATGTATACAGGCAAATTTGGGATCGTTGGATCGGATTGAAGCTGAAAATATTGTAAACTTAGCTTTGTTAATAATATGAAGACAACTCATGTTGAAGATGTAAACGCTAAAGAGACGTATTTTCAAAAATGTTTAATTGCCGACACGTTATAACGGATTAAAGAGGGCCTACTTGTAGCACATTGAGAAATATAGAGTCTAAAAGATACATACCCTAAAAAATAGGACGTAGCTACAACTAAACCCTTACAAAATCGGGTAAAATAATCTATGAATATGAGAAGGTGGTTGTAAGCAGATAAACTACTCAAAACATTAACAACAGCTACAAAACACCCTGAGTTCAATCATATGAGAATAAGTGAAAATTATATTGAAAATCTCAGGACGAACAAAAATAACAATACCAAGTCACGACAACATTTAGAAACGTGTATTATTTGGAAGAAGGTGAAAAACTGTCATTTCATTTTTCAGGACACTCTAAACTGATAAAAGAAATCTTAGTGCTTTTTCCTAATAAAACAAAGATATGAAAACAAATTCATTCTACTCTACCTTGAACCAAATCATGAATAGATAAAATACTACATCTTTATACCAATACATTTTATTCAAATAGCAAAACATATAAACAGTAGAAAATACACAGAATATAACATAATACAGAATAGGCATGTAATTAAATAGTACAAAATAATTATATTTGTATACACACACACACACACATATATATATGTAATAAGACAGATAAGCAATTGAATAATGAAATAATTTATATATATATATATATATATATATATATATATATAGTCTTCCGCAGACAGATCTGTTTCACTGTATCACAGCTCATCCATCCATAGGATTAGACAGCCAATTGCCTTTTACCCAGGATTGAAACCCGACCGAATTGGGGTCAGTCGGCGATTCTAATTCTGAGCTAAGGGCGCTCGGTAGAAGGAGGTAGATCTTTTAGCGTGTATATTGTCATTATGCACGCCCAACAGCTGAGAATGTTCTAATTCATTGCTGAATGAACGATGCTTAGATGCCAGAGTAGTTATTGTTTATATATATATATATATATATATATATATATATATATATATATATATACTTATATTGTTATATAACAATATGGAATAGCTTAGTAATTTAATAATATAAGATAATGAAATAATTTATATATGAAGATATATATATATATATATATATGCATATATATAAATAAATTATTTCATTATTTTATATTATTCAATTATTTATTTAATCTGTATTATGTATATATATATATATATATATATATATATATATATATCATCCATATATATATATATATATATATATATATATATATATATATCCTGATGCACTGCAAAAGATAAAGCATATGTAAAGATAAATATGACCTGGCGATTATTTTATACATGAAACAGACTCTCACTGCTGTAGAGATTAATGTTAATTTTTATGAACGCATATATTGTAAATATTTTCAACATGACCCTAAACAAATGAAACTGACTAAAGCCAGTTTATTCTCTCGACACCTATCTTAATCCTACTTTGAACCATATTCACAGTCAGCTATATTTACTGCCCGCTAAAGGAGTAGTGGTATTTTTAGAATCACATTTAAACATGAATCTAGTAATTACCGTGCAGTATTGATTCATAAGTTCAAACCATGTTTCTCTTTTCATTTTCGCTCTCTCTCTCTCTCTCTCTCTATATATATATATATATATATAGTGAGAGAGACGAGTTGGCGAAAAATGAAGGAAATGACTGAAAAATCAATACATAGGTAGTACTTGTAGTATACATCGATATATAGGTCGATTGTGTTTTGTTAGATTTGTAAATAGATTGACTGATTAAAATGCACTTTCAAAGTAAAAGCTTTTTAGGAAAATACAAAAAAAAAATAACATGGTGAAAGTCTTTGTAGTTTTCCCTTGGAATTGGCTTGATATCGATTCAATCAACACCGAACTCTTTGAAACGAAACGTACTTGTTGAAGAAGACACTAAAATGTGACAAGGCAATATGGAAAATTGTAAAGAGGAATGATCAAAAGGAAGCCGAGAAAAAAAAAAGAAGGTAAGTAAATATAAAGGAAAGATAAGTCAGGTGATATGTCATGAGGTGGTGGTCAGGTAAAAACGACGGGAGATAATAAGAAGAATAGGGAAAGCAAAGGAAAACAATTACAAAAAGAATGATTAAATAATAAAAGAACGAAAGAAAGAAAAAAGGAATAATTGGAAAGAAAGAAAAATAATGATCGGTAAAGGGGCAAGAAATACAGAGTAGATAGACTTAACTATCGCCCGGTTCACACTCCACCCACGTCTTTTGAACGGGTGAAGAGGCTTATCGCATGTTTCCTGTTTAGGATGTGGTTCCCGGCTTTCTTTTATTTTTTTTTCCAAATCTTCTTTCACTGTTTTTTTTTTTTCTCTTTTTTTTCTTCTCAATTGAAGTAGATAGACTTAACTATCACCCGGTTCACACTCCACCCACGTCTTTTGAACAGGTGAAAAGGCTCATCCCTTGTTTCCTGTTTAGGATGTGGTTCCCGGCTTTCTCTTTTCCAATCATTCTACTCGTAAGTAGCCCTGTGCGCATCAGTGGCGTCACCGCCTTGCTTAGGGTGATATGATTAAAAAAAAATATCTGATGAAAACAAGGATAAAAAGAAATGATAATAAAAGAAGGAAAAACAAATAAGTGAGGAGAATGAACAGAAAACGAGTCACAGAAAAAATGGGAAAAATCAAAGAAAAAGCAAGAAGAAAATTATGACATGAAGAAAGAATGAGGACTAACGAAAAATGCGTAAATAATAAATGGTTAGAATATGAATGAATGAGAGAGAAAGAAAATATGGGAAAAAAAAGAAGTTATCAAAAAGGGGGAATAGAAAAATGAATGACAAAAAATGAATGAATAACAAAAAAGAAAGACAAAGAAAGTTTTTGAATAAGAATATAAGAAAAAATAATAAATAATTATATAAAGAAGAAGGAATGAGAAAGAATGTGTTTAAATAAGAAAGAATGAATGACTATAAAATGAATGGATAACAGAAAAATAATTAAATTGTGGGAATAAAAATGAAAGAAAGAAAAAAGAACCAAAGAAAGGAATAAAATAGAAATGTGATATATTGAAGAAGAATAAGAAAATTAACAAAATAAAAACAATTTCACCTCTGTGGTATGTCAGTCAGTTAAATGCCATACGTGATATACGCTTTGGGTGATCATGTCTAGAAAGAAAAATGACTGACTGAGCATAAGATTATCCCTCAGTAGGTTGCCATTAGCTTTCTGCTTTAGACTGGTTGCCGACCTAGTCTCTAGAACCCAGTCTGTCTTATTATTTAACCCATAACTGTAAGGAACATCAGGATTAATAACTTTCCCAAGGTTTTTTTGCGTAAGTGAATGCAAGGAATTCAACAGGAATTCGAACTCGGCTCCCTGATTTCTCGTTTCGATTCGATATCCACTACACCTCAACGCACAGAAAGATAAAAGAAGAAACCAAAGACAAATACATGCAAGTATAAAGCTGTATTTGAAGCGTTCACGAAAGAAAGATATATTCTTAAAACGAAAGAGCAGAGAAACAGAAACAAAGAAAATAAATAGAAATCCATCAAGTAAGAAAAAGGAAAATGTAATGATGTGAAGTTTATTTGTAAATAAGAACAGAAAAACTGAAGCTTAAAACGTGTAAATTGGCAAATAAATTTGAACAGGAATTTGATTTAAAATGAACAATTGGTTGAAATAAATAAAGAAGTGGTCGAAGGAATTGAACCAGTTGAAGAAAATGAAGAATATTTCTGAAAGAAATTATACAGTTTGATGTAGAAAAGTGGACGAAATAAAAAATTTAAATGACATGAAAAGTAAAGAAAATATTGAATAAAATAAAATTAATGTATAAAAAGTGAAAATAGTTATGTATGAGCAAGTCAATTAATTGCCATACGTGATACACGCTGTGGGCGATCATGTTTCAAAATTGAAATGACTAACTGGGCAGAAGATTATCCAGCAGTAGGTTGCTATTGCTTTCTGCGGTAGACTGGTTGCCAGCCAAGACTATAGAACCCAATCTGTCCTGTTATTGAACCCATAACTGGATGGAAGAAACGGATTAATACCTTACCCAAGGGTATTTGTGCGTAAGTGTATGCATGGAATTCAACTGAAATTCGAACTCGGCTCCCCGATTTGACGATCCAAGTCGATATCTACTGCTCCACAACGCACATCCAACTGTAAAAAATAATAATTTAAAGATAGTGAAGAAAGATTTAAAAACGCATAAACTTTATATTAAAAAAATTATTTAGAGGAAATCACCTTAGAAGTAAACGAATGAATGAAAATAAAAAAAAGTGAAAAATAAATGAAAAATAAACGCAAATGATAAAGAGTTTTTGTGAAACATAACTGAAGAAAAATTCAAGGAAAACATCAAAAATTAGGTTTCAGTTTGTCTCGTCTAACGTGAAAAGAAGCGAATTACATCATTTTATTATACAGCTTCTTTTCTCTCACCTCCCGCCTGTGGAATTCCCTTCCGCATGCTTGCTTCCCCAACGGCTACAACCTCCAGGAGTTTAAATGTAGGATCAGTAGACACCTTCTAACACACTAACTCACACCCATTCTCTCCAACTCTCTCCCTATGTACATCCTAACTCGTCTATCACCCTCCTTCTGACATTTCCTATACCCAATCGCTCTATGTAACCCCCTGCGCTCTAATGGCAGTGGAAGCCCTTGCTTGGAGTGACACGATTAAAAAAACGAAACGGCAAAAACATAAGAAATGATATTCAGAAGTTTCAGGGTTGCAGTTCTTACAATAGTGCAGAAAATCGATAATATATATATATATATATATATATATATATATATATATATATATAAAAGGCAAGATGTTTGTGTGTCTGTTTATCTGTCTGTATGTCCTTTATACAAATCCACAATTTTTATCCGATTCTCACCAAACTTCACACAAATATTCTTTAGGCTGAGTCCAGAACCATGAATTAGTTTTAAAGCTTTCATTACACCTGAGCAACGCCGGGCTATACTGCTAGTTAGATATATTTATAATATTCATCATATAAAGTTTTTTATATGATGAATATAAATTTAACTATCTTTTATATTTATAACTCAGCCATTCGTTCTTACTTTGAATGCTGATGCCATCTTTGGTCTGGTCCTCCTGCTATTCATTTTGAGGTTCTTGAAATAATCCAAAGAGGGATCTGTAGAGTAATCGATCCTGACTTGCCATCTTAATGTCATTAATTTTCTCACCGACGTGTCGTGGCGTCTCTATATCTTTTTAACAAATATTTTCATGGCAAATGCTCTGAAGAGATTTTATTCCTGGTTCCCCGTCTACATAAATTTAATCGTTTTACTAGATTGGCATGTAGGTCCCACTCGTTTACTGTTGAAATAGATAATGTTTAATTGAATTTTTCTAATATCTAATTGAACTTTTTTATCGAAATTCCCTCTTTTTGGGGAATCTCTGTTGTTTCCTTGCTTCCGTGATAATTAAGAGCTTCAAAGAATAAAACGCGATTCAACCGCCTTGATATATTGAATATCATCTTGAATCCCGTCCATGTTTTATCTTTACGTCAATCCTCACGATACTATATCTTTTCTCTCACTTTCAAACTCTGTAATACCATAGATATTAGTGGCATTTCCAATTTGCTTGGGATGATATGATAAAATAATAATAATCTTCTGTAACTGTAACATCAAATAATCTGTACATCAAATAAACAAGTCTTAAGTGAGACCCACAACGCAGAAACTGAGACTATTGTGCTATCGTAACTATTTACGTAGCTTTAAATAAAAGCGTAGAATAGATGCACATGCCGGTTATTGGCAATGACCAATATAACATACAACATGTGTGCCATGTGCCAATTAACGTGTTATTGGCAATGACCAATATAACATACAACATGTGTGCCATGTGCCAATTAACGTGTTATTGGCAATGACCAATATAACATACAACATGTGTGCCATGTGCCAATTAACGTGTTATTGGCAATGACCAATATAACATACAACATGTGAGCCATGTGCCAATTAACGTTTTATGATTCTTTTATATCGAGAATGGCGCCACTAACAGAAAATCAAAAAAGAATAATGGAGTTGCTTGAAAATTATTCTGATAGCGAAATTGTTATATTTTGTAAAAGAACAAAAAACTTTCCTTTTTTTATTACTATTTTGATATTGGAATTTCAAATAGATGGTTATATGTGTGTCGTAATTGTTATAAACGCAGAATGTGGCGTTAGCTGGAGATCAAAATCCGAGGATTGTCCGTAATGCATCCTACAAATTTAATAATTTTTGTAGAACATTTTTAATTAAATGTTATGAGAGGCTAGTCTCTCTAGCATTGGTTTGGGTACCTCCACGTGGTGTAATAGCAAGCTTACTTGGACCTATTGGAAATAATAAGTAAGTTAGATGCTCACAGAGTATCCCATATTTTCAGCCATGTGTCATATTTAAACGGCACTTAGAAAATCAACTGTCTAGCTTTGGTTGGTAATTATTTTAAGAGAATGATAATTTAGTTTTGAAACTCTAACTCAAAAATCGCCTTAGAGGCACATGACTTGTTATTTATAACGACCAAATTTGATTTAGTTTTCAAACAAAATTATCAATTTTAAAACCAAACAACGTTTAAAATACACATGGTTATCTCAACTATACACCTCTTACGTACACAATTTTATGATAACTCATGTGAGTCGAAATTATACAGAACTGTTGGCTATATTTTATATCAACAACAAACGCAGCTGCCAAAACTTATACAACTGTTGTTACTTATCCGAAGGATTCAATTTAAGGAAACTCTCTGAAGCCCTGTTTTATCTGTCTCTCATTATCTTCTTTTCTCATGAACTAAACAGTAATAAATATGGATGCAAGGTAAAAAAAAATCATTTGTTTATTCACTCAGGTGCAGAGGTAAAGCATATATATCTAGTAGAGAGGCGTGTCCAGTAGAAGTGCTTGGAAGTCGTTTTTTGATTAATTTTAAACTTTTCATGTTTAATTGAACGATTGGTTTTCTTTACTTTTTTTAATTTAGCAGAAATCTCTTTGTGGATTGCTTGTTTCTCTCTTTCTTTTTTGCTGGCCCTGTGTTAGGTAGTTTGTCTCTCTCTTTCTCTTATTGGCTGGCTGTATTTTGGTTGTCTTGCTGCCATCTCTTAACCACTTGACCCTAGTTCTTTCTTCACCACCCTGTATATCCTTTCCTTTCTCTCAACCTCTGCAACTCTCATCACACATGTGTTCCCTCCCTTCTCTTGCTCCTTTCTAAATGGTTTGTTCTTCTCTTCGCTCTCTTCTATTTAGTGTTTTACTCTTATGTAGCCCCCTGCACATCAGTGGCGTTACCGCCTTGCTCGGGGTGATATGATTTAAAAAAAAAACTATTCTACATGGATGATATCAAGCTCATTGCCAAAGACGACGTTAAGATGAAGGTTATTCTTAATAGGGTAGAATATTTCAGTGATTGTATCGGTATGGATTTCAGACTACATAAATGTGCAAAAGTGAAATTCAAGAAAAATGGGTATGATAGAAACAAACTCAATAGAAATCAATTTTGTAAAAACTTCAAGAAGACGCCTATAAATACTTAGGAGTCATCGAGGAGTTGGAATAGACCATAACGAAATAGGAAAGAAAGTGAGAAATTATACTACAGACGTGTGTGTCTGGTGTTACATACTGAACTGAATTCACAAAAAAAGAATATCAGCCATAAACACTGTCTGTCCATGTGATGGAATAGAGTTTTAACATCCTTAACTGGAGCATAGCTGACGTTAAGCGAATGAATGTTAAAACGCGAAAGCTCCTCTATTGTCACTGCATGCCTCGACTTAAGGTTAATGACGAGTGTCTGTATGTGTCCAGATTCGAAAGAAGATAAGTTCAACTAGAATTGGAAATGTCTTAAATATCCACAACAATGACACCTATGAAATACTTCACCCTGTATATATTTTCCTTTTTCTCTACCTTTGCAACTGTCATCACACCTGTATTCCCATCCTTCTCTTGCTCCCTTCTCTGACACCCTCTGTAACTGTACTCTCCTCCTATCTAATATTTTTCTCTTATAACCCCCTGCGCATCAGTGGCTGGTTGGAGTGAAAGGATTAAAAAAAACTTTAACCAGCAATAAAGAAAACTACCAAATTAAAAAAATAAAACAAATGTTAATGCAATCTACGAGATGCAGAAACGATACCAAGATAAGTTTCTTCGTGGTCAGTACTCTATCCGAATCAAACAAACTGGTGTAGAATATCTACTTAAATAAGTGTATCGATAAAAAATAATGTCGAAACAAATCATTTCCAAATGTCGGTTGTTTATAACCAAGTTTCGTTAATCTTCGTTAATTTCCGTAACATGATGTTTATCGTAAATAATCAGGCCGTAGAAATAAATATATAATATTGTTTGATTATAAACAGAATATCTACTTAAATAAGAGTATCGATAAAAAATAATGTTCAAGCAAATCATTTCAAATTGTCGGTTGATTATAACCAGTTTCGTTAATCTTCGTTATATATAAGAAAAACGTACGAGAAGCCGTAAAAGTTTTGTTTAAATCGTAGATTTATTGTTGCAATTATTATTATTATTATTATTATTATTATTATTATTATTATTATTATTATTACATACTTATATGATATATTAAGTGTCCATAACGGTATTTATGTTGATGCACGTGTTTCGAGTCTAAAGTTGACTCTCTTTAGGCGAATATACGTGTGTCTTCCGATATTGAGATCCTTTTGTTTATCTGATGGCCAAAATATAGGTAGGTGGTGAGCAGGTCAGAAAGTTCATATACGTGCATGTTTGTTGATTGTTTTTTGTTTTTTTTTTTCAAACTCGCATGTTAAATCTCTTCTGTCACTTTTCGTTGGTTTTAAAAAATAAATTGACTTGGGAAATTTGATTTCGTCTTTATACTTCAAATTTGTTTCCAGAGATTTTGTTTTAATTCTACCCTACGAATCATCTAGTTCTCTTTATTGTTTTTTGTAAACTATTTGAATTTCGTGCTTTTTTGTTGTTGTTGTTGTTGTTGTTTGTTTATTTATTTATTTATTTTTTGATCGCGTTTGAATTTAGCGTGTCTATGTGTCTCTTAGGTTTTTCTTGTTATTTTGTTGAGAGAAAAATTGTAATGTTTTATAAATATTTCTTCCTGGATCATGAGCGTGTCATAATCTGCATTTCTCTGGATTTACCCTCACTACATTCGTGTAAATGTTGAGAAACGTAGAGCTTTCAGTTATTGGCAAGTTTAGTGTTACTTCTGTGCAGGGCTACTCTTTAAATTAGGGGCTTATTTTGCCCCCACGTATATTTTTGCGCATTCATCGTATTTTAGAGCATAAATTACGTTTTTACAATTGCAGCTCAGATATGTTTTTATTTCGGATATAGATGTGTTTTCGAACTTAAAGCTTTTTCCTTCAATTATTATGTTGCATGTCGCACATATCATGTTGCATTTTGCAACCCACTGTTTTGTGCGTTTCTCTAATTTTGATGATGCTAGTATGTTTTATTAAATTTTGGTGTCGGCGTTTACATTTAATTATTTTACTTGTCTTTAAGAGTTCCTTTATTTTATCATTCTTGTTGAGTGTGTGTCTTTTTATCTTTGTAAATAATTCTAGGTTGCTTTTGATGTGTGTGGAGACGTATGCTAGAATGTTTTATTCATTTTTATTTTTTTTATTCCGGAGAGATTCTAATGGTATTTCTTCTGCCAGATGGAAACGTTCGTTTATTAGTGGCGTTGGATATCCTCTTATTTGTAATGGTTTTTCGTAGTTCCATGAAGCGTATTATACGAAAACTTTCGTTAGCTACTGTTGCGCAAATTCATCGTGCTAAGGAGTCAGTCAGTTTAGTGTCATACGTGATACACGCTTGGGCGATCATGCCTCGGAAGAGACATGACTGACTGGGCAGAGGATTATCCTGCAGTAGGTTTCCATTGCTTTCTGCGGTAGACTGGTTGCCGATCAAAGCTATAGAACCCAATCTGTTCTGTTATTTAACCCATAACTGGAAGGAAGAGACGGATTAATACCTTTCCCAAGGGTATTTGCGCGTAAGTGAATACAATAGATTCAACTGGAATTCGAACTCGGGGGACGGATTTCAGAAAATTTTAGGTTGGTGACTCTTGAAATGGAGGTATATTTGGGTGTCTGTGAGTTTATGGTAAATGTCTGTGATGATGTAATTGTTTTTGTTTTTTATGAGTACGTCTAGGAATAGCAGTTTATTTCAGCTATATTCTAGTATGAACTTTTATGAATTTTAATATATTTAGTATGAATTTTAATGTGCAAGTTTTGCAATAGAGTGTGTAGTTTATTTATAACTCCCCATATTGATCTTCAAAAGATAAAACAATCATCTAGATATGTCTTCCATGTTTTAGTAAATTCTGTTTCTATATCTTCCCCATATTTATGTCCTATTAGATTGTATAGGCTTTCTTCTAGATATGCTAATGTGTGTGTTACATATGTCGGTGTCATTTTTATATATAGTATATTACTGTGCAAAAGTATTAGAACAAGAACTATTTTATCTTTTATGAGGCATCAAAATAAAGTTTGAAATCACCCCTCTCCTAACACTTTTGCACTCTACCGGTAGTGTGAAAAAGTGTTAGGACAGGAGTGATTTTCCTAAAAGCATCACTGAAAAGACAAGTAAATTGCTAATAAATTTTGATTATTTAAAACTAGGTGTAAAAGAAATGTATTAAAAAAAAATTATATTTAATTTTTCTTATATTCTATTAAACAAGTTATGTTGAAGCTACTCATTATTCTATTATCCTTGGATATGACTGACTTTTTTTCTTTTTCCTCCCTCTCGAGTTGAGCTGTAAATAATGTCAACATAGTTAAAAGTTCCTTTTTAAACTTTATTTTGATAATATTTACCTATCTGACCTCGGGTAGTTCATGCAAGTGCTCTTTACTTTAGAATTTGTCAAAAAAATATTTTTTAAGCAGCACACAATGCCAAAGGTAGCAGAGCTAACAATTGCACAAAGGAACAGAATAACGACTTTAAGAGATGTTGAGTTGAGCTTAGAAGGATTGCAGCTGATATCAAATGTCCCCCAAATACAGTGAAATACACAATGGATAGAGAAAAGTAAACTGAGAAATTTGAAACGAAGAAGAGGAATGGACGACCAAGAAAACTATCTGATAAATAGGTTAAATATCTAAGATATCTAGCCTGAGATATCTGAAGAAGACAGCCAGTGAATTAAGGGACGAGTGCAATAAACTGCTTCTTAAAAATGAACAGGTTTCTAGGTTCAAAATTACCAGGAGACTTTGTGAAAATGGATTTTATGGGTGAGTAGCGGTTAGGAAAGTACTGTTGCGTGAAGTAAACGTAAGAAAGTGCTTAGAATTTACAGAACAACACAAGGATTTGACGGTAGATCAGTGGCCAAAGTATTCTGGAGAGACAAGTCAAAATTTGAACTTTTTGTCTCAGTATGTTAGGCGAAGATCAAATGAAAGGTAATTTGTAAAACGAATTGATCCAACAAACGGAACCACTATATTCAATCCATAGCCAAATCTACTGCTAAGAAGATTGGGTCACTATGTCGATCCAGGATGTTTTTTCCACCTGAATCCATCCTGCATATATACAAGTCAACCATCCGTCCGTGCATGGAGTACTGCTGCCATTTATGGTCAGGTGCCCCTGCCGTTCTCCTCAGTGTTCTTGACAAGCTCCAAAGGAGAGTCTGTAATGTGATAGGTACTGATCTGGCGACTCGACTGCAGCCACTTTCCCATCGTCGAAATGTGGCCTCCCTCTGTCTCTTCTATAAATACTTTCATGGCTTCTGCTCGGATGAGCTTAAGTCACTGATGCCTCCTCAACAGGTGTTTACCCGTGCAACCAGACTGGCAACTAGGTCCCTCCCATTCACAGTCAGGTTAGCCAAATGCAGACAACAATTCTACTCCTGCAGCTTCCTCTCTCGCACTTCCCGTCTGTGGAACTCACTCCCGTATTCTTGCTTTCCTGACGGCTACAACCTCCAGAAATTTAAATGCAAAGTCAATACTCATCTACTAACCA
>JBBBDQ010000266.1:13005000-13235000 GCA_037127315.1 Ascarosepion bandense
ACCTCGCAACCCCCGTTCCGTCATCCACCTGATCAGGCCCTGCAAATATGTTATCCGCTGCCTTCCTCTTTCTCTGTTTCCATCTATCTGGCCAGTCAGTATCAGTTTCTCCAAGCTCTCCTTCCTTATTGCATGTGCCAGGAACTTTCTTATGCTCAGTATTAATTTCCTTTTTGTTGCCATTCTTTTCAGCACCTCATCATCGCTTGCCTGCTCAGTCCACGATATCTGCAGTATCCTTCTCTAGAACCGCATTTCCGATGCTTAAATTTTTGTTCTCAATTTCGATTATATTGTCCAGCATTCACTGCCGTATTGAAGAACTGATATCACATAGCAATCCAGCACTCTTTTCTTTGTTTCTAGTGAAATGTTTCCGTGCTTCTGGAATGCGTCATTTCCCATGCCAATTCGCCTTCGGATCTCTGTGTCGCACTTTCCATCTTCTGTTAGAACATTTCCTAGGTATTTAAATTTTTGTACTTGTTTGATTCTGGTAACTCCCAACTGTATTTGGCATTTTGGTTGCACCTTTTGCTGATAACCATACATTCAGTTTTCTTAAAGTTTATTTGACGTCCTTTTTTGTCACTCTCCACCGCTACCTTCTGTAGGATGTCTTGTAGTTTCCTTTCGGTGTCTGCAATCAACACTGTATCATCTGCATACCTTATGTTGTTCAAGTTGTGGCCTCCAATAAAAAATCCTGCTATGTCATCTAGGTTCCTCAAAATATTCTCACTGTACAAGTTGAACAGATCCGGTGAAAAGACACATACTTGTCTTACGCCTCTTTCTATCTTTGTATATCTGCTGAAATCGTTACCTGTCCGTATGCAGGCCGTTTGCTGCCAGTAGATATTCTTAATTACTCTGATGTCTTTCCCAAAAATGTCGAGGTTACTGAGCATCTCCATCAATTCTTTGTGTCGTATCTTGTCGAATGCCATCGCATAATCAATAAAATATAGGTACAAGTCTTTCTTGATTTGTATTGCTCTTTCGAAGAACATTCTAATCATAAATATGGTGTTCCTTGTTCCAGTGTCTTTGACGAACCCACACTGTTCCTGTCCTATCTCTGGCCTGATTCTGCTTCTCGCTCTATTCATCAGGATTCTGACAATCAGTTTTGTAACTGTATCGAAAATTGAAAAGTTTGGTGCAAATCATCAAGCCATCGTATTTTTTAAATAATTTTCACCTTTTTTGTGTTTATTTGAATATTGTTTTCAATGTAAGTTCAATGTGTACATTAAAAGTTAAAGTATTTCACGGAAAAAATTGTACAGTTATGTCACATCTGATTGCTATAAGCTTATTTTATCTCGCATCTGTCAACACATTTCAATTACGGTGGAAATCTTATTAAGGCCAACTGTATGTTAAAATATATTTACTATACATTTCATATTATAAATAAGTAAAACTAGTGTAAACCTCAATAAACTAACATTAAATTTGCTAATTTTCAAAAAATAATTTGTCACTTATGTATATTTTAGTTTTGTAAAATTTTTATATCGGAGAATTAACTTTTGTTTGCGAAAGTGTCGATCACTCAAAAATGGTCGAAAAACTGAAAATTAAAAAAAACATTTATATTCCAATTAAAATAATTTTTGCTTGAAATACATCAGAGTATTTTGCTTACTTGAAATAGTAAATTTAATCACTTAGCTTTTAATTAAAACTAAAATAAAATTTTCAAGAATTTTTTTTTATTTTAAAAATTCATTTTAATAGTTAGTTATCGAAAATGAGTGGAGGTACCTATAATAATATTATTAACACATGCACCAATAGCAAAACATTCACTGAGTGCTTTTGTTTTCAGCATCAGTCTGCAGAGCAACGAGATGTCTTTAGTTGGATTTTATTTTCAACTGTAAAACACATGCTTCCGTAGTAAAGAGATAAAAGTGATGGGATAAATTTATGAATATCAAACAAAGCATTCTTATGGTTTCATTTTTTAAGACACTTTAATTATCCGGTTTACTAAAGTATATTACTGATAGATTTTATCATTCAATTTGAATTTTGGCAATAAATTGGAAAAATACGTTACTTATATTTTAAAATTTTTGACTCAAAAACATTTTTTCTTATAAAAATTGTTTAGCTCAGCCTACCTAAAAAGTGATAAGTTTCTACGACTTTTATTAACTTAATGTTGCGATTAGCAAAGATCGTAAATTGATCTTCTCTCCAAAAATGAGTAATTTTAGTAGCGCAATAACGATAGCTTATCATAAAAATCGAATGTCATTTTCGGAATCAACAACATCAAATTAGCGAAAAAATAGGATTTCTTTCTTGGCACCAAAAATTCGAGTTGAGCAGTATAATCAATCGAATCATTGATACCATTCTTGATAATACTTAAAACATAGTTCCTGAGGCTATAATAGAAGCACCGCCTTACTGAGACTATTTTAAATGGACCGGGATCAGGAGTCGATTATAAAATCTTCTGGTCGCTAAGACTATACTAAATGTTCCTCAATACTGGAGCTATTTTAAAAGCATTTTGATTTTGAGAATATTTTAAAAGCATCTAATCTCTGAAACTATTCTAAGAGCAACTAATTCTGAGATTGTTTTAAAAGCTCCGTCTCCCTGAAACTATTCTAAAAGATCCTCGTTATTGAGACTATCCTAAAAATACCCTATTCCTGAGATTATTTAAGAGCACCCTTTTCGTGAGACTATTCTAAAGCAACGCGTTTCTTAAACTATTTAAAAAGCTTCTCTTCCTGAGACTATTCTAAAAGCTTTTTCATACTGAGACTATTCTAGAAGCACCACGTCCCAGAGACTATTCTAAAATCACACCGTTCGAGAGATTCTTCTAAATGTACCACGTCCGTGAGACCATTCTTAAATTTGAGATTATTTAAAAACACTTAGTCCGCAGACAATTCTAAAAACTCTTCGATACTAAGATATCTTTAAAAACTCCTTGTTTCTGATATTTAAAAAAAAAGACTCCTCATATTTTTCTTTAATAAAATCACCTCAAGCAAGGCGATAACGCCACTGATGCGCAGGGGGCTACGTAAGGGTAAAAAGATTGGAAAAGAGAAAACCGGAAACCGCATTCTAAACAGGAAACAATGGATGAGCCTCTTCACCTGTTCAAAAGATGTGGGTCGAGTGTGAACCGGTCGATAGTTTAGTCTATCTACTCCAATTGAAAAAAAATGAAGAGTGAAAAGATTGGAAAAGAGAAAACCAGAAAACATATCCTAAACAGGAAACAAGGGATGAGCCTCTTCACCTGTTCAAAAGAAGTGGGTGGAGTGTGAACCGGGCGATAGTTTAGTAGTTTAGTCTATCTACTCCAATTGAAAAAAAATGAAGAGTGAAAAGATTGGAAAAGAGAAAACCGGAAACCGCATCCTAAACAGGAAACAAGGGATGAGCCTCTTCACCTGTTCAAAAGATGTGTGTGGAGTGTGAACCGGGCGATGATTTAGTCTATCTACTCCAATTAAAAAAAAAATAAAGAAAGAGTGAAAAGATTGGAAAAGAGAAAACCGAAACCGCATCCTAAACAGGAAACAAGGGATGAGCCTCTTCACCTGTTCAAAAGATGTGGGTGGAGTGTGAACCGGGCGATAGTCTAGTCTATCTACTCCAATTGAAAAAAAAGATTTTGTGACGATTCTATAAGCATCTCGTTAGGCAAACTTTTCAAAAAGAACATCGATTCTGAGACAATTCTAAATGCTACTCTTTCTGGAGATTATTCTAAATGCTCTTCGTTACTGAGACTATTCTTCAAGAACCTCTTTCCTTATGTAATATAACAATCTGGCCCCACCCGAGGATGGCTGATGCAAGCGAGGGTGTTTCCGGTCGTTGAAAGGAACGGATGTCGTTTGACCTTATTTCCGGCAGCAGCGGAAATAACTACAGAGGCAAACAGAACAGGTGTCTCTGAGAATTACGTGGGCGTGCGTGGGCGAGGCAAAACCGGAAGAAAAAGTCCCGGTTCTGGAAGATTATAAAAAGACCTCGGCACACGGATTCGCCAGTAGAGGAGCAACAGAGATCGGCCTGTGAAGAGAGAGACACAACAGATAAGACTACACTCCCGTCAACCCATTAGAAGCGCGCTCTCTCAATTCTCTGTTCCCTATGCTACACGGTTCATCGTCATTAATAAAAATATAACTTTATATTTTTATATATATGCGTGTTTGTTGTTTGTCGATATATAACACTTAGTTTATTCTAAAAGCACGTCATTCGTCAGATTATTCTAAAACGCCCTCTTCATGAAATTATTCTAAAAGCACCTCGATTTTGAGGCTAGGCTAAAACCACGGCATTTTATAGACTATTCAAAAACCTCGTTGTTCCTGAAACTATACTGAAAGATCTTCGTTACTTAGGCTATTTTAAAGTACTTTCATCGAAGATGAAGGAAAATCTTGAAGCAGTGGAAATGTGGTTCTACAGAAGGATGCTGCGAATATCATGGACCGAGCATGTGAGCAATGATGAGGTGGTGGAAAGAATGGCAACGAAAATGAAAATTAATAGTGAGCATCAGGAAGAGACAACTGAAGTTCCTGGGACATGCAATGAGGAAGTAGGGCTTGGAGAACTTGATACTGACAGGCCATTTAGAAGGAAAAAAAGATAGAGGATGGCAGCGGATAACATATATGAGGGGTCTTAGCAGGTTAATGACGAAAAGGGGTTGAGTGGTGTAACAGGAGAAAACGTACTAAGAGCCACAAGGGATAGGGAGACGTAGAAAGCCATGATCGTCTACGTTCTGAAAGGACAGGGCACATAAAAGAAGAATATTTTACACTATTTTAATAGCTCCTCGTCTCTGAAATACTATTCTAAATATCCCGTTCACTAAATGCTCTTCGTCCCTAACACTAAAATCTCCTTGATTCTGAGACTATTGTAAAGGCGCTTTGTGACTTAAACTATTATAAAAGCACGCAGTATTTAGAAAATTCTAAATGCACCTCTTTACTGAGACTATAATAAATGCACCTCGTTCCTTTGACTATTCTAAAATCATCTCGTTTCTGATACTATTTTAAATGCTCCTCGTCTCTGAGAATATTTATAATGCTACTTGTCTTTGAGACTACTCTAAATTAAGCCAAAATTTGCAGACATACTTGTTGAACAGCAAAACATTCTTCGAAACCGTTAATATCTGATGCATCATTACATATGAAATCTTTGGATTGCCATTGTTATCAATTAGTTTATAATTTCTTTGTTAAATATAGTATTAAGTGCTATTTATCTTATTATAGAATAATTAGAAATTCACTTAAAGACCAATAGTAAAAAAATTGATATTTTTATTTAAAAAAAATATGCAAAAATATGTTACATTTTATTTTGTGTATAATATTTTAAAATACTTTATTATCATTCTACCTCTTAAATTTGTATAATATTTTCTCAGATAAAGAGACATAAGGTAACAGAAATTTGATTTCACGAAAGGCTGCTAAAAATACCATGCATTGAATACGTAAGGAACGACGAATATATATATATATATATATATATATATATATATATATATATATATAGGAAAAACTATGAAAAAGTTGTAAGTTTAAAAATGTATATTTTGACACTATTTGTTTATTTCTATTATTATATTTTATATTTCAGACCGTCCTCGGTCCTTCATCAGAAGCAAATGATTTTCAAATTTAATTTAGAAACATATTTCGCGAGAGCGTCTATGGAGAGAGTTTGTTTACATCACCTGACGCAGAAAGCAACAGATTTTTTAAAAAATATTTGTCAACGTAAACCTATCTTTAATAATACTTATAAATTTGTTTTAGAAAGGTGCTGTTTAAATGTTTTTTGTGTGAAAAAAAAATTCTTGAAGAAAAAATAGAAACCAACGCACACTTATAAATAAAATTAGAAAAAAACAGTTGAAATTTTTAGCATACTTAACGAGGAAAGATGACTTAAAAAATTAACACTCACAGAAAATACTGAAAACTAAAAGAAACGCAGGAAAGCAGCAGGTCACCTACTTAGCGATGATGGAGGACGGAACAGGGTTGAAAGTAAAAATAATTGGAGAACATTAACGTATATTTCCTGAAAGACAAAGAAAAAGAAGAAAAGAGAACGAACAGGAGGAAGAAGAAGAAGGGTAGGAGGAGGAAAAAGAAGAAATTAATTAGGCAAAATAATAAGAAAAAGAATAGGAAGCAGAAGAAAAGTAGGAGAAGGAGAAAGAAGAAGAGAAGAGGAAGAATAAAAACAAGATGAGGAGAAAGAAGAGGAAAAAAGAAGAAAAAGAAAAAGAACAGAAGAATATAGAGGAGAAAGAAGAATGGAATAAGAAAAATAGAAAGTGGAGAAAGAAAAGAAGAAGACAGAGAGAAGGAAAAGAAAAAGTAAAAAGAAGAATAGAAAGGATAGGAGGAGGAAGAAGACGAAAATAAATAGGCGTAATGATAAAACAGAATAGGAAGCAGAAGAAAAGTAGGAGAAGGAGAAAGAAGAAGAGAAGAGGAAGAATAAAAACAAGATGAGGAGAAAGAAGAGGAAAAAAGAAGAAAAAGAAAAAGAACAGAAGAATATAGAGGAGAAAGAAGAATAGAATAAGAAAAATAGAAAGTGGAGAAAGAAAAGAAGAAGACAGAGAGAAGGAAAAGAAAAAGTAAAAAGAAGAATAGAAAGGATAGGAGGAGGAAGAAGACGAAAATAAATAGGCGTAATGATAAAACAGAATAGGAAGCAGAAGAAAAGTAGGAGAAGGAGAAAGAAGAAGAGAAGAGGAAGAATAAAAACAAGATGAGGAGAAAGAAGAAGAGGAAAAAAGAAGAAAAAGAAAAAGAACAGAAGAATATAGAGGAGAAAGAAGAATAAAATAAGAAAAATAGAAAGTGGAGAAAGAAAAGAAGAAGACAGAGAGAAGGAAGAAGAAAAAGAAAAAGAAGTATAGGAAGAGTAAGAGAGGGAAAAAAGAGAAAGAAGAGGAAAAGGAAACAAGCAGAGGAGAAAGAGAAAGAAGAAATGAAGAATAATAGGAGGACAAGAAGAAGAAGAAGAAGAAGAAGCCTGGAACAAAAAATTTTGTGTTCTTTGCATTTTTACTATAATTATTACAATCAGTTCTAAGGTGCTTTTATTTTGCACAAATAGAAAACCAAAACCTCCTTGTCGTTATTTGATGGAGATATTCAGAAACATACTTGACTATTCATTAAATTTTGAATTACCACATGCTATATATATTAAAGAGGCTCAAATATTCAACGGTATTGTAGGAATGGGTTAATTTTCTTTTCTTATGATCTTTTAAAAATTTCTACGTGGTTCACGAAGGTAGAATTTTATTATAAAAGTATTTATCAGTGTGGTCCAAATATTTAACAACTGAGAAGCGACGCCAAACATTTTGGAGACTTGATTTGGTGACTTAAATCTTTATTTAATGGCGGAATTTATCGGCAAAGGTTTCACAGTATGATAAACACTGTCGATTATTAATGCAAACGCCACACACCTTCGTCGCTTTGGCGGGTTTCATAAGCCTTTGAACTTAGAATTGACGCCAATATCTTTAGGGAGATCCGAGAGTAAACCAACAATTCTTTCAGTTACGAAAATATTTATAAAGTTCACCTGCTATCATGAGAGAAATTTTAGCTAACTGTAATATCTATCTGTCTCTTTTTCACCCTGTTTATATATATATATATATATATATAAACTGTAACTAGAAATGATATGCAAGTTAAGAATTGGTATAAATAGTTACGTCTTTAATGTTAAAAGTCCTATTATGATGTTGTTTAGATTCTACTCAATATTATATATTCGATATATATTGATAGAGAAAATTATTGTTTTTAGTTAGAAAAAATTTTACTAATTTAAAAAAGCAGACTAATTTGACTGTTAATAGTTTATTTGTAACTATTTATTTTGATAATTTTACATCATTATACCTTGTAAAACTAACGTAAAAAATAATATAAAAGATTTTTTAACAAATTCCTCAATTTCTTAAAGGAAAAACAGAAAATAACATTTTATTTAAAAAATAAAAGATATATTAACGAAAAATAATATGCACCATCTAAAATTTATTTCACAAATGCTCCTTTTTTTAATAACACTTCGCAGTCTATTGTCAACATCTGATGTTAGATTTGCAATTTTAGCGGCTGGTAATGTGTTTGCAGCAACTTTAAATGCTCCACAGGTTCTCAATAGGATTCAAGTCGCAGCTATTTGAAGGCCAGTTCATAAGAGAATCTTTAACAAATCCCTTGTCATTCAACCAGAATTTAGTAAACTTTAATGCATGACTTGGTGCGTTGTTTTGCATAAATATCATAGACCTACGCTTGACTAAAGAGTAGTTATCAAGCCATTCAAAGAAATACTGCTCTAGAAAATAACAATAACTTTTGGAATTTATTTTAACCCCGTCTTTCACTTTAAATAGACCTACTAACTCATTACCAATAATCCCAACCCATATCATGCCGCCTTGTTAGCGTTTAAAATTTTTTCTTGAGTCGTGTTACTTGCAAACCAATCCTCGAGCCCATCCATCGGGCCCATCGACGGTGATCCTTGATTCGTTTGTAAAAAGCACTTTATTGAAATCAGTTTTCCTGTATGTTTTTTGCCCACTGCACTCTTCTTTCCTCCTGTTTTTTGTTAAAATGGGTTTCTTTATTTGATTCTTTACATCAGCAAACTTCCTTCATACTTGACATCTTGTTTCCCTTGACACCATAGGAGCTCCGGTGGCCTCAAATATGAACGCACTTGACGCATTTGGGTTTCTTATTAATTCTCTTCGGATATGTGAGAAGATCTCGCTTTGTTAAATTCCGGAATTCAGCCTGAGACTTTTTTCCTTCATTGAATTCCTATTTGACATATTTTCTTGATTGTTCGAGGATCCCTTATCACAAACTTAGAAACTGAAGCGAAGACATTCCTTTGCTAATTTCTTTGATTATATAGTTCTTTTCATTCATTGTTAGTTCTTTTTTACGAGCCATACTACTAAATTCTCGTTCTTGCAAATAATCACTTGTCACTGCAAATTACTATAATTACTGAAAAATAATAATTATCAATATGAAATTGAAATTGGGGATTAATTGCTTTCATGCTTACTCGCTATACATAATAGTACAAATTATTTCATTGGATAACACATATCTATGAATTTTACATAAAATATTTGACAGTACCTCTTTTGCATATAATCTCGAGACGCACTACTTTCGAACTTTCGTGTCGGGCATTTTATTGTTAAGGGTTCGTCTTGGTTTTTTTTTCTTCTTTCAAACGGGTACTAGACGTATTGTTCTTGTGCGCTGTTGTTTCTTTTTTTTCTACCCCTATTATTTAACCACGAGGTAGTTCTCGCCGGGTTACAAAACGGTTTAAATTACTGTTAAGTTAGCACTATTTTCAGAAGTTTAGTTATTATTAGTGTTGCCTTATTGTGATTAGGTTCATTACTATATATATATATATATATATATATATATATATATATATTAGAAGTAGTACAAACAATAGGTTGAAATTTCATTGTTCGTCGTGATTTTCTTTATTCAGAATGCGAGTTACATTGTACAGCATTGTATATGGTAATATTTTTATTATAAGATTATAATAATGCAACGCAAGATCCGTTGGGATTTGGTTCTATCTTATTAGCACCTCGTCAGGTAGTGAACTATTTTTTTATTGTTAGCAATTATTATATATAATATCATAGAATATTATATACTATTTTACATGTATAAAATTATTATATACATATGTAAAAAAATATTACACAACATAACTAGGTGCAAATAAGATAGTACCGAAATACAACGGCTCTTGTTTTCGGTAAACTACTTTTTTATTATGAACTATTAATAATATTCTCATATATATATATATATATATATATATATATATATATATATATGTGTGTGTGTGTGTGTGTGTGTGTGTGTGTGTGTGTGTGTGTGTGTGTGTGTGGCTACAGAGAAGGAGGGATAAATGTATACATATAAAAGTGTGGACAAAAAGTAATAAAATATTACATAGTTTCATTCAGTAAACAACACCAGACGCCCCTTTGATACTATTTGTGTGGGTTCTGTATTCATATGTGGGAAGCCATGTATTCAGAGCATCCATACACCATCGCTCAGGTTTTCACCCTGAAGAGGTTCACTGCAGTCTCACTTAACGTTAGCTCAACTGAGTGCTACCCTCTGTTTCATGAGATAAACGTACGCTTATGTCTATCCAGATGCTTATTGGAAAGTGGGACGTGGAAGCCTAAAGCTCGACAATATGCTAGTCACCTTGATTTTATTTGTTTTGTTTTTCTCATACATTATGATAGGTTTAATTATTTTTTGCTATATACTTATTATTATTATTAGTGATAGTAATAGTACCAGAATGAGGACACATATATATATATATATATATATATATATATATATATATATATATATATATATATAGTCAAAAACTCTCAACGAACAGCTCGGGTCAAAATTCAACTTTTTTTTTTTTTTACCAACGAAGATTTTTGTATATCTAGGACAGAGACGTTGCCCACAGTTGAAATCAAATAATTTAAGTTAACCCCCTCCCCTGATTCTGTTTTTCTACCTTTCCTTCTCTAATATGTGTTTCCTTTCCCTTTTTTCTATCCCACGTGACATCGTCTGGACAAATTTAAATCATTCACTGTTGTATGAATTTGGTTTTGAAAAGCTACTGGGACCACAAAATACCGTATTACCAATGAATTTGCAAAAATATCTAATTTTTGTTTCCTGATTATATTCACTTAATTTCGATTTCGTATCTGTCTCTATTGGAATTTCAAGGATTGTATATATATATATATATATATATATATGAGTTCGTCCCTCTTTCAGTAAGCATCTGTATAGAAATATGCATATCTCGTTTAAGCGAAAAGTTCTTTGGTCATGAGTTTGAAGCCTAACTCTTCAGGGCGTAAGCATGAGCGATGGTATATGTAGACCGTCAGATTTACAGTCTACATGGTTTTCCATGTGCAAATAAAATCGACACAAATATTATCTGTGTTGCGTGAAGAGAAATGTATACGTCAGCAGAGACGGCGCTACTATTGGTCCTGTAGATATTAAGGATGATTATGATGATAAAGATGTGCGTTGTGGAACATTGGATGTCGGCTCGGAACGAGAAATCGGGGAGGTGGGGGAAGAGTTCGAATTCCAGCCGAATTCATTGCATTCACTTACGCGCAAATACCCTTGGGAAAGGTATTAATCCGTCTATTCCTTCCAGTTTTGGGTTAAATAACAGGACAGATTGTGTTCTATAGCCTAGTCTACCGCAGAAAGCAATGGCAACCAACTGCGGGATAATCTTCTGCCCAGTCAGTCATGTCTCTTTCGTCCAAGCGTGTATCACGTATGGTACTTAAGTGAGTGATGATGATGAATTGTGTTTATACTTACAATAAATTTAAGCATGTAACTTAAAATTGATAATTAATAGAACCACACTGGTCTAAAATTGAAAATCACTTATAAAAAAAACGAGGCAGAAATAACAGTTATCAAGAAGGCATTGATATAAATTGAAAATTAAGAACAATAATAAAACTACACTCAATGCAGAAATTACCATTAGTAAAAACGTAACTGTATAAATCAAAATTACAAAGAAAACATTACAAAAATGACAGTACGAAAAATGCCGCCCAAATGACGATTGCAAAAGAATTATGTAATATTTCGATAATCGATTTTCAATATTTATCGGGCGTACCTCGACTCAAAACCTAGCTAAGAACACTCGCAGATGCTTATAGTACAACTGTGTAAATTTTCAAGAGAATCGGTTCAGCCGTTTCGGAGTCTATAGATAACGGATACACAGACACACACACACAGACAAAGTTCCATTTATAAATAAGTTTAGATAGATAATACTTGAAATTAAATTTTGGGTACTTTTCATTTAAAATTTCCCAAGATTTCACATTTAAAAAAATTTTAAGTTGCACCGTTCTTTGTAAACGGTCTTCAAATCATTAATCTATCTCGGCTCCATCTTCAAACCTTTTTGTTGGCTGAAAGTCTGAACAATAACTTAATTACTAAATCATATCTTGATTGTTATGAACACATCATTCAACAATTATTTCACGTTTATCCTTCGTGTCGTTATCTTAATGTCAAAACATTCAACGCTGCCCAAGTTTGACATCTTTCATCGGAGAGAATTAAATTCCAACATACTCCGATACATTCATAATTCATTTAATCAAATAAATTACTCTTATACCATAAAAATCAATAACATTAGATCCACTTGAAAGTTTTAGTACAGGGATAGATTTTTTTCATAGGCGCATCGATCTTTAACTCCCGCACATGACGGGCTGGATTCCGGTATAACAAAATAATATTCATTTTTTTCCATCCAAATTATAAAGATTCTTTAAATGCAATGGAGCGAAGGTCATTTGTGAATCCTGTTTATAAATCTGAAGTAAAGTTATTTACAATGTTTTTATTCTTACTGCCCTATTCACGGTATTTATCCCTTGGGGAAAAGTGTTCGATCTCCTAGTTGATGACTGTGCCTCTGAGATTTCGTCCTGGATAAAAACTGGCATTGATCCCTTCATACCTACCAGGAAATTTCGTCTCAAACCTCATTCATCCCCTTGATTCACTCCTGTCTGTTCGGCCGCCATTGCCCACAGGAATCACTACTTTCGACTATTTAGGAGACAGTCATCTGACCACACTAGGCGCCTACTCACGTCTGCTCGTAATGAGTGCAAGAGAATCCTGAATGACGCCAAGCGGTTGTTTGCTGAGAGAATGAGACAGCGCATAGCTGACCGCAAGTTCGGCTCCAAAGAATATTTGAGGTTATGCAAACGGAAGCTGAACAATAGCAAATCCTCTGTCCCTCCTTTAATCAATGAATTTGAGGTCCTCATATCATCAGCGGGCAAAGCTGAGTGCTTTGCTTGCAGATTCTCATCCAACTCCACATTTGACTCATCTGGATTAACCTCACCGGACTTCTCTATTAGAACTGAGGCTAAAGTGTTCGATATATACATTACTCCGACACTAGTATCCGGTGTATTATCAAAACTTGACCCCCATAAGGCTAGGGGTGGTGATGGAATCCCGTTGATTGTCCTTAAGACATGTGCCCCCGGACTCTCCTCTGTCCTCTCTAAATTCTATAACTACTGCCACTGTGCTTCCTGTTTTCCTGCATGCTGGAAGGCCTCTTCTGTCGTTTTTGTATTTAAGAACACTGGTAAACTCTCGGACCCATCCAGCTATCGCCCTATCAGCCTTCTACCAATTTTCGGGAATGTGTTCGAGGCCATTATTAATGCCGAAATATACTTTTCTCCGACAGGCAGTATGACTTCCGCTTTGCCAGGTCTACGGCCGACATGTTAACGACCATTACAGAGTACATGTTACAGGCCCTTGAGGAGTCCGGCGAGGCTCGTGCTGTTGCTCTGGACATCTCCAAAGCTTTTCACAGGGTTTGGCACGCTGGCGTTTTATGCAAGCTACAGGATTACGGTATTGCCGGACAATTGCATGATCTGAACCAATCTTTCCTAAATAACCGCATAATGAAAGTCGTCCTGAATGGGCATGCTTCCACGTCTTACTGTACAAACGCTTGTGTCCCTCAGGGCTCTAACCTATGCCCGACGCTCTTCCTTATTTTCATAAATGACCTCCCAGGCCGAGATCAAGAGCCAATTAGGCATCTACGCAGATGACACCACAAGTATCAGTATGAAACCCGGCGTGGCGGACAAACATAATCTCGCTGCTGATCTTGAGAGGGATCTACATTCTGTGGTGAATTGGGGTAAGAAGTAGCTTGTAAATTTCAGTGCGTCTAAGGCCAAGCTGCTGTCTGTCAATAATCACAGGCAACCTCTCCTGCTTCCCATAAGCATGAACCAAGGGAGTTTCCCCGAGAGCAATACACTGCACCTCCTCAGCATTACCCTCTCTTCTGATCTCATGTGGAACCACTACATTGAGTCTATATCTAAATCTACTGCTAGGAAGGTTGGCTCACTGTGTCAGGCTAGGATGTTTTTCCCGCCTGAAACCATCATGCATATATACAAATCAAACATTCGTCCGTACATGGAGTACTGCTGCCATATATGGTCAGGTGCCCAGGCTATTCATCCCCGTGTTCTTAAGAGACTACAAAGGAGAAACAGTAATGTGATAGGTACCGACTTGGCGGCTCAACTACAGCCACTTTCCAACCGACGGGATGTGGCTTCCATTTGTCTGTTCTATAAATACTTTCATGGCTTCTGTTCCAACGATCTTAAGTCACTGGTGGTTCTGCAACAGGTGTTTACTCGTGCAAACAGATTGACAACTGGGTCTCACCCATTTACAGTTAGATCAACCAAATGCAGACGACAATTCTACTCCTGCAGCTTCTTTTCTCGCACTTCCCGCCTGTGGAACTTGCTTCCTTATTCTTGCTTTCCTGACGGCTACAACCTTCAGAAATTTAAATGCAAGGTCAATACTGATCTCTTAACAACTTGACCCTCGTTCTTTCTTCACCACCCTGTATATCTTTTCCTTTCTCTCCACCTTTGCAACTGTCATCACACCTGTATTCCCTTCCTTCTCTTACTCTTTTCTAACTCGTTCGTCCTTCTCTTTCACTCTCCTGTAATCTTTTTACTCTTATGTAGCCCCCTGCTCATCAGTGGCGTTACCGCCTTTCTCGGGGTGATATGATTAAAAAGATATTCGGCCATTGTACACCCCGACCATCTGCAAAGGATATTCGTTTGGATTTTAAACCTAACCATTTATTTGGTCCATAAAAGAAGACTTTTTTTTAATTTTATGTGGCATGCTTTTAGATATCACACTTTAAGTTAATTCCCCTTAACTTGACTTTACCTTTTTTTTTTTTTCACTTTTATGTGTTTGGGCTAAATCAATTTTAAGATTATTCAATTCATGTTTCCCTGGATCATGTGACCTTCACTTAGAAAATCCTAGTCCCGTGGACTAAATAACTAGTTCGGTTTGTAATTCGAACCAAAAGGGTCGAAACGAGATGTTACGATACCAAATCAAGAAAATATAAACAGATTCGATAAAGTTGGTTCAAACTATTACTACATGATCATTGCTGGTATATTACGGGATCTTGATTTATAATTTGATTCGCATTTGGTATCATTAGTGCGACTTTTAAAAACATAATATCAGCATTTTGAGGAAGTCATTTAACAGTACCAAGTTCCTTATACATCATAATAATGAATTATTTGAAAATAGAAATGATATTATGGCTATGCCCTTTAAACATTAATTTAGTCAGTTAAGTGCAATAGGTGATACACGCTTGGGCGATCATGTCTCAAAAGAGACATGAATAAATGAGCACATGATTTTTCCGCAGTAGGTTGCCATTGTTTTCTGCAGTAGACGACCATTATAATTAATTAAATAACAGATGGAAGATTTGAAATGTTATTCTGTACGTACGCAAAGATCAAAAAAATTTCCTATTAAATTAAGTATTTTGTAGGGTGCCCGACTACTTTTTAATTTTATTTCTGCTTATATTTTATTCGCTTTTCTACGTTTTAAAATATGCCTATTTCTGATAAGTAATTGTTACTTTTACATAAAATGAATCACTTATGTAAATGTAATGCATATAAGCTTCGAAAATATATTGAAAAATATTTTACGCGTGCACAAATACTTATTTCCTTATTGTATCTAAAGCAAAGAATAAAATTGTAAGATAAATTAGAAGGAAGAAAAATTACAAAGAAAGAAACCAAATAAATTATGAAGAAAGAAGTAAGAAAGAATGAGAAATGCTGTAACACTAATTAATGAATGACACTTTCCCATCCACGCAACCCACATCCTCGGTATCCTTACCCGTCTATCACCCTCCTTCTGACATTTCCTATCACTTTCCCTCATGTAACCCCCTAACCACTCTTTCTCATCACTTTCCCCTATGTAACCCCTATCCACTCTTTCTCATCACTTTCCCCTATGTAACCCCCTAACCACTCTTTTTCATCACTTTTCCCAATGTAACCCCATAACCACTCTTTCTCATCACTTTCCCCTATGTAACCCCCTAACCACTCTTTCTCATTACTTTCCCCTGTGTAACCCCCTAACCACTCTTTCTCATCACTTCCCCCATGTAACCCCCTAACCACTCTTTCTCATCACTTTCCCCCATGTAACCCCCAACCACTCTTTCTCATCACTTTCCCCCATGTAACCCCCTAACCACTCTTTCTCATCACTTTCCCCTATGTAGCCCCCTAACCACTCTTTCTCATCACTTTCCCCCATGTAACCCCCTAACCGCTCTTTCTCATCACTTTCCCCCATGTAGCCCCCTAACCACTCTTTCTCATCACTTTCCCCTATGTAACCTCCTGCGCAACAGTGGTAGTGAAATGCCGTGCTTGGGGTGAAATGATTAAACAAAAAAAAAACTCTTTCAAAATATAATGAATGTGTGCGTGTACTTATCGATTCCGAAGTCCAATTTAAAGCCAAATTAATTGCATTAAAATTTTTACAGAAAAAGTATGAATACATAAGATCCATAACAGAGCAACTCGTCTCCTTAGTTTTGGCTGGAAGACCACTCTGAAAATCAAAATCTGAAATCTCTTTTAGACATGGCACAATATTTGTCTAATAATTGTTCTCCGTGAGTTCTCTCTCTCTCTTTCTTTCTCTCTCTCTCTCTCTCGCTCTCTCCCTCTCTCTCTTTCTATCTCTGTGTGTATTGTACTTCCATCAGGACGTCTGAGATCATGACTCTCCACATCTTTCTGTCCTTGGTTGCTCTTAATAAACTGTGTCTTTCTGTTATTTTTCCTAACCCTGTTTTCTCATCCAGTTACTGAAGTTCACTAAGTATATTATGCTCTGCTTTCTTCTCCCTCTCTCTTTCTCTCTCTCATGATTATCATATTTCCAAGACCTTCTTTCCTCATTTTATGCCTCAGAAATACCAATTACCTCTTCCTGCATAAAACTTTGTCGTTGTTCACATTTTCAGTACATGCAAATATTTAGCAGTATAAAATCCCTTTTTAAAATTTAGAGTTAAAGTTGTTTTTGAGCTAGTGAACCCAGTGTGATTCTACAGAAGAATGAAGCGGTTATCATGGATCGAGAATGTGAGCAATTATAAGTTTTTTGAAAAGGATGGAAACGAAAAGGAAATTAATATTGTGCATCAGGAAGAGACAGCTAAAGATCCTGAGAAAGGCAATGAAGGAAGGAGGGCTTGGAGAACCTGATACAAACAGGCCAGATAGAGGGGAAAATATACAGGGGAAAGCAACGGATGATATTTTGAGAGCTTGAGCATGTGGATTACAGAACAGCGATTTCCGTGGTACGACAGGAGAAAGCGTGTTAAGAGCTACCAGGTATAGGGAGACATGGAAGGCCATGGTTGCCTACGTCCTTAAAGAACAATTCACATGGAAGAAGAAGAAGAAGAAGAAGAAGAAGAAGAAGAAGAAGAAGAAGAAGAATTCTATGGTTCTTGATAAAGACCATGTATCTTCGTAAACTTTCGTCTGGCGTTACAGAACCAAACACAAATAACGGTTAGTTAGTGAAGTGCCACACGTGAAACACGCTTAGGCGATCATGTCTTGAAAGAGACACGACTGACTGGGCAGAAGATTATCCCGCAGTAGGTCGCCATTGCTTTCTGCGGTAGACTGGTTGTCAACCAAGGCTATAGAACCCAGTCTGCCCTGTTATTTAACCCATAACTGGAAGGAAAAGACGGATTAATACTTTTCCCAAGGGTAATTGCGCGTAGGTGAATGCAAAGAATTCAACTGGAATTCGAAATCGGCTCCCCGATTTTACGTTCCGAGCAGATATCCACTGCACCACAGCGCACAATAGCGATTGCATATATTAAAACTACATTAGATGATGGCTTTCGGCAACACTAACCAGCATGCTTATGTAAAACAACATTTTTGCTGCTTCAAGTCTCCTCTTCAACTTTAACAAAATCGTCTTGCAATCACTGTAATACTGGAGAACAGAGTTGCCATAGAAGTTTAGTACTAGTTTCCTTCTTTCTAGCGAAATTTTTATTCTTCTTAAAAATTCACAGACATCAGATGTATGGGGCTATACCAAGTACATGTATTTCCCATCAAAGATATATTTATAGATATAAGCAAATTTAATGAAGTCATGAATGTTTCTGAAAATGAAAGACTGTTACTATATAATGATTTAGTTACCTGAACTACTGAAATATTTCATTGTGATTAACGTTGGAATAGAATAAGAATAAAAATATTCCTTGGTTAAATGTTTGCATTAAAAACGTCATAATCCATGTACATATTTCACTGATTTATGTTTATATATATATATATATATATATATATATATATATATATATATATATATATGTATATATATACAAGCCTGATTCATATTGTACATATTTCACTGATTTATGTTTATTTTCCTTGTACTTCCAGGAATCTACATTTCTCGAAATAGAAAATAAAACACATTTTTAGATTTATACAATAAAATCAGCGAGCAAGAAAAAAAAACAGAAGCTAAAACTGACCAAGTAGTAGAGTTAAGTTTCTTCATACTGGGAAATATTCTTCGAGATATACTTCATTTATATTGACTTAGGGTTCAAGTTCATAAATAAATATTAATTGATTTAATAAATAAACTGGTAAGCTGTTAAAAGACATATGAGCAAAATTATTGGCAATATTATGAGCCTTTTTTGTACTTAAGATAAGTTTGGATTTTTGATAAAAACACCGAGTAGAATTTTAATTATTTGCCTTTAAATTGATTCTGTTTATCAGATTAATCGAAATATTAAAGGTTTAGAGTCGACTGAATTATTATATTGAACCAGACATTGGCCATCGTAAAGGTTTTATTTTATTTCTATGTTTGACTGATAATTCGAGATGACACTCTTCATGTTGACTTAATAAGAGAATTATTTGCGCAAGCTCTATAAAAATTGTTTCCCGGTAATATTTTGACCTGAGATTATCACAGCACAAAATGCTATTCATCAAAACTTTACTTGGAGATTTAGTCTAAATGTGTATTGATATAGGCTTACATCCCAAAAAATCTATTTTATAGTTGGATATTATTATTGCATAAAATGATAAATATTGTCGTGATAATTGAATTGACAGTCTTATGTAATGCACAGACAAACATATAAGTATATATGTTTAGTTCAACAGTAGAAGAAATATTGTAGTTTATATCTTATCTTAAACGATATTGTTTTCCAACTGACTGATAAAGATTACTCAAGCAAAAAGAAAGAAGAAATATAATAGAAATGAAACAACAAGTATCGAAAACTAGTTTAATAACTTCTTATTCTTCTTATTGCATTTAACAACTGATTTTTTATATTCGGTTTACTGAAGAAGTTCTCGTCATGTGTTGATTTTTTGTGGTAACTTTTCGTTACAGGAATGTCTTAAATTACCGATAATTAAAACGATCAAGTTCGTCATCAAGTACAATGGTTACTAAAGAAACAATGCCTGTTGCAATTTAATTGTAATATTATTCATGGAGAAATTTTCTGGGATTCTATTGTCATTTAAAAATATTATTTCTTTTTTAACTCATGATTTTCTCAGTGAATGCAGAGAATTTCTATTTTTGAAAGGGAAAAGATCTGCAAATATTCACAGATGTACATTAATGAAGGTTGCTCCTGCAACACTTCTGGATGTTTTCCACGTTTAAGTTGGTAAAAGCCTCTATGAGTCTTGCCTTCAGTTTATGCTGTTCCAAGTAATTCTCTTGGTCTCTTGATCAAACGCGACCCACGCATAATAGTCAAGTGGGTTGAACAAATGCAGAGCCGAGTTGCTAGACATAGCGTCATCCGGCAGCCATATTCTCGACCCACGTCAGTACTACCTCATCAAGACACTTGCTGTAGGCTTTCCTGTTGAGCCTGTGACCTCGTGAGAAGGTGAATGAAAGTATAACGTCGGCATTATTATGATCACCCCAAACACTTTTGTAATAACAATAATTCACATCCATCTCTTTCCGAATTCGTCTATACTGCCCCCAAATTGACACCAAACGTTCTGAAATATTCATATAAGAGCTTTCGACGCGAATGACAAAAAGAACAGCTTGCAGTTTGAAAATTTATGGCAGAGTGACTTGCGTCATGGTGCTCATTTTCTTGCAGAGGTTTCCCAATTGACTTTACTATTACGTCGAGAAAATCAAAAACAACGCGGTGCGCGAAATTAAAAATGAACTTTACCCATCGCATCCTATATATCTATATATATATATATATATGTGTGTGTGTGTGTGTGTGTGTGTGTGTGTGTGTGTGTGTGTGTGTGTGTGTATATATATATATATATATATATATATATATATAAGCCTGATTCGCTGTATCACATCTCATCAATCAATGTGTCTAGACGTCCATTACTTTCCAGTATATATATATATATATAATAAAGCAAAACAGGCTTGTATGTGGATGGCTAATATATATATACATATATATATATAGGATGGCATGTGTAAATTTGATTTTTAACTTTGCGCATGCGCGTTTATATATATATAAACATACACATTAAAGAAGATCAATAGATATGAACTATAACAGTTTCGACTGGATAGCTTGACTTCGGATTGTTCGATCTATATCAGTTATATAAATCATTAAAATACGTGATAAGAGATAATATTGAAAAATATTTATTCTTGAAAATATATGTGTTTTTCATTATTAGGCTGCTGACTTACTGTTGTACGTATATATATATATATATATATACATATATATATATATATATATATATATATATATATATATATATATATATATATGTAGAGAATGCATTGCTAGAGAGAAAGATTTAGAGATTGAATATGGCAGTAACGTATTTGTGCGGATAACACGGATGAAGTACAGAATAAAATAGGCAGACAAAGTGTAATCTACGAAAAAAAAATTCTAAAAAGATATATCGCCTGGTGGAAACAGGAAAGAATTAACAAACGTCAATAAAATCAGCTGAGGATGAGGATCATTTCGAACAGTAGAGGTTTTACTTAACTGTACTCTTGAATTTCTACTGCAAAGACCGTAAAAAAAGGTAAGGAAACAAATGCACTAGATGAATATGTTCTGTCAATGTCGATAGTCGAGGGAGATTTTGGCGCGCGATGAAAATAACAAGAAAATTAAAACAATGAGTCTATGACAAATTACACTCCGGCAAGGCAAGGCAAGGCGGGTCTTAAGCGTAAAGGAGCACAAAAGAGTGGGGAATGCAAGAAATGTTGCGCGAATTCAATTCCCTTGGCTTGTTGTCCTGCCATGTCGGTAATTTGGCTTCCATCCGTTATGGGGTTTCTGGTTACGTTTCCACGCTTGACTACGCCACTTTTGTTTACTTGCCTTAAAAAAATAATTTTTATTTCTTTATTTGTCATTTTCTTCGTGTCGTTGTTTCATCAGCATTGGTCAATTTGTGCTTTATGTTAAGTACCATCAGCATCATTATCGACATTGTCCCTGCTGTCATTTTCTTAGCATGAATAAAATAATAATAATATCTAGAAATATTCTTAAGAGATCGAGGGACAGCAATTTTAATTTGAGTAACCTTTCATACTGTTGTTTTTTTCAGTTTCAAACATTAGTTTTTCTAATCTATTTTAAATGAAATCAAGATTATTAGTTCTACTACCATAGATATTTCTTTTAAGATTTGTACTTCAGTCAGTCATTTAAGTTCCATTTACTTGCTTTTATGATAACTACAATCTTGAAAAATTTAAATTCAACGTCAGTTAACATTTTCTATCTTTTTGTCAAGTCCATCTTCTGGTTTTTTTCTCAGTTCTCCCTATAGTCATTTGTTTTCGCTAAAATTCACTACCTGTAACCATTGCTTACTAGTGGCATAGGAAGTGAATGTTGCACGATATTATCAAGGATGAAGGAGAGGTTTGGGGCAGCAGAAATGTGGGTTTACACAAGTATGCTGAGGATATCATGGACTGAGCACATGAGCAACAAATGACGTGCTTTAGAGTTTGCAAACGAAAAAACATCTCATAATAATCATTTAAGAAGAGACAGATGTGGTTTCCGGGACACGTAAAAAGGAAGAATGCCTAGAGAATTTAATAATCACAGGACGAATAGAATGAAAAAGAGACAGTGGAACAAAGCCCGAGATATATTTGACAGGCTGGAACAAATAGATATTGGAGTGGGGTTACCAAGAAAATGAAATATTGAGAGCGACAAGAGACAGAGCCATGTGGAAGTCCATGATCACCTACGTCATGATAATTCACGACAGACGATCATGAAGAAGAAGAAGAAGAAGAAGAAGAAGAGGAAGAAGAAGAATGAACTAACAAAAAATAAAATGAATAAGAATATGATAGCAGTGTTTAGGATCATTGGAGTCATTGGAAGATTTTTTAGAGTTTTTAAAAGAGGTTGCTAGAAATCCGTGGATGACAAAAAATTATCCCTATAAAAATCATTACTTAAAGACACTGAAATTATTAAAGAATTTCGTTATTTTTTTTTATCTCCAAAGAAGGAAAATTACCATATAAAATTTCAATTAGGGTGCCACGGATATCGGCTCAAAAAAACAAATCGAAAAGCCGAGTTCGAATTCCAGTTTAATCTAAATTTATTTATAAATGGAACTTTGTCTCTGTGTGTGTCTCTGTGTGTGTGTCCGTTACCTATAGACTCCGAAACGGGTGAACCGATTTTCTTGAAAATTTGCCCACTTGGACTATAAGCGTCTGCTAGTGTCCTTAGCTAGGTTTTGTGTCCAGGTACAACCAATAAATATTGAAAATAGAAAGAGAAGTTCGATTTTAATCAAATTTGATACACTCATAGACAAAGACATAAGAAACGACATTCAGAAGTTTCAATGTTGCAGTTCTTACAATAGTGCAGACAATCGATAATACATATATATATATATATATATATGTATATATATATATATATATAAGGCAAGATGTTTGTGTGTATGTCTGTTTATCTGCCTGTATGTTTGTATTTTTTCAGCCCTTTTATTTAATTTTTGTTCGGGTTTGGCTCAAAGTAGGTATAATTGCAGTTCTTAGTCTTAGCCATGATACCATTTACTCAGACACCTTATTTAGCCTTCTAAATTCAGTTTACGACGAAAAAAACTTATTGGCTATCGATACCAGGAAATCAAAAGTTGACTTACATACATTCATTTTTCTTTTAGTCTACGGTTTCGCTTTAACTGGAAAAAACTATTGCTTTTTAGTTTTTCGTGCCAACGTCCAAAGAGTCTGAGCTCCAGGAGCATGGATTAGTTTTAAAGCTTTTATTACACCCGAGCAACGCCTGGCTATACTGCTAGTAAAAAATATATCTATACTGGAAAGAGCAACAACAGCTACAAAGCTTGAGAATCCTATTTTCCTGAAAAAACTATCTGACGAGATATACTTTGTAAATTTCAACCAAATCTAGTAGGTGCTGCTCAGTCAAAGATCGCCAAATACTTTTTCATCAAGAAAATGGCTAATATTAAAATTAACTTTAATATTACCATTAACAGAGCACGCCTGCAAACGGGCAAATTCTGAAACGAGCCGCCAATCCTGACTAGATACCCCTTAGGAATGAAATCGTTAAATTATGAAACTGGATATTAGTTTCAATTATAGTGATTTATTGTTTGCATTAATATAATCAAATGAAACAGTTACGTTCAATTAAACATGATTTTGTTAATAGTATGTATGATTTTAATTATTTACAAATAGATAAGCAAATATAGATAGCACTCAATTCACCTAAAGACTAGCAATAGTAATAATAACAAAAGAATCATTTTATTTTCATTTGGCAATAAATACTAAAAATAGTATGAAATACATCATTTCTTAAAAAACTGGGGTGGCCTAATAATTATGGCCGGTAGTGTATATATAAATATATATTAGTCATCCACATAAAAGCCCGTTTCGTTGTATCGCAGCTCATCAGTGTGTCTAGCCTTATCCACTTGCTTCAGGCCGGGATCGAAAATCGACTGATTTGGTTTTAGTCGGAGTCTCTACTCCCAAAGCCATCGGCGCATGGCACAGAGAGGGGAAAGTTTAACGTCTTGTAATATAAGCAGTGTATACAGACAACAGTCACCGAGAGAACTCAATTCATTTCTGAAGAGTCACGCATATAGCCGAATTGGAAATTGTTTTCAAATTTTTCTTCTCCAGAGACCTCAATCGTAATGAGAGCATAATATATTAGTCATCTACATACAAGCCCGTTTCACTGTATCACAGCTCATCAGTGTGGCTAGACATATCCACTTGCTTCTGGCCGGGATCGAAACTCGACCGATTTGGTGTCTCTACTCCCTAAGCCATCGTCGCATGGCATCAGAGAAGGGAAATTTTAACGTCTTGTACATAAGCAGTATATACAGAGGCCATGCTCACGTGGCTGTCCGAGTGGTTTTTGCTTTTTGACTAAGGTAGATATGTCAGTATATTATCGGCCAGGATGAAGCGATCTCAACGTGCGACACCTTTAGAAAACAATAACACAGATTGACACGTCACTTGGGTAGACGGCTCTCTTCGATGGGCCGTTGAAGGTTTTACGAGCTCGAAGATGGGGGAAGAGATACATTATATTATTAAGTAGTAATAGATAGGGAATCTGTTTATTGCTTCCTAACAATATAGAAATGACCCCTAGTCAGTCAGTCAGTTAAGTGCCATACGTGGTAAACGCTTGGGCGATCATGTCTCGAAAGTGACATGACTGACTGGGCAGAAGATTATCCCGCAGTAGGTTGCCATTGCTTTCTGCGGTAGATTGGTTGCCAGCCAAGGCTATAGAACCCAGCCTGTCCTGTTATTTAACCCATAACTGGAAGGAAGAGATGTGGATTAATACCTTTCCCAAGGGTATTTGCGCGTAAGCGAATGCAATGAATTCAATTGGAATTTGAACTCGGCTCCCCGATTTCTCATTCCGAGCCGATATCCACTGTACCACAACGCACATCCTTATGACTAGTAGAAGTTTTAATTATGTTTCCACCTATTATATATTCAGTCAGTTAAGTGCCATACGTGATACATACTTTAAGCGATCATGTCTCGAAAGAGACATGACTGACTGGGCAGAAGATTATCCCACAGTAGGTTGCCATTGCTTTTTGCGGTAGACTGGTTGCCAGCCAAGGCTATAGAACCCAATCTGTCCTATTATTCAGCCAATAACTTGAGGGAAGAGACGGATTAATACTTTTTCCAACGCTAAATGTGCCTAAGTGAATGCAAGGAATTCAACTGGAATTCGAACTCGGCTCTCCGATTTGTGGTTCCGAGTTGATATTCACTGCACTATAGCGCACATCTACGGATAAAATTTATTTTTATATATCTTGTTTTTTCCTAATTTTGCGGGGGAAAGTTTCAGCTGTGTTATTCGGTAACAATTTTACTTGTGCATCAGATTTTTATTGGAGATTTCATGTTTGGAATTTAAATTATACGCAGAAAGTTTACAAAGATTACCTTCGTCTGATTTATTTCCTTCATCCGTATTGCATTCTGGATTTATCATCAGTTTTACACTGGATGCTTGTTGATTATTTGCTCTTGTTCAACTCCAAATTTTCATTTCAAATTTTGTTTTGTTTATTCTTTCTCGAAAATAACATTCGATTTCCAGTGTTTTAAATTTTTGTATTATTTTACATAATCAAAATTTTCAAAATGATGTATATTCAAAAAAAATTAGTCAAACGTGCTTCTATACATAGAAGCATACCCCAAGACACATACCACTGTAGTGTTCAGCCAAAACTATGATAGATGAAAACAAAAATTAAAAAATTATAATTTTAAAGCAAGACTGAGAAAAAAAAATAAAAATAAAAAGAGAATTTGAAATATTTGACATCACTTGTGATTTTGAAATATCGTGATTTTTCATGCCTTCTTTGAGCAAACACAAAGCCATAAATTTATTCAGAGTAATTTTTGACAATTCATTATATTTATTATTGTTAATTTTCAGGTATCAAAAGAAGCCAATATTTTTTTGTTCTTCGTCGACTTATCTTTAGGCACGGTATTTTGTTTTCAATTTGATATTATTATGCAAGTAATGTTTTCCAAAATAGATTTGGTTTTAATATATTGTTGATTTCTGAAAGGTATCAGATCGAGCAACACAAGTGCAGAAATTTTTACTACTAAAACAATAAGCCAGTGCGGTTTTTTTTTTGGGGTTTTTTTTATTATCGTTTCACCCCAAGTAAGGCGATAACCCCACTGGTGCGTATGAGGCGACATAAGAGAAGCGTGGAAGTTTGAACAAAAGAACAAAAGAAGACAACAACAAAAAAAAAAAAAAGAACGACGAACCCGTTACAGGGGGTGTAACAGAAAAGGAAAGAGAAGGATGGGAATACCTGTGTGAAGAGAGTTAGGGTAGATTGGGAAAGGAAAAGAAGAAAATACACGAGGTGATGGAAAAAGGACGAGAGAAGAACTGGAGCCAAGTGCATAATCGACGAAAATCTACATTGCATTTAAATTCTTCGCGATTGTAGCCATCAGGGAAGCAAGTATAAGGAAGAGAGTAGCATCAGCAGGAAATGCAAGAAAAAGGCTGTTGGGACGTCGCATAGAAAATCACGGAACGAATTCCAGTCTGCTCTTTGGTAGCAGTAAGGTAGTGAGCATAAACAGAGGTATTAAAATAATGTTTCCCAACCTTTTTTGGCCATGCCCCATCAAATCACCTCTAGAATCCTGATGTTCCCCCTCCCATATGTTGATATGTAATTATTATTATGTAAAAAGTGAACTCCGTTTTAGGTGATACTTAAAACACAAATTTTAAAGTCTGTTTAAAGCTCAAACTGACTTAAAGCCTTAAGGTGGCTTAAACAAACTTAAAAACAACATGGCATCCATGAAAATACAAAAAATAAATAAAAGACATTTAAAGTTCTGAGTAAGAAATTACCAAAAAATAAAATATTAGGGATTGTCTAATATTATTTTTATGTTCATATGAAAAAATCAAATAAGGTTTCAAAGCATGTAATAGAGAATTGAAATAGTTTAATGTATGAACAAAAAACTAATTTCAAAGGAAGCTTTTTTCTGTAATACTTTGATCAGTACTTTTAATTTAAATTGCACATTGTACAGTAAAGTAACGATATCAAATGTAAAATTTAATTCAGCTCATTTCAGAAACATATTTTTTAATGCCATGTACACAGAATATACGAAGAATTTGGAAACTTTGCAAATTGAAGTACTAAAATTATTTTAAAATAGAATTAATCACTAGGTGGCAGTGCAATCGATGATAATTTAAAAATCTAAGACAAATGATAAATGAAATGTATGTAACGTTGTTAAATTTTTATTTATTGGAATGTTAAAGCTAATAGATCACAAAAACAAAGACCTTTATTAGCAAAACACCTAACACTCGAATTGCCCCCTAAAAACACAAATTACCCCTCTGTGGGGCGTACGCCCAACGTTGGGAATCGCCGTATTAAAAGAAAGGACAACATGATCGAGGTTACCGAGAGGGCAAAGCTGTGAGGCTTGGCAGCAGACAGGGACAGAAGTGAAGCAGAGATCTAGCAGAGAAGCATTTCTTGAAAAGATATTTTGGAAGCGCGTGCGGAAATCTACCATTTGCGTAAGAGACTGAAAAAATAACAATGTTCATGGCATGAATGCCAGCAGAATCATTGACCACTTGGCATAGTGGACATTAAGATCTCCGTACACAAATATGCTAGCGAATGGTTGGAGGAAGTATCCTTATATATATTGTCAGAGATACTGCCTAGCAAGGAGCAGTCCGGAGAGCATGGAGAACGGTACAGAAAGAAAAGATAGCTAACCGATTTGAGAAGTAAAAGACGGGGACACATTTATGGGTGGTGAAATTATTCGAGAAAAATACACGCTATCTAGAGAGAGGTGTTCACTGACGCAAAGAACCAGACCGTGCATATGGACATTAGGTGTCACTTCCTTAAGGGGGGAAGATAGCCAGGAATCGAGAAGTCAGAAGGGGGAATTGAGGGGTTAATATCAGTCTCACAGAGCGCTAGGATGTCAGGGGAATATTCATGAAGGAATCATTCCACTCTACTAAAGTTGGTACGAAAACCACAGATGTTCTTAAAAGAAATATTGAGAGGTTTAGGTGGTTTACTTTGCCTTATTTAGTTTTGTTTGTTGAGATATTTGTTGTTGATGAGGAAAGACTTTGAGTAGAGATGGCAGACGGTCAATGTCTGCAACATGCGCTGGAAGGGAGCTAGCGGGGTCTGCACAAGTGTGGCCTCGGGTTTGTCCACTGGAATAGATTGCAGAGACACCGATCCATGTGCAACATGGCACTGCAAGCCGCTCTCGATGCTACGACAGAGTTAGAGCTCCTAACTACCAGCCGGATGTAGCAACCAGAAAACTGCCAAAACGGTACCCTGCCACCAACCACGCACATCACAGAAAAATTGCGGAAGCACCAGTACTGAGGTCTGAGGGAAGGAAGAGAGCTGGAAACCACTTCCTGAACAGCGAAAAATGCATGAGCCTCTATTCCTGTTCAATAGAACTGGGAGGTGTGTGAAATGGGCAGTAATATAGTATAACTACTCCAATTTGAAAGAAAAGAAAACATGTGATAACATACTTTCAATTATGGATAACAGAGAAATGAAACAGATCTAAGGGGAAAAAATTACATTAGAAAGTACACGGAAGTGATTTATATTTAAAAAGTCAGGCATAAGATAAATCTAAAGCCAGTTCAAACGAGACACGGACAAAATTGTACGATTTTAGTAAAGAGGGGAGAAAACAATCTCACAGCTCACAGAATGGCCAGCATAGTAAAACCGCTAATCATTTCAATAAAGATTCATTTTTTTGGCAAGAAGATAGCTAAATTCGCTGCTAAGAATGTCGGTTCTCTGTGTAGGGCCAGGAAAGTTTTCACCTTTGAAACCATCCTACACAAATATAAATCTACCATCAGCACGTGCAATGAATACTGTTGTATATCTGGACGAGTACTCCTGCTATCCACCTAGGGGTCCTTGACAAAATGCAACGAAGAATCTGTAATGTAATCGATCCCGACTTGGCAGCTCGGATACAGTTACTTTCTTGCCAGCGCACCACCAGGGATATGGAGACACAGAAAGTCATCATCTTCTAAGTCCTGAAGGAACAAGGCACATAGAAAAATAATTGTAGAGGAAAACGTCTTCATTATTTAATTAGCTCATCTTAAAAAAATGAAATTGTAAAAAGCCAACTTGACCTATGTTTTAAAGTTCCATGTTAACTAATAAAAATATAATTTTTTATAGGGAAATGTCATGGTGGCATCACCCATTACAACGGAGTAAACACTTCCTACAACTATATATACTTCCCCTCAAAAGAGGTGGCAGATCACATTTAGAGTTCAGAGTGTGAGAGATACGCAGGAGATCAGCATTGGCAGATCAGTGGAGAACGATAGGTAGAGATGATAGGTAGTAGCCAAGACTGTTACCTTAAGACTATAGTGTCCCAGTTATAGTATTTCTTTCTAACCCGTATTTATTCGTTGTACTAACATAGTACCAAGTATTTGTATTTTGCTGTGTTAATATATATTCGTTAATTTTTATTTTGGTGATTGTATTACTTCCTGCTGGACTTTTAACCGGGTCCACGACGACGAAATATTTTATTTGTGTAGGCAAGATATCTTATAAAGTTTAGCAAGTATCTCTTTTTTTAAACATTTTGATAATGACATTTTTGGTGTGAAAACTTTGATTATAAGAATTTCGACCAAAAAGACAACATTCCTAATGCAAAAGAATCAATTATTTTTTTACGAGGACTATATTATATTATATTATATTATATTATATTATATAACAGTCACCAAATCTTATTTTTGTTAACCATCTTACTATTTCGACTTTAAGATCTTATTCATCATTTATCCATCACACCCAGATGGTGCATAGGGCAGCAACTTTGTGCTGTTTGAGTAACAAACTATTTTTTATGGCGCAGGGTTGTTAGCTCTGCACCCAACCCACAAACCTTCTTGGTCCTTACGTTTACAGAACCTGGTATTCCCCAAAAGTTCACCCATTTAAGTATTGACCAGGCTCGACGATGCTTAACTTCGGTGATCGGTATATTCAACACGATATAGCCGTATACTTATTTCTTCTTATATATATATATATATATATATATATATATATATATATATGCATGCAATACCGGCCATAATTATTAGGCCACCCAACATTGTAAAAAGAAATGATGTATTTCATACTAGTTTTAAGTGGATAATTCTAAATGAAAATATAATTTTTTTTTGTTATTATTACTTTGCAAAATTTTACAAGGCAAGGAAGCACACATCAACTCGTCCGAATCACCCTAAATTTTCTTCATTCTTTCATTGATAAAACTGCAATATAATTAATCATTAAGTATTTATAAATTCATTTGATGTACATTTTATTGTACAGTATTAACAAAAGAAACATTCTGTTTTCATTTTTAATTATTCACTTGGCAATAAATACTAAACAAATAGTATGAAATAAATCATTTTTTAAACACTGGGGTGGACTAATTATTTTGGCCGGTAGTACATATATATATAGTCATCCCCAGACAGATCTGTTTCGCTGTATCACAGTTCATCAGTGCCGTTAGAAAGCCGATTGCTTTTTACTCAAGATTGAAACCCGACCGAATTGGCGTCAATCGGCGATTCTACCTCTGAGCTACGGGCGCTCGGTAGAAGGAGATAGACTTTTTTTAGCGTGTATATTATAATTATACATGCCTAATAGCTGACAGTGTTCTAATTCATTGCTGAAAGAAAGATGCGTAGATGCCAAAGTAGCTACTTTTTTAAAATTTTTATTTAATTTTTTATTTATTTTTTTAAAGTCCACCATTCCTCCAGAATGAAGGTGTGAGAGCGTAAATAGTATATATATATATATATATATATATGTGTGTGTGTGTGTGTGTGTGTGTGTGTGTGTGTGTGTGTGTGTATCTTTTTGCATAATAGCGTTCTAGTTATCCCTAAATTAAATCTGTTAAGTAGGTTGATTTCATATATTTTGTCAAAGTTTATTAATATTTATAATCTTGCTTCTCCTGTTATATTCATAACACCAGCCTATCCAATATATTATTTATTGGTAAAACCACTTTTCATATTGTATACGTTTTGTTTTACTTTCAAATCTTATTTCTGGCCTTAGTAAAGCCAGTAGTTTTTCTTTTTCATATCTTGACAATGTTTGAATATATTTCTCTCTGTCTCTTGATTTTTTAGCAGTTTCCAACGTTTCAAAGATTTGAAAGTATTTCGTTTCTCTTTTCTAATATATTTCTTATACAACATCGCAACCATTTCATAAAAGTATGGCATTATACATATTTATTAAAGCATGAGCGGCATAATAAAACATCGCGATTCCAAATTAGGTCGTGTCCTTATTTCAAATCAAAATAGATAATATGAGTTGAAATTCAGATGTTACTGCCATCATAAAAAATATCGGGGAAATATACTAACAGGGGTTTCTTATTACCAATTCGATTGTGAAAACATTGAATTGTATAATAACATTTGACATTGTGTATATTCAACAGCATATTCATTTGTTTTATTTGTATGTTCATGAATTTCTTTTCAGTTTACTTTGACGGCTTTATTAGTCCCAACATTCTGTCAAAATTGATTTCAGAAGTATCATCCTAAACGTGACATAATTGCTGAGATCTCATATAGAGGTTTGCATCATTATTATCGCAGATAAAACGCTAGTCATTGGTGATTTTCACCAAAACTATCGTTGAAATAAAAGTAACCATGTGGCCGTAGCGAAGAAAGTGCATTTCACATCAAATTATGCAAACATTTATTGGAGGTTACACGAACTCTACATAATGACTGTATTCATTCGCTGCAGATATACCGTGAACACAAGGAAACAAGTAGAACTTGATGCCTACCATAGACGATATGTAAACCTTAAACGCCTTTGAGTTAGCACCAAGCCGCGTATATACAACAAAATAAGGTACTGCCAAGTTTCCAATTATAAAAATACTAGCTGTACCCGGCCTCGCGTTGCTCTGGCTCAGTTTGGTTAAATTGAAAAGTTTATTTACTAAACCAGCAAAATAAGTAGGATATCAATAAAAATTCGTTGAAAAAAAATTAATAGAAAACTTTTTTTTAAAAAAGTGAAGGGATTACTATTGTTTCATTCAGTTAAGTGCCATACATGATACACGCTTGGGCAATCATATCTCGAAAGACACATGACTGTCTGGGCAGAAAATTATCCCGCAGTAGGTTGCCTTTGATTTCTGCGGTAGACTGCTTACCAGCCAAGGCTACAGAACCCAATCTGTCTTGTTATTTAGCCCATAACTGAAAGGAAGAGATGGATTAATACCTCTCCCAAGGGTTTTTGCGCGTAAGTGAATGCAATGAATTCAACTGGAATTGGAACTCGACTCCCTGATTTCTCGTTCTGAGCCGATATCCACTGCACCACAACGCACATCCTACTGTTGTTTACACCCGCCAAAATAGAAATAATAATAAAAACATTGCTTAGTTTAAAAAAAAAAGAAGTTAAACAAGAAATTTATTTACTAAAACAACGAAATGGGAATTGTGCACTAAATTATTTGTAAATCGTGTCTGTCTAAGTTTCGTATTTGCTCACAGAAATTCTAGAATATATAATTTCATTTACCGTAAATGTGGAGTTTTCCTGTTTTCTATAAAATAACAAAGTTGTCTGTAAAGGCGTTCATATTGAAATGAAAGTCTTTTGCTTCAGCTCTCATTGGCTCTAATCGAGTTTGCAAAAAATATATTTTTAATATTGTAATATTTTTTGATATTAGGTCTATAAAAATACGCTCGTATTCGATTAAAATGATATAGTAAAATTTCAAAACTATTCGTGAAGCCGTTTTCTAGATTAGCGGATAGTAACAAACGGACAAGTACATTTTTATTTATATAAATAAAGATTTTGATTCAGGAATTGCTGCAGAAATATCAAGCTTATAGTTTTATAGTCTTAAAAATCATTTATATATACATATTTTATTAATATATATATGATATCAAAGTAGTAGCACATTTTAATTTCATTGACCGTATTCTAGTGCCGAGAGACTGACATGATGTCATCTTCTATAGCAATAATAGATATATAATTCCCACCGTATTTTAGATTTCGAGATCTGCTATCAAGACGTATTCTATGGCTGAAATACATATACGTAGCTCGTACCGTATTTTACCATTCAGTGCTCGACATGAATTCATGTTCTTCAGTTGCAATATATATATATATATATATATATATATATATATATATATATATAACGCGTAACCCTATATTAGTGCTGAAGTTCTGGCATGAGGTCGAATTTTATAGCAGTAATGCATATACCTAACCCATAGAGGATTTTAGCGCTCAGGGCCTGAAATGAGTTCAAATTTGATAGCTGCACTGCATATACCTAATCTGTAGAGGATTTTGATGCTCATGGATTGACATGATTATGTATCTTGTAGCAATAATGTATGCACTTAATCCGTAGCGTTTTATAGTTCTCATGGCTTGATATGAGATCGTATTCTACAGGTGTAATGCATATACCTAACCCGTAACTTATTTTACGACTCAGGGCTTGACATGAAGACGTATTATATAGCAGCAATGCATATACCAAAACCGTGATCACGTATTCTGATCACGTATCTATCTAAACTTATTTATAAATAAAACTTTGTCTGTGTGTGTGTCTGTGTGTGTGTCCGTTACCTATAGACTCCAAAACGGCTGAACTGATTTTCTTGAAAATTTACACAGTTTACTATAAGCGTCTGTGAGTGTTCTTAGCTAGGTTTTGTGTCGAGGTACCCCTGATAAATATCGAAAATCGATGATCGACAGAATTGGGTTATAGAAGGAATGGTCCGATTTTAATCAAATTTGATACACTCATAGACAAAGACATAAGAAATGATATTCAGAAATTTCAAGGCGGCAGTTCTTAAAATAATGCAGAAAATTTGATATCGATACCAGGAAATCAAAATTTGACTTACATCCATTCATTTTTCTTTCAGTCTACGTTTTCGCTTTAACTGGAAACAACTATTGCTTTTTAGTCTTTCGTGTCAACGTCCAAAGAGTCTGAGCTCCAGGACCATGGATTAGTTTTAAAGCTTTCATTACACCCGAGCAACGCCGGGCTATACTCCTAGTATTCTGATATTCAAAACCGTATTGTGGATCTATATTTTTTAAATGTTAATGAATATAAATACTCAGCGTCTATCATGAGACTATTTTCTGTTATTCGGAGGGTCATAGTAATTATTAGCATTTAGCTTCTTCCATGTAGCCATATGAGACCAAGCACAAGGCTCCATATAGAATTTTAGAAGTGCTTTATTCTATTTACGCTTACAAGTCACAGTTTTACTCTGTGCAGAAGTGAGGCAATTTATCATTACTGAACGTCTAGCACCCGTTTGAATACTCGTTTTTTTATATGATGTCTCTAACAGTCATTTAATTAACTCCCTTACACCATGACATACACTTCAACTTCTATTTTCTCTTAGAGTCCCTCTTTCCACGACCGTAAGTGAAACCAAAAATATTTTTTGTAATCTTACGTGCCTTACACAATTACAAATAATTTTGTCTTACTACTTAAAAAGCTGGTGTTGAGTAACTCCTCTCTGTAGTGACAACATCCAGAATTTGACCCAGTCCGAATGCAAGCTTTGCTCGATTTAATTCTTCTGTCTTGTATTATTTCAATTGACGTGAACGGTTGACAGGGCATCCATCTTCGTCAAAATTCTATCTAGAACCGCTTTAAGAGTGAACCTCTCTATTTACGTGGCTTACAGAGTTTACAAATTAATGTTATGTCTGCCCTTTCCGTAAACTTAAAGCAAGAAACGATAATATATAAAACGCATAAATAATACTTAAAACATATACAACTAAGAAAATATATATAAAAAAGACACCAGAACATGTCAAACGGTACTTTCATAGTCACTTGTTCATACACACACAAATTTGACTATACACACGTGTATCGGTGTGGGCGCGCTCAGAGCCGTTAACCTATTTCCTTATTTGTTCATTCAGTTTTTGGCGCATATATTTAGTCCTGTCTAGAAGCCGGAGAGACCGAGAAATCTTTACGTAAGTAAAGAAAATGAAACCTTACAATATGAGAGCCAACGCCTATATTAAGCCATATCCTGCTGGTGTCATTTAAAACTGACAACTTCTTTTTTTCCATATATCTAAATTATTATTATCTAAAATTATTTATAAATGGAACTTTGCCTCTCTCTGTGTGTGTGTGTGTGTGTGTGTGTGTGTGTGTGTGTGTGTGTCCTATAGACTTCGAAATGGCTGAACCGATTTTCTTGAATATTTACACAGTGGTACTATAAGCGTCTGCGAGTGTTCTTAGCTAAGTTTTGTGTCGAGGTACCCCCGATAAATATCGAAAATCGATAATCCAAAAAATCGGGTTATAGAAGAAGTGGTTCGATTTTAATCAAATTTGATACACTCATAGACAAAGATAAGAAACGATATTCAGAAATTTCAAGGTTGCAGTTCTTACAATAGTGCAGAAAATCGATAATATATATATATATAAAAGGCAAGAGGTTTGTGTGTGTGTCTGTGTTTGTTTATCTGCCTGTATGTCTGTATTTTTTAGCCCTTTTATTTTAGTTTTTGCTTCGGGTTTGGCTCGAAGTAGAGTTCTTAGTCTCAGCCATGATACCATTTACTCAGAGGACTTATTTAGCATTCAAAATTCAGTTTACGACGATAAAAACTTATTTGATATCGATACCAGAAAATCAAAATTTGACTTACATCCATTCATTTTTCTTTCAGTCTACGGTTTTGCTTTAACTGGAAACAACTATTGCTTTTTAGTCTTTCGTGCCAACGTCCAAAGTGTCTGAGCTCCAGGACCATGGATTACTTTTAAAGCTTTCATTACACCCGAGTTACGCCGGGCTATACTGCTAGTATAGGTTGGAAAATGAATTTTGATTGAAATATTTCCAGATTTTCATTTAAAATCAAGCAAAATAGATAGCAATGAACCAAAACTAGGCGTCAATTTAAAATGAAGAATTCTTTTTTCATGTATGTAAAAAATTATAAAATACAATTCTGGAATGTGAAAAATTTTTTGAAATATTTTGAAATTGTTTCCAACGACAATATTTTTAACAAGAGGTTTTACACATTATTTGTCGAATACAATTTATGTTGCAGAACATTTACAAACCAATTCCTATCCACCTTAACAATACAGGAAAATAGTTGTAGGCATTACCAACATGCAACACCACGATAATAATAAACATTTTAAATTTTACTGTAAAAGGATTGGATTTAGTTGCCAATTTATTTACTCCAGTAAATTCGTGTAGACGGAGCAGCGTGGGGCTAAGCTCGTCAGAATGGAAGCTGTGAACGTATTTGTAGAAGAGACAGAGGGAAGCCACATCTCATCGGTGAGAAAATGACTGGAGTTTAGCTGCCAGGTCGGGATAGATTCCATTACTGATTTGGCTTTAAATTTTGTCAAGAACGCCGAGATAAAAAGCAGGGGCGCCCAACCAAATATGACAACAGTAATCAATGCACGGGCGGATGGCGGATATGTATATGTATATTTGTATATGTGCAAGTAGGATTCTTTTATCCTTTCTTCAATACCACTATACCCAGTATTTCTCTTTCGCTGTAGCTTCCTGCCTACTAGTTGCGTTCCTGTTCTGCCATGCTTTGATTGGGCTTGAATGATTGAAAAAAAGTAAGAGTAATATGAGACTGGCATATGGCGGATATGATGTGAAATGAAAGCCATACTAACGTACAACTTAGTAATAGTTTCTTACACATGAATTCAAAAGCACGCAGTTTGAGAATTCTTAATCTCCGAGAGCTTTCAACAAACAGTGAAAATTGAAGTTACTTGTAAACTTCCAGCGAATATCTTCTTTCTATATTGTATTTATTTATAGATTGACACTAATTACAAATCGAATTCAGAAATATTGATTAAATACAGTGGCTTGTTGAATCATGGCAGTTTTGTTAGAGTGGGATAAATATGAGACACTCTCTGATTAATAAATTTCGATGGAAAATACTTTACGATAATACACTTGGGAAATAAAACCACTGCAATGAATTGTTAAAAAAAAAAAGTTACTTAAGTATGTGTAACCACGACTTTTCACGGATTCTTTTATTTTATTATTGGTGAATTGCTATGATTTCGTTGGAAGATTGGTGAATGTTTTCTGTAACATTCTTCTGACTTTTACATGCAAAGTTATCTTCCTCTATGCTGGATTTAGTCCAAAGCTAGAGAGCCTAGGCTACCCTGAAATTTCGACTATAACTACTGAGGAGGAAGAATGTATGAATCTGGGATTTTGCTAAGGAAATCGAAATGGCGAATTAGAATTCTGAATTAATCGTTGTATCAGGATGTGCGTTGTGGTGCATTGGATATCGGCTCGGAACGAGAAATCGGGGAGCCGAGTTCGAATTCCAGCTGAATTCATTGCAGTCACTTACGCGCAAATACCATTGGGGAAAATATTAATCCGTTTATTCCTTCCAGTTATGGGTTAAATAACAGGACAGATTGGGCTCTATAGCCTTGGTCGGCAACTAGTCTACCGCAGAAAGCAATGGCAATCTACTGCGGGATAATTTTCTTTCGAGACATGATCGCCCTGGCGTGTATCACGTATGGCACTTAACTGACTGATGAGTCAACTACGGTTGAAATAAGATCTTATATTAAAGACAAGCATGAATTTAAAACCCTCAGATTATTTTTTCGCAAGGCTAAATAATAATGCAAAAAAAAACTGTAGGTAGCCATCATTTGAAGGTAGACAGTATAATAATTTTATTACAATTGTTTAAAAAAGGATATATCACTACACAAAAAATTTCATGTTTCAAGACAATACTGTTCTTTTTCAGGTGATAGGTTAAAATAAATGGTGAAATTGATATAGTTTTTTAAATATAAGATGAGTTCATGGTTATTTAAAAAATTAAAGGGTGGTAGTTGGAGAAAATGCTTTAGGTGTGTTAATATTGTTTAATCAAAAATGAAAATTATGGAACCATGGAGTTTTAATATTTGAGTTATGTCGGGAGGCAGGATGGCTTGGATCTAGACAAGTCACTTTTTAATTTTCTCTAAATAAGAGACCTTAGATATTTTAAATGGGTAGATAATAATTTTAACAGGAAGTTGGATTTTAGAAATTTTTAATTAACAGTAGATTTTTCTGACTACTGTTACACGAGTAAAGGGCTAGAATGTTTAGGTCAGAATTAGGATTTAATAATTATGGTATACTTAGTTATATTGTATTAAGAACAACTATTAAAGAAACATTGCAATTAATTAAATTTTAAAGACTTTTTCTTATTGATCTTTTAAAGGGCTGGAATTTTTTAGGTCGGAATTAGAACTGAAAATTTTTAGTATACTAAAGTATATTGTAGTTAAAAACATTTACTAGTATTTTGTGGGCTATTAAATTTAGTAAATAGTAAATAGTAAATTAAATTTCAATTTTTAAGTTATATACATATGAAGTTGACATTAGAGAAAGGATAGTACAATTAAACATTATCACAGTACAATTAAACAACATTTCTTAGAAAAACATAGAAATGTAGATAATATCAGACAGATTTTAGTCAGCAACACAATAATCATCACTCATGCACACAGTAAAAAGAACCTTCATTTATTGGAAGCCATCTACATTAAATCCAAACACTTAATAAAATCACGTTTAAATCTGGTCATAACACATTACATTGAATTTAAATATATGGTTCTGTTATCATTTCGAGCTCTCACGCGGCGTGACGTCATAGAACTGCATTAAAATTAACGAATTGAGTTTGCCCAAGTTTTATATCAACACAAGATAAAATCTTCGCTGGTGGTGGATGTTTTTATGCTAACGTCCTTGTAACCTCTCTGAAGATGGCTCATATGAACCGGAAGCTTAGAACCAACTTAATAAAAGTTATCCAAATATTGGAGAATTGTTGTCTTTATTTTCAACTGAAATTAAAGCCAAAATACGATATTTAGAACGGCTCAAGAATAAATATAATAGACATCCATTGTCTCTTATATTTAACAGAATATGTTTAGAAAATTATCATCTGCCTCGATACACTATATATATATTTTTTATTTTATTAAATTACTTTAATCCGAAACGGAAAAGTAGGAAGGTAAATTCCAAGAAGCTGATCCTTATTAATATTTAAAATTTTAATATTAAAAAATGATACAGGAGGAGAGCTCAATGTATTTAAAATTACAGAGCCAATATAAATTAAAATAAATTTTCAAAATTCAAAAATGTGGAATGAACATATCAAAACTGCCTAAGAGAGATCTCATGCCTCCTCAGCAACAGTCAATCTATATCAAAATGAGAATAAAAATAAGATTAAAAAAAGAGAAATATATATATATATATATATATATATATATATATATATATGGTGTATGTTTTTATGTTAACGTCCTTGTAACCTCTTTGAAGATGGCTCACGTGAGCCGAAAGCTTAGAACCAACTTAATAAAAAATTATCCAAATGCTGGAGAATTTTTGTCTTCATTTTTACTTGAAACTAAAACCAAAATACGATATTTAGGACGGCTCATTATTAAACATAATCGACACTCATTGTCTCTTTTATTTAACAATATATGTTTAGAAAAATATCCAGTAGATATAGGTTTTGCTTAGTTTAAGTGAGTTGATCTAAAATACTTGTGAATTTAATATCTGTATATATCAGTAGTGAACATATAACTTAGAGAGTTTTTAAGTGATTAAAATAAATGATTCAGCTTAAAATTCCTAGCACCCAAAGAAGGTCGGAGCGTACAACAGCCAAAATGTCATGAATATAGAAATAAATATGAGGGCAACAATCCGAACAATATAAATACTACCTCATGTTAGAAGTACACCCAAATATATATATATATATATATATATATATATATATATACATATGTAGTGGGATATAAGATTTTAGCCACCATTAATTACAGCAATTTTGGCTTTAGTAATAACGTCTCATCTTTTTTTTTCAGACAATACACCTTTAGTATTAATCTACTCTCATCTATGAACGATAATTGACTTATATTTTGCAATTAATCTTAGCGAAAGAGGCCGAATAATAAGATGACATAAGTGGGACAAGTCAGATAAATAAATTGTTCGTTTGTTTTTTCAAGTTTAATCATCAAACAATTAATAATAATGTCAAGTATTTTAATGAAGAAAGCTATTGTCGTGTGGAATAATGTTCAGAAAGTTGAAGCATCTATAAAAAAAATAAATCTTTTAGATCTCTACTCTTTTAAGCAGAATGAAAGAAAAATATAAATTTATTTTTATTAATAATAAAAGGAAATTTATATAATCTGAAATATGAAATCTACTGAAACTTTTATGCAGAATGCAAAGAAATTAATTATAAATTTTTTTTCTGTGGTTTTATGAATTTATTGTTACATTTGTCAAAGTAAGAATTATAAATTCCGAGAGTCCAATCCCAAAATATAATCTTTACTAATCTTAAAACAACATTATATTACAAATTCACTGCTTAAAAAGTCTTTTAAGCCTTTACGATAAGCGTTGTAACAGATTTTTACAAATGTTAACGAAAATGAATATTACAATTAGTTAAGAAGAAAGACTTACTGAAAAGTTGTAAGTTATTTCACTTTAACTGGTTGAAAAAACAGTTGTCAATTTTTCCGTTAATAACACTTAAAACGGAACCAAATTACATTGTCTTTTACTTATCAAAAAGACAGTATTATTAAAAGCTCAATATTTAATTCAGAGCTATAATATATTAAAGATTTTACACATAGAAAAAACTTTACCGATGTTTTTTCTAAATTAATATATACGTAAATTAAATGCGCATAAATTGTAAACAATGGGTTAAATTCACCCTACTATTCTAAATATTTAAGTGACTTTTATATTATAGGCGGAAAGTCTAAAGAGCCAACAAAAGGTTATATTCACCCTATTATATTAAATATAAGTGACTTTTATATTAAAAATTTGTAATTTTATATTAAAAATTTTTTATAAAAAAATTTCCAAAATATTATTGGAAAGTGTAAAGAGCCATTTACATTCATGTTATGAAAGAAATAATTTTAACTTGAAATAAAATACATATTAACACAGTTAATATATATAAATATTGATATAGAGGGCATTTGTAACACGTCTATAGCGATTTACATAAAGTTCCACATCTATTACAAATTAATAAAATTAATTCGCGAAAATAAATAATTCGCAAATTAGAAAATTTCATTCGGAATTTCATTCGGAATTTCATTCGGAATTTCATTCGGAATATCCGAAGAGTGATCGGAAAAAATCTGAAATACGTTACGCTCAGATTATTCTGATTTTATTTTGACAAGCTGATTATTACGAAAAAATTAGCATACACTAATTTTTTTCGCATTTTTTTTTAATCATATCACCCCGAGGAAGGCGGTAACGCCACTGATGTACAGGGGGCTACGTAAGAGTGAAAAGATTGGAAAAGAGAAAGCCGGAAACCACATTCTGAACAGGGAACAAGAAGGGATGAGCCTCTACACCTATACAATAGACGTGGGTGGAGTGTGAACCGGGCGATAGTTTAGTCTATCTACTCCAATTGAGAAAAAAAAATGAAAAATAAAAAAAAAGAAAAGTGAAAAGATTGGAAAAGAGAAAGTCGTAAACCACATCCTGGACAGGGAACAAGGGATGAGTCTCTACACATGTACAATTTGTGATAGATTTGAAAATAAGTGCATATGTCCACGGAAACGCACAATTCCAACGACATATTCAAATTCTAGATCAAAATAGCGCTCATATTCCAAATAAGGAACTTTTGGAATAAATCCTAAAACTGTCAGAATTAAGCGTTTATAATTTAAGTACAAAATTTTCACTTTAATAACAGAAACTTATAATTGAAAAAGTTCAACCGCAAAAATATTTTTCAATAGAATATTAAAAAATAATTACCATTCAGTTGCAATACAGATAAATAATTTCTATAGATCGTGTCTGATTGAACGAAAACGCCGCTGAATTGAGAAAATCATCAGAACCATCGTCAGAACGTCAAAGATGCCTCCAACAGCATAGAAATATCGATATATGCTGTTAGAAAATCTTTGAAAGAATTATAAGAAGCCCTTGATTTCAGAGGTTAACAAGAACAGGTGTATGGACTGGGTGAAAAAATTCGCGAGCAACGATTAGAATTTTGGCAATCTCTAATTTAGCCAAAATGAACTAAATTCTGTCAATATACAAATTCAAGACAGGTTTATGTTTGGAGAAATCAGAATGAGACTTGGGACACTGAATTTCTGCAGGCGACCGTAACAAATGGAATGATTGAAGTAATGGTGTCGGGCACTGTCTGGTTTTTGTGAAAAATATGTGCTGATTCATGTTGACGAGCTGTTGAATGGTCCAAAATACTGTCAAAATTTAGAGAAAAATTACTCCCACTTTTTGAAGCCAATCAGATTGACAAAAACTTGTACGTTTTTCAAGAAGACGGAGCACCATGATATACGAGCAAAGTAGCAAAGGCCCGGAGAAAGTCGCAAGAAAGGAAGTCCCTGCCCTGTGTAGCCCAAAGTCTTGACATGAATTCAATAGAGCAAATTTGGCAGAAACTTGAATAAAAACTTCGAACGGATGCAACCTAAATCATGTCAGTGGAAACCATAAAGAAACATTGCTAAATGAGTGAACAAATATGGATCTGTCGATTACTGATACCTTGAACAAATCGATGAAATATTGAATACAAACACAGAAACTAGCAAATAACGGACCTAGTCTATACTAATTCTAGCTAGTGCATTTTTATGTTGAGTTGTGATTAAATTTTGAAATCAAATTTTTAAATTAGATGTAATTTATTTCTCCTGGCTAAAACTTTTCTTAGGACTATATATATACTGAGCTTCTTTGTCATTTTCGAGTAATGAAAGTCCAGCAGCTCTTATGAGCATACAGCCAGACTACCTGATCCTATGATTTGTTTATATTGGTGAAGGCTTTTGCAGAACAAACCCTAAAACTCGATTTTTCCAAAAGATATTCACCATTATTTTAATTGTATTCTTTTACAGACTCGATGCTAATGCAAGCTATAGAATCTGGCCCGTATCTTGCTATTTAACCCACAGATGGAAGAGAAGAGATGTGCAACACTGTAAGCGTTCCTTATGCACAAATGTGAAAATGAGCATAGACGGAGCTGGGATTCGAACTCAGAAATAATTAATTGACAAATATCTCTGTGTGTATATTTTTTCTTTTCTTAAGAAGGACTGAGAGAGAGAGAGAGAGAGAGAGAGAGAGAGAGAGAGAGAGAGTCATTCTCAGTGAAATAACAAAGTTTTGCTGTCTGAATGTGTCAAACAAAACAAAGATTAGTGAACCAGAGGGATGATTTTTGAGATAATGGAAAACAAGCCGCATTAGCAAAAATATATCAGCTTATCGTGAGTTGGAGCTGAAAATATATGCAACAAATTATGACTACGAGGCATACAAAGCAAAGTTATTAAATCTTATCTTTTTAAGTCTAATACTGGTAATGACTAACGTGACATGTCTAAACTTATTTATAAATGGAAATTTGTCTCTGTGTGTGAGTCTGTGTGTGTGTGTCCGTTATCTATAAACTCCGAAACAGCTGAACCGATTTTCTTGAAAGTTTACACAGTTGTACTATAAGCATCTGTGAGTGTTTTTAGTCGGTTTTCTGTCGAGGTACCCCCGATAAATATCGAAAATCGATAATCGAACAAATCGGGTTATAGAAAGAGTGGTCCAATTTTACTCAAATTTGATACACTCATAGACAAAGACATAAGAAACGATATTCAGACGTTTCAATGTTGCAGTTCTTACAATAGTGCAGAAAATCGATAATATATATATATATATATAAAAGGCAAGATGTTTGTATGTGTGTGTCTGTTTATCTGCCTGTATGTCTGGGGTTTTTTTCAGCCCTTTTATTTTACTTTTTGCTTCGGGTTTGGCTCTAAGTAGGTATCATTGTACTTCTTTGTCTCAGCCATGATACCATTTACTCAGTGGACTTATTTAGCTTTCAAAATTCAGTTTACGACGAAAGAAACTTATTTGATATCGATATCAGGAAATCAAAACTTGACTTACATCCATTCATTTTTCTTTCAGTCCTCCGTTTCGCTTTAACTGGAAACAGCAATTGCTTTTTAGTCTTTCGTGCCAACGTCCAAAGAGTCTGAGCTCCAGGAGCATGGATTAGTTTTAAAGCTTTCATTACACCCGAGCAACGCCGAGCTATACTGCTAGTATTAATAAAAACTGTTCGCTACAACTACCCGTCTGGTATTGCCTTGAATATATTTTGTCAATTACCATCCGTATTTCCCTTTGTCTTCGATTCACATTTTCCTACCAAATTTTCTTACATTCATGTTTCTTACAAAATGTTAAATTCTGAAGGCCTTCTTTTCTCATTATATGTGCCGGAAATTTCAGAAGTTTCCCTCTGAATATAAATATAAGTTCCCTTGTTGATTTATTCACCTTTCACACCTTCTGAAACTGCCCGGGTTTCGCTGCATTGTAAACGATTAGACATTGCATATATAATCTTTTTGAGTTTGTAATGACATTTTCAGTGGGCTAGTATTTTGCTTTATTTCTGAAAGACATCTTTCGTTACTTTTAAACCATACAGATTTATGTTTAACATTTTAAGTCGTCTGTTAAGTAACAAAGCATCACAATGCTATTTGTTGCATCTCTGCTAATAAAATTTCGCCCTCACCCAAATATTCACTTTGTGAAAAATATTATAATGTAAAACACAGCTGTCACATAGGATCTTCTTGTTTTATCGCCGTGATGCATCAGGGCATGTTGATCACAACTTATCAGCAATTCTTATTCTTTTCCTCTCAATTAATACCTCTGACAGTCTTCATGTTACTGTTCATTTAAACAAGGCTAATTTACCTCTGTTCCGCGTGTTTCCAGTATATCCTGTTAATGTAAATTTTTCAAGCAAATCTTCCTCATTCATGTGTCAGATAAAGTCGCTTTCTAATGTTAAACAACAATGACTTTTTGTTCACATTTTCCTTAAAACGGCCTCGTCGGTCAGTTATTCCGTCCATGTATCTTTCTGTGGAACCAAAACTCTGTTTAATTTGTTATGAAATTGTCCAGAAGGATTTATATTATATCACAGGTCAGCACACGTTTCATTGTCTAATTTTTTTTTGTTAATTAATACTTTAAATTTTAGAAAACAGAATTATTCCAACCCAATTTTTGATTACTGTGTTCTACATTTCATGTCATGATGTGTGTAATTCTGTCTCGAATTTGTAAAAAGAAGCATGTTTCTACCATATTGGTTGTATTTGTACAAAAAAATGACCGAGGAAGTAGATTAGACGCATAAATAATGCCGTGACATGATGGATATGACAGCCAGATTAGACAATATTTCAGACTTTTCGCTCTTTCAATTTCATGGTCGCAGCAACAGAAGACAAGTTCATTTGACAATCATTTTAAAGAAAAACCTGATCTTCAGCGTATATTTACAAAAGAGTAAAAAGAACATGTTGTACGTCTGTTCGCATTAGGCCATGTATATAAAAAAAAGTCTTTATTCAACCTGCGTATATGTGTTTGAATATGTGGAAAAACCTATGGTGCTATTGTAATAGTTTCATTTGTATGCATGTTATTAACATCCAAACAAACTCACTCTCTCTCTCTCTCTCTCTCTCTCTCTCACACACACACACACACACACACACAAACATATATATATATATATATATATACTATACTAGCAGTAAAGCACGGCGTTGCTCGGGTGTAATGAAAGCTTTAAAACTAATCCATGCTCCTGGAGCTCAGACTCTTTGGACGTTGGCCCGAAAGATTAAAAAGCAATAGTTGTTTCCAGTTAAAGCGAAACCGTAGACTGAAAGAAAAATGAATGGATGTAAGTCAAATTTTGATTTCCTGGTATCGATATCAAATAAGTTTTTTTCGTCGTAAACTGAATTTTGAAAGCTAAATATGTCCTCTAAGTAAATGGTGTCATGGCTGAGACAAGAACTACAATCGTAACTACTTAGAGCCAAACCCAAAGCAAAAACTAAAATAAAAGGGCTGAAAAAAATACAGACATACAGGCAGATAAACAGACACACACAAACATCTTGCCTTTTATATATGTGGTATTGATTTTCTGCACTATTGTAAGAACTGCAACCTTGAAATTTCTGAATATCGTTTGTTATGTCTTTGCCTATGAGTGTATGAAATGTGATTAAAATCGGACCACTCCTTCTATAACCCAATTCTTTCAATTATCGATTTTCCATATTTATCGGGGGTACCTCGACACAAACCTAACTAAGAACACTCGCAAACGCTTATAGTACAACTATGTTAATTTTCAAGAAAATTCAGCCGTTTCGGAGTCTATAGCTAACGGACATACACAAACAGACACACACAGTCGCACACATACACACAGAGACAAAGTTCCATTTATAAATAAGTTTAGATTCAACATAAGCAAACTTATAAATATGAGTTTAGTAACTTTTATTGCATTTAGTTAGCATTTTATTATATTAACGTATCTAAATTACCCTTCATTTCTATTGTAAACTCTAATTTTATTATTTTAAACACAGATGGTTGGAAGTCTCTACAGATGCCACACGTGTATTAAAATACCCCAGTTGACAATTTCACCGAGTTCCTTGTGTCGTTACTCAACCGAAACCGGTTGTCATTTTAAAATTACTGGTAACAAAGACGTTTCCTCCTCTGTACAAGAAACAAAAAAAAAATATACACATTCGGTTCTTGCTACAAATAATAATAATAATAATAATAATAATAATAATAATAATAATAATAATAATAATAATAATAATAACCCTTGTGTATATTTCTCCTTGACTTTTCTCTCTATTTATCGTTTTGTTTTTTTCTTTGTTCGCCCCTCTCTATCTCAGTCCTGCACCCACTCGACTCCAAAATGGACGTCCTTTGTCAAGGCAGGCGTCAGAGGAGATCATGATTGATGTCAGTTTTCTTCTGGAGAAGGCATCTTCTCGTCATCCGTCGGATTTGTCGAGTAAACGAAATGGTGGGAACATAAACAGACAAAATGCAGAAAATCACAGACACAAATGGAGAATAAATTGGTAAAAAAAAAATATATAATCAATAGAAAATATAAATTGTATAACAAATAAATCTTTACAAATGAAGGATGTCTAAAAAAAAATATAATGAAAACGTGAGAGCGTAGAAATACACAATAATAGACCTGAAAAAGGATTCACTTGTTCTGTTTTTATGTTTTATTTTTATTTTTATTTATTTATTTCCTTCTTTTCTTTTTTTTAGTAATTTATTTTTATTTTTTTGTTTAATATTGCACGCACTTACGTTTAGTAGCGTCGGACTTATTGTATTTTAGAATTCGCTAGTCTGGGAATAATAAAAATTTATTGTGCGTGGACACATTGTGAAATTGACTCTATTGTATAGCAGGAGCAATAAGTATTCAACCAAAACATATAATTATTATTAGTATTATTACTGTAAAAGGAAAGTCACGCTAATACTATCTAAATTATTATTGTTAATACACTATCTATAATTTTTCCAATTTTCAGACGTAATATTAACGCTTCATGTTTTATTTCATTATTGTTGTTATAACTATTATTACTATTGTTATTATTATTATTATCATTATTAGTAGTAGTAATAGTAGTAGTAGTTTTTGGTGTTGTTGTTGTTGTTATTATTATTATTATTATTATTATTATTATTATTATTATTATTATTATTGAAGTATTAATGTGTTTTTTTTGAATGGACAACCATTACGAGAAAAGGCTCAATAACTGTTTCTCAACCGAGAGTTTAGCAATGTTCTTTTTTCTTTCTTTTTTCAGGTTATGAGTTTCTTTTTTCTTTGTTTTCTTTCATTTTTCTTTCGTTCTTTTTTAAATCATTTTTCCCTTTTTATTTCGTTTTATTTTCTTTTTTTCTGCGTGTGTATATTTACTTTCATTCATTCTTTCTTTTTCTTTGTCTGTTTCTTTTCTCTTTCACACCGTCTACGATTTCTTTCTTCCCAAAATACATATGAACACTTTGATTCATTCATTCTTCCATTATTTTTTCTTCCATTTTTCTTTTTCTTTCTTTCTTTCTTTCTTTCTTTCTTTCTTTCTTTCTTTCTTTCTATCTTTCTTACATCCTTTCTTTCTTTCTCGCGTTCTTTCTTTCTCGCGTTCTTTCTTTCTTTTTTACATTTTTTCTTTCTTTCTTTCTTACATCCTTTCTTTCTTTGTTTTTTCTTTTTTTCTTTCTTACTTTCTTTCTTTCTTTCTTTCTTTCTTTCTTACATCATTTCTTTCTTTCTAGTTTTTTCTTTTTTCTTTTTTCTTTCTCTCTTTCTTTTTTATATCCTTTCTTTTTACATTTCTCTTTCTTTCTTTCTTTCTTTTATCATTTCTTTCTTACATGTTTTCTTTCTCGCGTTCTTTCTTTCTTTCTTTCTTGCATTCTTTCTTTCTTTCTTTCTTTCTTTTTTTCTTTCTTTCTTTCTTTCTTTCTCATCTACTCATTTTTACCCACTATACTTATACATTTTTTATTGATACTGTCTTTTTTATTTTTCATTTTTTATTTTTCTTTAATTTTCCTTAATAAGCTCCATACTTTCATTTGTTTGCATGCATATTATTCATTCTTTCTTTCTTTCTTTCTTTCTTTATTTATTTATTTTATTTTATTTTTCTTATTTTTCAATATACCCCGCTCTTCCATTTTTCTGCAAGTTTCTTTTTTCTTTCTTTCCCCCATTTTTACTTTCTTTTTTTCTCTCATCCTTTCTTTCTTTCCTTCTATCTTTCTTTCTTCTCTACCTCTCTAATTCTTTTTTTCTACTCACAATACTTAGCCACAAATTCATCCATTTTATTCTGTCATTATGTTTTTCGTTAATTCTTTCATTTTTATAGGACACACTCTTTCATTTTTATGCATGCTTATTCTTTCTTTCTTTCTTTTTCTTTTTCTATTTATAATACATATTCGCACTTTGATTCATTCTTTCTTAATTTTTCTAGTGTTTCTACTTTCTTTCTGTTTTCCTTTATATTTTCTTTTTTTTTTTTCGTATTCATCTACTCAAATTTTCAAATACTTATGTAAACTTTGATTAATTCTTTCATTCAGTATTTTTATACTTCTTTCTGTTTTCTTTCTTTTTTCTTTCTTTCTTTCTTGTTTTTGTTCTTTTTTATTTCCTTCTTCTCTAACTAATGCTTCTTTTCTACTCACAATACATATCCACACTTTCTTTTTTCTTTCTTTCTTTTTTCTTGCTTTTGTTCTTTTTTCTTTCCTTCTTCTCTAACTAATGTTTCTTTTCTACTCACAATACATATCCACACTTTCTTTCTTTCTTTCTTTCTTTTTTCTTTTTTCTTGCTTTTGTTCTTTTTTCTTTCCTTCTTCTCTAACTAATGCTTCTTTTCTACTCACAATACATATCCACACTTTCTTTCTTTCTTTCTTTTTTCTTTCTTTCTTTCTTTCTTTCTTTCTCATCTTTTCTACCAACAATATTAATCAACATTTTTATTCAATATTTCTTTCATTTATTTCTCTTCTTTATTTCTTTTTTCTTTCTCAACAGGCTCCGCAATTTCATTTTTGCACATTATTATTTCTTTATTTCTTTTTTTTTCTTTCTTTATTCTTCTATTCGAAAATCACGTCACCGAAGAAAAATGGTAAAGTATAATTGTATAATTATCTAAATCTGTGTTTGCTGTTCATCATTTGTCGGCCAAGATGATCGTCAATTTTGATTCAAGTTTTATTCTTCGTCGAATAGGTATATAACATATTCTTTCGTTCTTTCCTAATTTTTCTACATGTTTTTTCTTTCCTTCTTTCTTTCTTTCTTTCTTTCTTTCTTTCTTTCTTTCTTTCTTTCTTTCTTTTACATGTACACCTTTTTTACCCACAGTACTTATACACACACTGATTCATTATTTTTTTCATTCTGACTTTCATTCTTTCTTAACAGGTTGCATTCTTTTAAATTTGCACTCTTATTCTTTCTTCTTTAATTTTTCTTTATTTCGTTCTTTCTTTCTTATTTTATTTCTTATCATTTACTCATTTTCTACCCACAATATTTATCTAAACTTTCATTCATTCTTTCTTTCATGATTGATTTCTTTCTTTATCTTACTTTCTTTCGTTCTTTCTTAATAAACCCGTTATTTTCATTTTTATGCATATATATTCTTTCTTTCTTTCTTCCTTTCATTCTTTTTTTTTAAATTATACATATTTGTAGATATTTGTATTTTTTTAAACGAATTTTGATAAATTCATAGACTGATTTTTTTTTAGAAGCGACAAATTATATACAGTTGTAGATTTGGATTTATTTTAAACGAACCGTTATTAATTCTTAGTCGAGTTTTTCTTTTCCCACAAGTAAATAGCTTCATACTTTTATTTATTCTATTTTATTTTTTTATTTTTTAAAAGATTTAGGACGAGTTCATGTACAGTTCGCCTCATTGTGCAAACTGACTTTGACTGTCGCCAATCGGAAGCGTGTGCAAGACTTTGTACGGGGCCTAAACTTTATAAATTTTTTTCTAATGTCTGAAAGCGCTCATTGAGGGTGGACCAGAGACTGATCATTTCTGGTCGGCTCGGCGTGGTGAGGGGTGTATGATGTTGAGAGATCCGAAACCCCCTAGTGATTCACGCAAAGACATCACTGACGACACCCTCTAGCACCCCCACTACGGTGCGTATGTTTGAAACATTTACTCATTTTTTCTACCCACAGTAGTTACCCAGACTTTGATTCATTAGTTTACTCCTCATTTCTTCCCTTCGTTTTTTTAATAAGCCCCGCTCTTTCATTTTTTCTACATTTTTCTTTTTTTCTTTCTTTTTTCTTTGGTTCTTTATTTATTTCTTGCCTGCTTTCTTGTTTTTTACCAATCTACACTTTTTTTTACCCACAATGCATTTGCAAACATTGATTCATTTGTTTTTTCATGATTTCTTTCATTCATTTTCTTTATTTCGTTCGTTCTTTCTTAATAAGCCCCGCTTAATTTTTCTGCATTTTTCTTTCTTCTTTTCTTTCTTTACAGTTTATTCATTTATTTCTTAATTATCATCTACTTTTTTTCTTTTCATTTTCCTCAAAACAATATTATAGTTAGAAATAGACGTGTACTAAGTAGGTCATAGCACTCTCTTTAATTTAAAAAAAACATATATGCGAATATAATGAATTTTACTCATTCGTCAACATCTACGGAATCTTACGCAAGTCCAACACATTATTAGTATTTTTAACTTTATATATTGTGTTGATTTCGCCCTCACAGATGTTTCATTTAATTGATTTATTACAGTTGCTTATAGAAATGCTGTTGACGAGATTGTTTCTATATGACTTGAATATTTAATACAAACAGTTTTTCAAGATTCTTCAAAGACTTGCCAGTAATGATGGACACGTTCACATTTCTTCCATTCTCCGGCAAAGCCTTGATATTTATACAGTTTCGATTTTCAATCCACAGTCTGATTTATCTCTGAAATATAAACTCAGATTAATCTTTTCTGTCTTCACAGTGACACAACTTGCGCACCTAGAACTGATTCGATGAGAAATCTCAACATATGATTTAATCTTATTTTCCCATAGGTTACAACAGCTTTTGCATAAGCCATAATATATCGATTTGTATGCCTAAGACTCAGTGATTTCAACCGTTTTTATTTGACCATCATACCCCCACCAAAAAATATCTGGCTTTCTAACAATTATGAGCCTATTTATACATTCATTTATTATATATCTGACGATTTTGTCTACATTATTATTATGTCATTTTTCATTATATTTCGATTTCTGCATTGGTCTCACTACCAACCAAGTCTGCGGGGAGACCTAAGGCAGGTAGTGGCGTGTTGTTATGACTCCATTTCATGTTTTTCTATCCTCCCTATCATCCCCAGCATTACATAGATAACGTTTTCCTTAGTGTGTGGGCTGTACTTAATAATACAATTTTTTGTATATCTCTTAAGCTGGGGTTTCCAGGGATTCTTTCAATGTGTTGTTTTGTTCCATTTTTTATCATTCCAAGTGCACCTACTATCACTGGCACAACTCTTGTTTTCAATTTCCACATTTTTTCTATTTCAATTTCCAGGTCTTTATATTTTGACAGTTTTTCAAATTCCTTGATTGCTATGTTACAATCCGCTGGACAAGCCATATCAATTAATAGACAAGTTTTCTCCTTCTGGTTTTTAACAATAATGTCTGGCCTGTTTGCTTCAATTTTTCTGTCTGTGTAGATGGTGTAATCCCATAGAATGGTTACATCTTCTATTTCTGTAACCGGTGCTGGATGATGTTCATACCAGTGTTTGTTTACAGCTTTTCCATAATGTTTGCACATTGCCCAATGTAAATATTGCCCAACTCTATCGTGGCGATTTTTATATTCGTTTGGGGCAAGCACAGAACAGCCTGAGATTAGGTGGTCTATTGTTTCTTGGTGTTTATCACAAAACCTGCATTTTGGATCCATATTATTATGCATAATATTTGCCTGAAAGTTTCTCGTGAAAAGACTTTGGTCTTGTGCTGCAAGTATAAATCCTTCAGTTTCAGACTTTAATCCAGATGCACGTAACCATCGATGAGTATTAACTTTGTCAACAAATGGATTTATTGGCACGTACTGGATATTGGTCATGCAGAGGTTTGTCTTGCCAGCGCTGTTTCATCTTTTCAAGAGCTTTATCTTTGGCTTTCATTTTCATATTTTTTGCCGCAATAGTTGGTTCTTGGCTACTGTTTTGCTTTTCTACAGAATCTACTAACTGTAAATCTTGTTTGTATTTACTGCCTTCTTTTATTATTGAATATTTTTTCTTTCTTTCTTCATGTTGCCTTACTAATTGTATCATCCAATCCTTTGTTGTTTCTATGTATGTTAGTAAGCCAATAGTTGTTGTCTTGTATGACAATTCCAGCTGAATAAGACCCCTTCCACCTTCTTTACGGGGTATGTATAGACGGTCTACATCAGCCTTTGGGTGATGCATCCTATGCTTAGAAAGAAGCTTTCTTGTTTTAGCATCCATTCGCCTGATGTCGTTTAGAGTCCAGTTTAAGATGTTGAAGCTATATTGGACAACTGGGATTGCAAGGCTATTAATGGCCATAACTCTATTCTGTGAATTTAATTCAGTTTTTAATATCATTTGTAGCCTTCTATAGTACTCTTTACGCACTATTTCTTTCATTTTTTTATGGTGAATGTTTTCGCTCTCATTTACACCTAGGTATTTATAAGCTTCTTCTGGTTTCAATTCTTTTATTGTTACAGCAGGGTCTAGGCTAATTGAGGATGTTTCTTGTATTGATCCACGTAAAACTGTAGCTTTAGCACATTTATTCAAATTTATTATTATTATTATTATTATTATTATTATTATTATTATTATTATTATTATTATAAGCCAATTATAATTATAATTCTTTCCTAGCTACTTAATTAGTGCCACCACTTCAGGTTTGATCGTGAAGAATGATAAAAATATATATCAGAAACGCTATTATATTTCATTGAGATTAAGTAAAAAGAAATGGAAGATAGAGGAGGTGATAAGACGTAAGTGTTTATCATTTCAATTTCCAATGCTTGCATTTATATTCTCTTACTTCTTAAAAATGACTTGCATGCATACTTATGATTCTTACTGCAATATTTTGTTATTTGTCTATCTTTATGAGATGATGTATTGTAAATAATTGCACTATTTACACTGTTCAGATTGTTTTTCTCATATATCTTATCACATTCACAAGGCTCTTGTACTCGCCGACTTTCTACAGGTGATATTTGTTTTAGTTTCGAACCGAACCTAGCATAGTCAGTGTGTATGTTGGCGTGTCTGAAGATTGGTTCAATGGCATCTGTGTAGACTTTCTTCCCAACTTTATTGCCTGAAGTGGGCTGGCATATATGTTTTTAATTTCTTGGTCACGCAGTTGAGTCAGAGACAGTTTATTCCATTTAGGCCACCCACCACTTTCAAATATCTTGACAGGGATTCGCAAATGTAAACTTATTTTTACAGTCTGTTGTTTCCCTGCCGTTCATAGATGAGAAGTGTCATTCAGAAGCCGTCACATTTACTTTGTTCCTTTGCCAGTAAGTGTACAATGAGTCCGCGCAAGACATTTGCTGCGCTATAGGGCATGGTGTAAAAATTAGATTTTACTTGAACGAAACTGTTCTGCGACTGTTATACCCATTTGGTTTTAGTAACTAGGCTTACCATCATGGAACATACTAAATAATTCAATATGGCTATTTGTAGCAGTGGGTAATGAAAAGGACTCAGTCTATAAATGGCCTGATTGTGCCGGTTACAAGAAAGAAGGCAGTGACTATTGGAGACTTGCACACAAGTATTTCAGTTGTAAGAAAGCAGGAATTCAAATTGCCGTTGAAAGCAACAACTAGATTGATGATGACATTGTTGTAGTTACTTAATTGTCGCATCAGAACTTTCACAGATTTACAGACAAGCAACTGCATCACAACAGAAATTCAAACGAATCACAAAAGAAACGTCTATATTTATAATGATATTTTTACCAGAACTCATATTACAATTATTGTTGTTGTTTTCTCTAGCTATCTGTATTACTGCTTCCTATGTGATACTATATTATGTAAGCAAAAAATATTACACTGTTACGCCGGTAACGGAATGGAAGCAATTATCATTAGTTGTATTTTTAATTGTGCAGATTATTTGTTGACGATCGGGTGGAAGGAATTGTGTTGGTTTGTAATTTGTATAAATCGAAAAGAACCAAATGAACAAAAAGTTGTTTGTTCTAATATGAACGCAGGTAATAAATTTATTTTATTCCAATATGAGCAGAGGAGAATAAGCGATCACAAACCCATGGCCGAAAATATGAGCAAATTCATATTTTGCAGGTGTGCTATTTGAAAACCACCCTGGTCAAATGAGGTTATTATTGACAGGCGGAGACGACATGTCTAAGAGAAATACAATTGATGCCTGAGCTACACCGCCGATAAAAGTGAAAAATTAACAAAACCTAGTTTTTGATTGTCGTAATAGTTTGTCACAAATAAAGGAATATTTGAAAGTGCAAAAGATTAAATTCTATGAGAAAAAAGAGAAATTTAAAATTTTGCTAGGGAAAAGATATATAAACATAAAATCTAGATTTATTGACATAAAAAAGCCAAAAAAGAAGTTATATCGCCAAATTAATGCTGCTTTTTTGGTTACATCAAGAGAGAGAGAGAGAGAGAGAGAGAGAGAGAGAGAGAGAGAGAGAGAAGGAAGAGTGGCTTCTCCCAAAGGACGTGGGTGAATCTGATTTCATTGGTCAGAGATTGGAACAACCATCCCCTGGGACAAGCAAAAAAGAGCCCCGGGGGCGGGGCAGAAACGAGTTGTTGCTGCACTGAGTAAAGAGAAAGAAGACGAATCACAGCCGCCACCGCTGCCCCACATACAGATGGAATCCTTCGGAATTTTCCGTAAAACTTTGATGTGAAATGAACAAAGGCATTTTCGAATCCTCACAAACTCCGATTGGAGTGAACTGACATTGCCAACCAGAAACTCGAATTAATAAGGAGAAAAATGCTTCGCAAATTATTACTTATTATTAAATTGGACGAAACTTCCAAGAAGAGATAGGGGCAACTATCACTGGAGATATTACTAACACTGGAGAACCCTCTGACCCTGCAAATTAACGCCCTATCAGCCTTCTTCCGATCTTTGGCAAAGTGTTCGAAGCCATGATCAACGCCGAGGTGGTTCAGCATCTCACAGCACACCGGCTTCTCTCGGACAAGTAATATGGTTTCCGCTTCACCAGGTCTACTGCTGATATGCTAACGACCATCACCGAGTACATATACCAGGCACTCGACAGGAATGGCGAAGCCCGAACCGTTGCATGAGATATATCTAAGGCGTTCGACAGAGTTTGGCATGCTGGCCTTCTATGTAAACTGCAGAGCTATGGTATAACTGGACATTTGTTTCAACTAATCCAGTCATTCCTCTCTAACCGCACAATGAAGGTGATATTAAACAGACATGCCTCTCAGAACTACCATACAAACGCAGGTGTCCCCCATGGCTCCATCTTAGGTCCTACACTCTTCCTGATATACATTAATGATCTCCCTGATTCCATAAGAGCCCAAATAGGTTTGTACGCCGATGAGACCACAGTTTACTCACGCCTCCTACAAAAATCTGGTGTAGGCGTCAAAGCTAACCTGAATTGAAAAAGACCTCCAATCCATATTGGACTGGGGTAAGAAATGGCTAGTAAATTTTAATGCTTCTAAAACGAAGCTACTCTCAACCATCATCGACAATCTCACATACCTCCCATTAGCATGGACCAGGCTTGCCTCCCAGAGAGTAAAACACTACGCCTCCTTGGTCTCACACTTTCAGCGGACCTCAAATGAAATGACTATATCGAATCCATTGCTAAATCCGCTGCTATGAAAGTCGGTTCTCTGTGTAGGGCCCGGAAGTTTTTTCCGTCTAAATATAAATAAATCTACCATCCGCCCGTACATTGAATACTGCTGCCATATCTGGTCGGGTGCCCCTGCTGTTATCCTCGGGCTTCTCGATAAGGTTCAGAGGAGGGTCTGTAATGTGATAGATACCGACTTGGCAGACCGCCTGCAGTCTCTCTCCCAACGGCGCGACGTGGCTTCCCTGTGTCTCTTTTATAAATACTTCCACGGCTTTTGCTCCGATGACCTTAGATCACTAGTGCCCCCTAAATACGAATTTGAACGAGATACTAGATTAGCAACTAGATCCCACCCTTTTGCAGTGAAACCGATAAAATGCAGCCGTAACTTCTACTCCAACAGTTTCTTTCCTCGCACTTCCCAACTGTGGAATTCTCTTCCAAATGATTGCTTCCCCGACGGCTACAATCTCCAGGAGTTTAAATGTAAGGTCAATAGACACCTCCTAACACACAAACCTGCTCCCATTCTATGAAACACTCTTCCCATCTGCCCAACCCTCATCCTCGCTATCCTTACTCATCTGTCACCTTCCTCCTGATATTTCCTAAGTCTAACCACTCCTTCTCTTTACATTCCCCTATGTAGCCCCATGCGCAATAGTGGCAGTGGAATGCCTTGCTTGGGGTGAGATGATTAAAAAGAAAAAGAGGGAGCTGGCAAGAGACGATTGGCGATTTTTTTTCTAGTTTTTTTTTTTGTATATAAAGACGTTTTTCTGCAACTTATTCGGATGTCATTCAATTTATTTTCGGTGCGGTTTTCATTTATCCAATTGTATGCGCGCGTCCAGTCTTGTTCAACTTGGCGGAGAGATATCTAGCCAGATTTCAGCGTGATTCCTTGAGACTGAAATTCACAGCACGAGCAGGGAAGAACACAGTTGTAATAGTCGACTCGAAGACCAGCTATTGAGTCAAAGCCATTAACGACCTGGTGGCTGGGTGTCCATTCACACCCATATATTATTTACTTCTTGGCTTGACTGGTTTAGGAAATATTTTAGCCTAACATACGAGCTTATTTTTTTAAGTTTTCATGTTTTTTACTAATTTTTCTGTCTATTAATTTCAACTTCATCTCAAAGAAGGAGACAATCTCCCTTCTCTCTCCACATATGCTAGGCCATGTCTGATTTTTCTATTGCCCTCAAGTTACGGCCTTTCGGTGTTCCTGCATTCTTGTATTAATGCTCCGGCACATTTCTGCTTTCTTATTTCTTGCTACATCTGCACAGGATGGCGTACACACAGCCTTTAATCATGATCTCCCCAATGGTTGGTCTTACACGGAAGAGATATATGCGTAGTGTAGAACAATTTTAGAAGGTCGTACTTATGTTACAGATCTTTTTATTTTATACGATAGAACCTTCACATAAATTAGGCAGACCGAAGCTATTTTCTGAGTGTTGCTATCATTTTGTACCATTCTATACCATTTTCTGAAGGATTCAGTAACGTACCGAGGATAGTTTTTACAATACTGCTTATACTAATAATTTTTTGTTCATATATCCCTGAGTAGACACTTATGACTTTTACTTAGTGTAGGCAGCTGATAATCCCTTTCTTTATACTATATGTGTAGTTGAAGTCGAAATTAGGAACTTGTCCAGTAACTGTTGTGGTATACGGATGTCTTGAACGCATGTCTTGTTTGAGATATTATTACTTTCAGGAATTCTAGTTTATTGGTTTTTCTCTCTCGATTGTGAATTTCATTGGTGTTCAAATGAATTTCACATTGTCTAGTTGCCACTGGACCTATTAATGGTGGAGCCAATGTATGAAGGCGTCATCTACGTATTTGAACTATAGAATTGGAGTTAGTGATTAGAGGTATATCCCTTGTTTACTGTTTTACTTCTTTCCATTCCATCCCCTTTCATTCCCGATAGTTTCTTACGTCTAAGTAACATTATCGCATTTTTTAAGTGCATTGATTAAGAAGAAATATGGGGAAAATCAGATGAAGACTGTCAAGTGTGGGAAATTCGGTAATTTGATTTCAAAAGAAACTTTAACCAAAATCGCATCGATCTTATTGACGATGACTCATAAATAGTATTATTGTTTTCTTTTGTGTGGGCATGCTTTGAAGAGACGTGGTCGTAATAGCCACACCTGTTTTAAGCTTCTAAAAATGAATAACTAACAGCCACAGGAATGTGTGCTTATGCATGATTTTTTCTCTCACTCTTGTGAGTTTACTTTCGAAATAAATATGCTTGTGAACATGTTTATGTGGTTTCTCTCGGTATTATATAAGCTTGTTTTTCAAAGTATAAGGTAAAAAATATGTCTTTAATTTTTAGTCAATAGAAACCGTATAATATTTGCACATATAAATTAAAATTAGCTGCTATCATTTCAAAAGTCAATATGTATGATATACAAGATACTTTTTTTTGTATTTATTAGTCCAGATTAACGGATACTTCGAAGTTTGTTTAGCATAATACTTCAGTAAATGAACCATTATGGCTCGCCACAAGCTTCTTTTTCTTGTAGCCCATTGCAACATTTGTCCTTTTGCTATCCCACTTGTCTCCACGAATCGCTATCCATTTACAAAATCTGGCCAGGTCATTGACGGCAAATTCCGACAGTTTCTTTTTACTTTGAGATTTCCGGTGACTGTCAAAATTATCCAAGAACTGCTTCATCGAGAGTAATAAATATGTATTAAAATGAATAAATGCTGTATATATTCTATATATACATATGAAATAGATATATATTTTTATTATATATTAATCAGACGGATTTTTCATATTAAAACCTCACCTTCAATGAATAGTCGTATTTGAGTAGAGAGGAATGTTTATTTATTAAATAGTATTATGATGTAATTTCGTTTGCAAACATGAATATTTGGGAAATCTTATTAGAGATGAAATATGCGATCACAGGCAGGATTAGAATCTGTGCCCCTGCGGAGTAAACCATGGTCAAGTAGTGTTTTTTTTACACTGGCTTGTTAAAATTTTCAGTTTTCAGAAGTGCTCACTTTCCATTGTCCAGAATTTTTTTTACACTGAGTCACGAAATATGGTTTCGTCTTTTTCCTTCAAAATTGTTTTCAACGACTTTGATGTAAATTTGCGTGCGTGCAATTCTCCTTTTTAGAAATAAGACATATGACACGGGTCATCACGTTACTTTTGTTGCTTTCTGTCCAATCAGATTCGAGAATTACTACTTTTTGCAATGGCTCACAAAATTTGTTTTGTTTTTGTTTTTTTTATTCTTTTTATGTGTTTTCAATAATTTGATCCGTAATGTTTTCATTTTATTGTGTCTGTGTGTTAGATTTTTATTTTTTTATAAATCTTCTTCCTGAATTATAAGCGTGTCATAATCTACATTTTGGTAGATAGGAATGTTTTGTATTTATGTCCACTACATCGGAATAAATATTGAGAAACGTACAATTTCCTGTTATTGGCTAGTCTAATGTTACATCTGTGCCCGGATACTCATTTATTCAGGCTTTTTGTCGCTCCCACGTATATTTTTTGCACATATTCTATAATTATGTTTCAAACATAACAACTTTTCTTGTTGCATTTTGTGACCCTCTGTGTTGTCCGTTGCACAAACTTTGATGAAGTTTGGATTTTTTTTAAATTATGGAATTGGCACTTGCTTTTAATTATCTCAGTTGTCTTTAGGAATTATTTTATTTTAGCATTTTTGCTGTAATTCTAAGCCTCATTCTATCTTTGTAAATAATTCTGGGCTGCTTTTGCTGTGTGTGGAAACGCATGCAAGAATTGTTTTTATCTTTTTCATGTTTGTTTTTTTCTGGAGAGATTCTGATGATATTTCTTATGCCAGTTCAAAACTCTTGTCTATTAGTGGAGTGGGGCATCCTCTTATTTATAGCATTTATAGTTCTTCCAGGCGTATTTTACGAAGGGGTTTGTCAGCTATTATTGTACAAATTCGTCGTACTAGGGAGTAGGGTACAGATTTTAAGCAAATATTAGGAGGTTGAGTCTTGTAATAGGTATTGACGGGTGCCTGCAGGTTTATGGTAAATGCCTGTGATGTTTTTTGTTTTTTTTATGAGTATGTCTAGGAATGACAATTCATTATTACTATGTTCTGGAGTGAACTGAATTTTTGGGTGCAAGTCTTGAAGTAGATTGTGTAGTTTATTTATGTCCCCTTTGTTGATCTCCCACAATCATTTATATATATTTTCCATTAAATTTTGTTTTTTTATGTTTTCCCCATTATTGTGTCCTCTTTGCTTGATTAGGCTGTCGTTGAGATAAGCTAGTGTGGATGATGCATATTTTGGTGCCATTTGCGTCCCCCACCGCGGTACCTTTCTTTTTAATTTTATTTTGGTTGTTAAGTTTGAATAAATTGTTGCCAAAAATGAATTCTATACACTGTATAAAAAATTATTTTAGAAGCTTGTGGGAAGTATGTCTGAATGTTTTAAATTCAAAAATATAATGGCATATTTACGTAGTTCATTTGGTATGTTGTTCTACACTCTGTTCACATCAAATGTTATAGGTGTACCTGGCTCATCTTTAAGTGAGTATTAGACTTAGGAAATATATGTTGTTGCTGATGGAGCCTTTTATTTTTGTGTGTTTGGTTGTAATATACTATCTATTAGGTTGCTTAGTCTAGAAAGAGACAACTGAAGTTCCTGGAACATGCAATGAGGAAGGAGAGCCTAGAGAACCTGATACTGACTGGACAGATAGAAGGAAGGAGAGACAGAGGAAGGCAGCGGATAACATATTTGCAGGGTCTGATCAGGTGGATGACGGAACGGGGGTTGCCAGGAGCAACAGGAGCAAACATACTAAGAGCCACAAGGGATAGGGAGACGTGGAGAGCCATGATCGCCTACGTCCTGAAGGGACAGGGCACATAGAAGAAGAAGAAGTCTGCCTGTGAGGCAGGCTGGCCCTTCTACAATGGATCTGATTTTAAGATCACAAAGGTTCGATGTGTGGTTATATTCAGATTTTTGTTCCTCGCTAGCTGCTTTAATTGTGTTTGATTTATGTATCTATGGGAGTCCGTAAAAATTTCTAGTCTTCGATATAAAACCTGTAAATAATATTTTTCTTTAGTATTCTACTGAGTGTAAGGTAAAGTGTTCTTTTATTTCTGATGCAATACTATTATATATATATATATATATATATATATATATATATATATATATATACTATAGTTATCCGCAGACAGATCTGTTTGGCTGTATTACATCTCATCAGTACGGCTTAGACTCCGTTCGCTTCCTAACCGAGGATTGAAACCTGACCAAATCGGTGTCAGTCGGCGATTCTACACCTAGGCCACGAGCGTCCAGTAGAAGAAGGCAGGCTTTTTACACTTTGTATACAATCCAGGTAAATTCTGATAGAGACGAACTGAAGTGAATTCAATGTTAAATTAATTTATTTAATTTAACAGAGAAATATAATTTATAAAAGATTTTAGATTATTACAATGGGCAATACGTATTTCACAGCGTCCTGATGTTATTATCGCGGCTCGTCAATTGGGGTAAGAAGTGGCTTTTAAAGTTCTCTGCGTCTAAGACCAAGCTGCTGTCTGTCAATCATCACAGGCAACCACTCCTACCTCCTAAAAGCATGGACCAAGCGAGTCACACTGAAAGCAATACACTGTGCCTCCTCGGCCTTACCCTCTCTTCTGATCTCAAGTGGAACCACTACATTGAGTCACTAGCTAAATCAACTGCTAAGAAGGTTGGGTCACTCTGTCGGGACAGGATATTTTTCCTGCCTGCATGCATCCTGCATATATACAAATCAACCCTTCGTCTGTTCATGAAATACTGCTGCCATATATGGTCAGGGGTCCTCGCTTTCCATCTCGGTGTTCTTGACAGGCTCCTAATGAGAATCAATAATGTGATAGGTACCGACTTGGCGGCTCGACTCCAGCGACTTTTCCACCGACGGGATGTGGCTTCCCTTTGTTCTATAAATACTTTCTTGGCTTCTGCTCCAACGACCTTAAGTTACGGGTGCCTCTGCAACAGGTGGTTACTCGTACAACCAGACTGGCAACTGGGTCTCACCCATTCACAGTTAGATCAACCAAATTCCGACGACAGTTCTACTCCTTCAGTTTCTTCTCTCGCACTTCTCGCCTGTAGAATTCACTTCCTAATCCTTGTTCTGCTGACGGCTACAACCTCCAGGAAATTAAATGTAAGGTCGATACTCATCTCTTAACCACTTGAATTTAGTTCTTTCTTCACCACTCTGTATATCCTTTCCTTTCTCTCCACCACTGTAACTGTCATCACACCTGTATTCCCTTCCTTCTCTTGCTACTTTCTGTTTTCTCCTTCTCTTCACTCTCTTGTATCTAATCTTTTTACTCTTATGTAGCCCCCTGCACGTCAGTGGAGTTACCACCTTGCTCGGGGTGATATGACTTAAAGACAATGAAATTAAATTAGAAATAAATCCAACATGGCATCAATTCTTAAGTAATACTTCAGATATAAATGAATATATTCAAAATTGGACGAATTAATAAAACTTTTTATAATATATATATATTACGGAAATTAACTAAGTTTAACGAAACTGGTTATAAACAACCGACAATTTGAAATGGCTTGTTTTAACATTATTTTCGATCGATATTCGTATTTAATTAGATATTCTGTTCATAATCAAAAAGTATGATATATTTATTTCTCCCGGGCTGATTATTTACGATAAATGTTTGTTACGAAAATGTGTGTCATTCGCCAGGATTCATTTGATTTCGTTTAGATTGATCGTCATTCGTATTCGAGAGGTCTAAGACGCTCCAGATCACATAGTGGCTTCCTTTATGTAGATAGGGGTCGCAGGTTCGAATCCTGCCGAATGATACATATTTTCGTAACGAAAATCGGTCGTAAATAATCAGCTCGGTAGAAATACTGTTTGATTATAATAGTTTGTAATACTGTTTGATTATAAACAGAATATCGATTTGAATACGAGTATCGATCAAAAATATTACTAAAAAAATCATTTTGTATATATATATATATATATATATATATATATATATATATATATATAATTCATCTCAATTTATATTGCTGGTATCAGGAGAGAAAAGGATTAAAGTAATTTAGAATAATCAATATTATCAGGAAATTCAGTTTAATTAAATTCAAGATTATGACAACATTATTACTAAACCAAATAGGTTACTTTTTATTTAGATCAAAATAAAAATATATAGAACCGGAACGAAAAACCTAAAACTGAGAGATAAAAGACTATAACAAACGGGAGGTATTATTTTAAATATTCTGTAGTGTCGTTCTAATTAGAGAATATGTTCCAGTTACGTTAGTGTAAGTAAATTATAGATTCATTTCAATAATTTAAAAAATACACCCCATTCTTTATAGCCCTTTTTCTCTCTAGTTTTAGGTTTTTCCATTCCGATTCTATATTTTTTGTTTTTGAAAATTAATCTATTCGGTTTAGCAATAATACTGTAATTATCTTGAATTTAAATTTATATAAATTCAATTTTAATAAGATATCTGGTTAACGGAATATTCCATATATTATACAGAGATTACGGGTTTTGTTTAAGAAATTAATGATATTTATTAGAAAAAATAAAATAGACGGGTCTAAAATTATAAAATGAAAAAAGTCATTTAAATTTAGGATGTTTTATTTTATAAATCATAAACTGTATTATAGGGTTTTGAAAAAGTCTTTAAAATATACAGACCGAAAGCCATCAAATATATTAAAAAAATTCAAAATTATTTCGTATTAAAATCTTTTTTATAAGCAAAAAATACTTTGTATTTAAGAAAAATATTTAAAATAAATGGGGATTAAATGATTTTATTTCACATAATATTCAAAATGGACCGGGGATAATAATTGTATTATTTTTTCATTTAATATATGCTTAATGAACTACAAATAATAATAAAAGTTTGTATATACTCAAGATAAGATAAGTGAACAAAACATAAAATTAGTTAAGCTTTTGATTTACAATAAGAATTAATCTGGATCAACATATTTCATGCAGTATTTATTTTATGCCATCATGTGATCATCAATGCATTTCTCATGTTTAATAAGTTACCATTTTTAAGTGTTTTAAGATAAGTAATCTTTCTACAAAACATAAATTATAACAATCACTTTCTCAATGAAAGATATGGTTACAATATCCCACATAATAATTCTTGTAGTACTATCATTTTTAATTGCCAGAAATGTTAAGAGAGAGCATTGCCCTTCATGCATTTTACATTGCCTAAATTTATTTGATGATGTTAGAAACTAAATGCCCAAGAATATTCAGTGGAAAGAAAAAACAATTTGACTTCTTTACAGGAATTTATATTAGCGCGGTAAACAATATTTTCACCCTTACATTGACCATTTAAAGGAAATATCGTATTTTTTCGACAATTGCATTCATTTCAAAAATGGTTAATGTTGCCGTCTTTGTTGGACATATATTTATATAGTATTATATAATATATTATTTATCCTGGATGTCAATTAACACAAACACACTCTCTCTCTCTCTCTTTCTCTCTCTCTCTCTATACATATATATATATATATATATATATATATATATATATATATATATTATAAATTATGGTTTAGAACATGTACATAATTTCTTCTATATATGTCCTCTTCCCTACAATCTTATGCTTGTTTCAGTGTTTGGATTTAAACACATCCTCAGGGTAAATAAAGGTTTGGAATCATTCTCTGTTTATATTTGGTTCGTTGTTGTCGTGGGGGTTGGTTGGGGTTATTGGTAATTAAGTGAATGTCTCGTTTTGATCGTTAGACGTTTGAGGAATTTGGTGTCTAAGTGTGAAATTGTTGATTAATGGTATTATCTGTTGGAATGTATGTTTTATCTTTTTATCGGTTGGGTATATTTTTTGGTTAGGATTTCTAAGAGGGCGATTTTGACTGGTCATTTTTATGGTCGGCTATCATTTAATTGGTTGATGTCTGCTGTTAGTGGACCTAATTCACGTATTTACTTTGATCCTGTGTCTAGGTTTTCATAGACATGATAGGGGTGGAGTCTTTTTTTCGTTCCAATTTAGATTTTTTCGGTAAAATATATATATATATATATATATATATATATATATATATATATATATATATATCCATCTTCTCCTCTTTCTTCCTTCTTTTTCTTTCTCTTCTCCTTCTTTTCCATTTTCTCTTTTTTTCTTTTCTTCTTTTTCCTTTTATTCAAGTTTGGAGTATAATTGTATTTAGGCGAAGTTATTTCAAGAAATCTAAATTTGTATTTTTGGGGAAGTAAATGCGAATTAGCGTTTTATCAGTTTTTGTATAAAGTTGTATGTTTAATCTTAATTTTAAGTTTAGAGGGTCGGTTTTTTCTTTAAAATTTTTTTTCTCTAAATTATCGTCTGGAATCTTATTTATTTCTTTTAATTTTTTTATATATTTTATTTATTTAGATATTTTTGCGGGCATTAGATCTTATTTTAAGGATTTATTACATCGCTTTTTCTGTAGCATTTTTTATCTTTTATAATAATAAAAATATTTTTTCAAATTCCCAGTATTTTTGGGGGATGATTGTAGGGTTAGATCTTACGTGTGCTTACAGTTTAATTTTGTGTATGATATAATTATTCTGAAGTAGTATATTCAATCTTGATTTTGAATGTATGAATTTTGATTCTTTTTCAAATTTGGGAGCCATTTATTTAATTTTGATTTTTCTAGTACTGAATATTTTTGTATTTAAGTAAGGTTATTGTGTTAAGTAAGGTTATTGGTGTAGGCTTTAGTGATAGACCTTCCTTTAAGGATTTATTGGATCGATTTTTCTATAGCATTTTTTATCTTTTATAATGGGTATATCAATCGAACTCTTTGTATTTCTTAGCATAATTGTTGGATTAAGTCCCTAATGTGCCTGCAGTTTACTGTTGTTTCGTGTCTCTGATTTAAGAGCTTGTTACTATTTATATATTTAAGGATCTCTATTTTTTCTTGAAGGCAAAGAAAGCATGGTTCTTTTATAGATTTTGCTGTTCTTGCTTTTTTGAGAATTTTCCATTTGACCTTAGGTGTTTTATTTTCGTTTTTTAATTTCCAAAAGTGTTTAGAGAGAGACGTCATGTTTTGTTTTTCTTTGTTATTGAAGGATGAGAGGTGATTGTAAAAGCGCCTTTTAAATACGTTCATGGTATTCCCAATATATATTTTTTCATCCTTAGGATTTTCTAAGGATGAAATCGAACACATATATATCAGAGATTTCGTCAGACATTTATTGGCCATGGGGCATTGGTTTGGTTTTCTACAGTTACAGAGGTTGCTGTCATGGGACAGATTTGTATTAGTGTTGGATTTATTTTTGCTTTGTATTTTCAATATTTTTGTGTTATGCATGTTGATTATTTTTTCTAGATTATTAGAACAGCTATAGCTTAATTTTATGGTATTTTTATTAAAGATTTTGCTTAGTGGGTTATTTTTGGGAAAGTGCTTCTCTATTAATTTAAGAAATTTATGTCCCAGCTTGAAATTAACTGATTGGTTGAATGGAGGGTTATACGATATTATTTTCCTGCTTCTATTTCTGCTTTTTGGACTTTTGAATTTTTCCACAAAACTGATTTTTGATGAAACCGCTTTCATTAAGGATTCTATTATAAATTACCTTGTGCTTATCAAATATCTCTTTGTTGGATGACTGTGTGTTAATGCGACATTCAACTGATGATGGGATGTGCTTAACAATGGATGGTGGGTGATGAGAGTTGGGGTTTTTATATATTGGGTTAGCGTTGTTTTTCATGTAAGGTTCGAAAGTTTTCGATACTAGGTTTAATGTTATGTCTAGGAAGTCTACTTGCTTGATATTGTGGCTAATTACTACGTTAAGGCCAAAGGATATAAAGACTCTATGGATTAATTTTCTGGTTTTATCAAGCTTACCTCCAGTAGATTTATCAATTATCATCAGTCCGTCGTCCCTATACAGTCCTATCCTGCTCGTTTCTATTTCCTTATGTGCAGTAAGAATACACCGGTTAGATCCGAAGCTTCTGCAGAATCAAGTGTGCCCATTGATAAATCAAAGTTCCCCTTTGAGTTCTTTCACTCGGATATATATATATATATATATATATATATATATATATATATATATATATTGTAAGAAAGTGACAGAACACGTAGATTTTAAACCCACTGTTCAACCATTTACTTTTATAAAGAGTGCTCAGTACAGAGTAGAGCTTTATATTGTAATTCAAGTCCACCACATCACCTACATATTGCATACCCAAAAATAAATCGTTTGCGCCATTTCTTTTTAGTTATACATATAACCAGAAGAGAAGCAGTTCGGCCCCGAAACATCAATATTTTTTGTGTAGTGATACTATGCTTTTATAAACCATTGTAAAAACTTTTAAAAAGAATTGTGTGTCTATATATATATATATATATATATATATATATATATATATATATATATATATTCTTTGTTTATTTGGAAAGGCATAAAACAGATTACCTTCCCATGTTATAAGTAAAAGTATATAACGTACTCAGATTAGGCTGACGCAACAGTGCATGATATTTAATTCTGAACACCTAATTATGAAGAAGCCCATCGCAATGATTTTCAAGCCAAAAATAAATAAAGAAAAAAATAAAGTTCCATTAAACTCTCAGTCACTATGACTTTTGACCTTGTGGTTGTATAAAAATCAGCGAACAATTCTGTGTAAAGATGCTAAGGACACCATGAACCAATCACGTGAGCAACGACATGGTTTTGGAGAGGATGCAAAACAAAAGAAAATTTATATTTAATATTAGGAAGAGATAGATACAGGTAATGAGAAAAGAGGGTGTGGCGAATTCGATACTAACAGGACGGATAGTATGAAGGAGAGAGAGGTGAAAACAGTGCGAGAGATAATTGATGGGCTGGATGAAATGGATAACGTAGCCGTGTTTTGGAAAGATAGCAAGAGAAATATATTAAGAGGGACAAGGGAGAGCGGCAAATAAAAATCCATTATTGTCTAATCCTGAACGGACACGGCACACGAAGAAGAAGAAGAAGAAGAAGAAGAAGAAGAAGAAGAAGAAGAAGAAGAAGAATTTCATCACAATCCTTGTGTCGATCCATTAGATGTTTTTAGGCAATTTCCATAGCGACATGTTACTGACGGCATATGAATGTATAGATTTATAAAATCGTTTTTGATGTCGTGCTTGTATAAAAATCAACGAACATTTCCGTCTAAGTAATTTAATTAATAATATTTGCGTCAATCCGTAATATGTTTTCCCGCACTTTACAAATAGATAATTTCCCCAGACCGATAACCGTTACATTACTGACGGGGTATAAATTTACAGGTGTATAATATCCTTTCGAGCAACTGAAAACTTCTGGGTTTAACAAAAACCTAACCAGCCATCAGATTCTCTTTAATTGTCGTGATGGCTATTAAAGACAATCTGATTTTCCGCGTCTCTATCTGCATATACCTTGGGTGGCCAAGTTTGCTTAATATAACAGTCACATCAGATAAAGTTAAGATGTTTGAGACCTGCAAGACTTAAACAAAATTTACACATACGTTTTTGATACGTATCAGTAAGTTAAGTGCCATACGTGATACATGTTTGGCTGATCATGTCTGGAGAAAAACATGACGGACTTAGCAGAAGATTATCCCGCAGTAGGTTGCCATTACTTTCTGCGGTAGATTGGTTGCCAGCCAAGGATATAGAACCCAATCTGTTATTAACCCATAACTGGAGACAAGAAACTGTTTAATACCTTTCCCAAGAGTATTTGCGCGTAAGTGAATGCAAGGAATTCAACTTGAATTCGAACTCGGCTCCCCGATCTTTCGTTCCGAGCCGATATCGACTGCATCACAACGCACATACGTTAAGATTAAGATTTACCTGCCATTTTGACAGGTGGGGAACATCATCTCTCATTTGCGTCTCTGTTCTCAGGCAGAGTGCGGCTCCGTTGTATTTCTGTCTGAGAACAGACATGCATCTCAGGAAAACTAGACTTAGAGTTTTCGGTCGCAGGAAACAGTGTCCCGAGGTTGCACTACAACATTGCATGAAAGAGCTGGATCGGTGGTCGCCACCGAGGCCAGCACGACCGTTGGTTGCCGGGACTGGGTAGTTTTTGCAATTTGCCTCTTCTACATTAAACCGTGATGTTATGTCACATACACGTCTTAGTTGGGGACGAGGTAAATATCTATACGCATTAACTTAAAACATGCGTTTTTATCCAATGGAGTCTCAGTTCATCGTGCAACCAGATTGGCAACTGGGTCCCACCCATTCACAGATTAACCAAATGCAGACGACAATTCTACTCCTGCAGTTTCTTCTCTCGCACTTCCCGCCTGTGGAACTCGTTTCCTTATTCTTGCTTTCCTGATGACTACAACCTCCAGGAATTTAAATGCAATGTCAATATTCATCTCTGAACCACTTGACTCTAGTTCTTTCTTCACCACCCTGTATATCCTTTCCTTTCTCTCAACCTTTGCAACTGTCATCACACCTGCATTCCCACCTTGCTCTTGCTCTTGCTCCTTTCTAACTGGTTCGTCTTTCTCTTCACTCTCCTCTTATCTAATCTTTTTATTTTTATGTAGCCCCATTCACATCAGTGGCGTTAACGTCTTGCTCGGGGTGATACGATTAAAATAAATAAATAAATAAAAATAATTTAAAAGCTTGATTGTTTTTTCATTTGCCTTATTATATTAACTGTGATGAAAAAAAAAGCAACAGAAATAAAATATTTATACAATCAATATTAAAATCGTATGGCTCACGAGCCGCGGTTTGGCAACCCTAGTTATATTTTATAGAAATATTTGTTTATTTCTGTTGCGAAACAACTCTGGTTTGAAGATAAGTATCCCTTTTTTATTTTCAAACATGTTCTCTTGTTAACTGATATATCAAACAAAATTATTTCATCTATTAAAATGGAAAGACATTTTAATGAAACATTTGGTCGTCGAAAATTGATTTACAAACGTTTCTACTGTGTATTTAATTAACGGAAGGAATAACTGGAAGTAAAGGTAAATTAATAACGAAATCAGTGAAGAAAAAAAGAAATTTGAAGATCAAAATAAATCACAATAGATATAACATTGGCTATATTAAAAGATAAAATAATGTTCTCTCTAATGAGAAGAAATAAGGAGAAGGAAACAAATATTTTGTCGGTCGTATATTTTTATTCAAGATTTCTGTAAGAGATTGTTGTAGAATCAGAGCAAAATTACCTATGTTTGAAGACAACTCTTTCCCAATCCATTCTGTTGCACTAAGTGCAGTCAATTCTCCAGTAATGGACTGCACCGAGTGCCTTTTTTGTCAGACGACAGAACTGATTGACATTGTTGATCTGTTTACCGCCATTACTCTGACGTCAGCAAACAATATGGATGCAACAGAGACTGTTGATGCACTGGTAAACCTCATAACATCTGCTCTTTTCCTCACCGAATACATTATCAAAATATCTGCATTCAATATGTTAGTACTTTCGGTTAGAAGTTGAACAATGCGACCACGCACAATCCTGATGACATCTCTATCGCAGACTTTCATATCGCAGTCATTTAAATCAATCAATTTATCCCTCTCTCTCTCTATCTTTCTTTCTCTCTGCGTGCCTCTCTCTTTCTTTATTTCTCTCTCTCTCTCTCTCTCTCTGTATATATATATATATATATATATATATATAAGATTATGCCATTTGAATAAGTGCAATTTAAATCAATTTAAATCAATCAATTTATCCCACTCTCTCTCTTTCTTTCTCCCTGTCTGCCTCCTTCTCTCTCTCTCTCTCTCTCTCTTTCTCTCTCTTTCTATATATATATATATATATATATATATATATATCCATCTAAAAGATTATGGTATTTGAATAAGTACACTTACATTCATTTTATTGGTTGAATACGAAATGCTCTTCAAAGTTTCAGCGATTTTCTTTGTAAAATGACTTATATAAACTACTACGTATTTTACACTGACGTATAAACACCAGATTTGACAATGTATACGGCACAAAATATGTATTGCAAATCGCGTAGTATACGAGGTTGTTTCCTGACAATGATTTGTTTAAAATCACCTTGTATCCTTATATATTTTATTATGAGTTTATGCCTATGTATATGGTAAAAATTAATGCACACATATAGTGCTGAGTTGTGATAATATTTAGCGCAAAGATTTCTGACTTTTAAGTAGTTCTACTAATAAAACTTGTATTAGCAAGCAGGGTTTTTATCGCAGAGTGCTCTGTATCGGGGTAGAGATAGAGCGGTACACAAGATTAATGCAAGACTAGGTTTTTTTGCAGATCTGCAGGTCGAAATCTTTGTCCTGACGAATGACGGTATCATAACAGTGCCTTCACAAAGCTTCGAAGTCGGCAGGAATTTGCTCAGTTAACATACTTCTCTGCATTAATCAAATCTGTGTGTGTGTTTGTGTATGTGTGTGTGGCTAGGCAGCATATCTTCATTCAAACATATTTTAATTAATGATATAGACTGTCTTTTTAATTTTATAATAAACTTTTCTAGTTCTACAATGAGATTCTTGATTTTTTAATGAAATTCTTCATGGAAGGCACCTTAGTTTCTAAGTTAGTTTCTAACCCAACTACTTTCGATCTCCTCCGGTCTAATCCGATGTTACACTATCTCCCGCGGGGATGCTTTCTTTAGCTGGTTCATTACAGCGGAGATAGAGGAATTAATATTAGTAGCATTATTGGTTGTGCTTTATTGTAATTTGCAATGTGAGCTTATGTAAAAAAAACTATTTTAATACTATCAAGCACTTGTAAAATACGGGGCATAGGGAAAATTAATTATTTTAATACTATCATAGATTTTGAAATATGGGGAATAGAAAAAATAACTACTTTTGGGAAAGAAAAGGGGAAAAATATAATTCTTCTTCTTCCGTCTTTGAAGCGGATATTTTTTGGTAAAGCTAAAATTTTAGTAGCCAAAACAAAGTGTCAGAGTTGGTTTGATGGGGTCAGGTGGGGTTAAAGTTTCTCAACAGATATCTCCTGAGAACAGAAGTCTGTGGGAAATTGGACGAGTCTGAATATGATGTGAGCTGGCGATATCTCATTCGTCGAGCTAACCACTTCCGCAAATCGAGTGGGCGGAAAATGATTTCATTGGCCGAAGGCTTCGAGTCGGCTAGATCCCTCGAGAGGATTGAAAAAATAAAATAAAAATCTGGACTCGGCGAGAAACATCAGTTAGTTTGTTTTTAAGTTAGCTGAGTAGCTATCAGTCGAAATGTAACGACTGTGGAAAAGGGTTCCCAACTGGGGAGTCATGACCCACGGCTAGTATGGCTAAAGAGTTAATGTCGAATGAAGCCTGCCGCCGATTAACTTGAGTTAATTTGGAATAATGCGTCTTTGATATGAATCCCGAAAAAACGTTATTGATTTTTTTTTTTTAATCATGGGAGAATCGAAAATCGAAAATTCTAATTCCTCGTTCGCTCTACTTCGGTAAACTTCATTAAACTCCGATAAGGATATTGTTATTTTAGAAGTTGCATAGAGAATTGACAGCCCTGATTATAGAGAATATGTGAAAAGTCTTTAACGAAAATTTAATGAATACGTGAAAAGACTTTAACGAGAATTGAAGAGTTCTGTTTCTTTAATGAAACTTAGAAAAGACAAACTTTGAATAATATTTTGAAGATTGGAAACTCTGAGATTTTGAAAACAAGCTCTCTCTCTCTCTCTCTTTCTGTCTGTCTGTCTCTCGCTCTCTCTCTGTCTCTGTCTCTCTCTCTGTTGTAAACCAACATTCCGACAACTGTATTATCTGCTCCTTTGAAAAAAGAAAAGAAAAACATTGTTTTTTTTATATAAAATATTCTTCGTAACTCTCCAGGTGCGTTCGACCTTGTTCATTTGTTTTATTAAAATTTTTTTTTGGGGGTGGGGCGTATTTATTTATTTTTTAACTACAATTGTGCACCAGTGTCCGGACTGACTCTAAGAGGCGACTACTAAAATTGCACAACGCGAGCTCTGGGATCAATTCACAACGCGGGACAGTGGCACGTTGTTGCAAGAGACGTCTTGTAAACCAACTTTTGTGGCAACATCGTCGGATGAGATCGTCTCGACTATCAACAGCGACTGAACCAACCGGCCAGCCGGGTGGCAGTGTCACAACTGGGATCGTCACGACCGTCGACGAGAACGAGCGTCACAACTGAACGGTCAGCCCTGGTCTAACGTGTTACACCGAAAGGCTGACTTACAAATACAAACGTATTATAGCAGAGCACATTCAGCCCTGTTTTTGGAAATCTCCATCGCAATGATCAGAGTTACAGTAAATTTTCTTTGAAGAAACGGCAAGAATTCTGACTAAACGTTTTTTTGAGAAACGTTCTTTATTTAATATTCATTGGAAGTGTAGGAATCTGAGGAAAAATGGACACGGAGAGTTTGTTACATATGCTTTATCATTAACCCATTTTAAAACCAGTGTCCTTATTTGAGTACAGCATAAAAACTGTAAAAAAATAATGGTTATAAATCATGATATAAAACCATTATCATATATCGGTCGTGAAGACATACTGATTCGTCAATAAAATTACCTTCCAAATATTGCCCGGTTGGAAGAAAAATTCCTGTGAATTGTAAATGAATTTAATGTTCTAAAACCTGAGGACACTGGGTTGAAATGGGTTAACAAGGAATGTGATAAATTCAACTTAAACGAGCTGACCCCGGTTATGTTTAAAGTTTTAATTTTAGTTAAAGGATTAACGGTAAAAATGACAAAGAAAAACGTGCTAGAATTTTTTTTAAAAACTGAAAGAGAACAAAAAAAGAAATACGACACTACATGAAATATTGGATGACTGTCAGAGAATCATAAAGAATCCGAGACGCGATATGAAGGAAATTGAAGAAGAATGCGCATATATGGAAGCCAAATATAAGCGAGGAAAAAGAATAGTTAGAATAATAGTTTCAGGTTTAGAAATGACTGTCCCTTTAAGAATTTGAAGTTCTACAAGTGTTGAAAAATACGACATAAAATATCACTTTAATGTAAAGAAAAAAAATTACACAGAAAAATGTTTGTACGCAGCGTTGAAACTGAAAAAGTAATTACAGAAAACAAAAAATAAATTGAGTACGGGAAAACTAATAATGTGAAAATGAAAATGCAACTAGATAATGCTACCACAATGATCAATGATGCTACATGGAAAGCAAACATAAAACCTATATTAAAAAGAACTTTTAAAATCGAACTTGACATGACGGGTGAGAAATTATTTGTTATTGGTGAAATGACTTAAAGCGTTTCTTTTTATATTAAGTGTGTAAAAGCTAAAGCATATGTGTTAAACATATTACAAATTAATTTAGGACTGACGAGATATAATTTAGATTTATCGGGTTTATCTCTAGACATATATTGCAAAAATATAAGTGGACAAGTGAACAGTTAAAAAATACAATGTGAAAGTTTGAAAGGAAGAACTGAAATTTGTGTTCTAAATTCAAAGCACAAATTAAATGTTGGTTGTCTTGTTTTTATGGCATATCAACCTCGGCAGGTTATTTATTGCCAAATAAATTTTATTTTTTTATTGCTGGTAATATCTTCTTCTTTCAACAATTTATTGTTTTTATATAAATTTTGTGTCTAGTAATATTTTTTCTTTTCGAGTATCAAGAATCATTGGATTTTGTTTTTAAGGGGAGGGTCCCCAAGTTCTACCCTGTTATTTACACATAACTGGAGGGAAAGGACAGATTAATACATTTCCCAAGGGCACCGGTGCTTAAGTGAAAGCAGGGTATTCAACTGGAATTCGAACTCGGCTCACCGATTTCTCTTTCCGAGCCGATATCCACTGCACCACAATGCACATCCGTCACTAAACGCTTACAGCACCTGATATTCCCAAGCGATCACCCATCTAAGTACTGGCCAGCCTCAACGTTGTTTTACTTCGGTGATTGAGCGGGAACCGGTGTATTCAACGTGATATGGCCCTAAGCCACAAATTTAATGTGAAAAAAATGTCGACGCCAGTATTTAAAACAATACATAGTGTACCATTCACAGTATCGCATCAAGTGAAGGAAGAATTGAACAGACTTGAACAAAGGCGTGTAATTTAAAGAATTGGTCATTCAAAATGTGCAACATCAGCCGTGTATGTAAAAATAAAATAATAAAATTTGTTTTTGTGTTGATTTTTTCGATAGGATTAAACAAATGTTTAGAATCAAATAACTATACATTACCGAGTCCAGAGAAAATTTTTGCGAAATTAAACGATGAAAGATTTATTAAGATCTAAAACTTTCTGAGGCGCGTTTAGAAATACAAATTTTAGACGAATGTAAAAGAAGAAATAAAGTAAGGCAGAAAGAAGGAAAGAAAATTGGTGAATGGAAAAATAGGAACACAAAAAGCATTTGTATCAGTTAAAGAAAATATTTATTGAAGTAAGGCCTGTAAAAAAAGGAAGAACCTGTGCAAGTTCCGTATGATATGTTTGACATACCTACACACCAAGAATTTGTTGAACGTAAAGAAAATGAGGACAAGAAAAACGAAACGTGCGGAAACCAAGGGGTGGATTCAAAACGAAAGAACTATAAAGTTCAGTACGGGGTTGTAGTAAAATAAAGAAAGATACAACGTAGAAGACAGAACAACTGTTGCTGATTCTAATAAAAAAACAAGAACAGCTTCCCACCAACAACAAACAGGCAGTTGTCTCAACGTTACAGCAAGCTATCTCACCTATTGGGTGTACCCAAAATTCACAAAGACTGTATTTCGCACAGATTAGTTGTTATTCACCACCGCGCAGACACCTTTTTCGAGTAAGATCGCCCATAGAGAAAAACATGATTAAGAACTGTGTGTAAGCCATCCTATGCAGCTGTGGTAAAAAACACAATTGAGAAACGGGCCGTCCAATTAACATAAAACTGCAAGGCATTAACAAGAGAGAAAATAAAAAAAAACGTCAGGCTTAGCTGACAACCTATGGAGGGAAAAAAGATGATTAAGTTCAAATAATAGATAATATCAGTACTGGAAAATACGAAAACTTAAGGAATCAGCGCATACTCTAGGTTACTGTTGTGGACTCAGAATAGGTCCGAAAGAAAACTCGAACTCGGGAATTAGTGAAACATATATATTAAAGGAAAACAAATACAAGAATCTTACACGTCAGTCTGACTGCAAGTATTAGACAGGGGAGACTCAACCCAACTCAACTCCACCCCGAGAGGCATATTCTCTCGGTATCCATAATAATAGGAAGAGTTTATTATAGTCCAAAAAGTTAGGTCCCATGAAAGTTACTAATATCTCCTAAGTCCACTAAGAATAGAAGTGAATGCAATATAAAAACCAATAATATGGAGTGCTAGAGAAAACAATTGCAAACAACTCAATTGTAATATGAGATTTGGTAAATATGGTTATTGTGACATTAGGTTCATATATCCGTTAATTTCACACATGACACAGAGGATAAAAGAGTTGGTTGGATTCAATTACTTAACTCAAAAGGTTAAGTTCAGTACCTTTCTACAGCAGAGGTGAACTAAACCATAGATAGTAGAATTCAAGTAAGAAAATTGATATTAGGACATCTGGCATGACTTGTGGAAGTAGAACAGTCTACAGCGGTGAATGAATTAAAGGTTTCAGTTCGAAATACCAATCAAATGAAAAGGGTTGTAGCGTACAACGGCTGAATTGTCGTTAAAATGGCAACAAAGTTAAGGGCAACAATACAAACAATGCAAATAATTACATCAACTCAAAACATTCTTGTTTTAGAGTATATTTGGTGTTTAATGTTGATTATTTCTCAGACCAAATGTTGTTTTAAGCTGGTGCTGTTTTTCCTAATTTTGATAAAATAGAAAAGCCAGGTGTAGCTAACGACATATGGAGGGGAAAATGATGAAGTTCAAATAATAGATAACAACAGTACTGGAAAAATACGAAAACTTAAGGAATCAGCGTATACTTTAGGTTACTGTTGTTGACCCAGAATATGTCCGGAAGAAAACTCGAACTTAGGAATTAGTATCTTTTGACATGCATATTTAAGTTTCCATCTACGCATGCTCAGAATAGTTAGATTTGTATAATTGCTGTTGTTAAATGTTATTTGGTGCAACTAGCTTCCCTATGTTCAGGAATATTATAACTCTATGTTTATCAATAGTTTACTTTCGATAATATAGTTTTATATATATATATATATATATATATATATAGGAAAACTACTAAAAATTGTACGTTTAAAAATGTATTTTTTGACTGTATTTATTTATTTCTATTATTATATTTGATATTTCAGACCGTCCTCGGCCTTTCATCAAAAACAAATAATTTTAAAATTTAAATTAGAAGCGTTTTCGCGATGAGCGTTCGTCCGAGAGATTGTTTACATCACGTAACGCAGAAAGCGGCAGATTTTTTTTAATATTTGCAAACGTAAACCTATCTTTATTAATACTTATAAATGTTGTTCTAAAGAAAATTTTTTAAGTGTATCTAAAAAATGTTTAACTATTGAAATATTTATAAAGATTCAAAACACCTAAGTCCCTATTTAACCCTAGCCTGTATGTATTTAATTTTAAAATCCAGTATTTTTCTTTCTTTCTGCGTGAGTATGTAGAACTAAAATCAGATTGCATCGGACTATATGATTAATACATATATATATATATATATAGTCATCTGCAGACAGATCTGTTTCGCTTTATCACAGCTCATCAGTATGGTTAGACATCCGATTGCAATTAACCCAGGCTTGAAACCCGACCGAATCGGCGTCAGTCGGCGATTCTACCTTATAGCTATCATTAGTTTGTAGGCAGCTGACCTTTATTCGCCTTTTTTTTCACTTGTGCGTTTTCCCGTTGTGATTTGTAGCATAATTGTTTTCAAGTTGTAGATAATTGATTTTGAATGTTCTTGCGAAATAGGTTTGCAAGTGGATGTATATACATATATATATGTATTTAAGGATTACTTAAATAAATATAAATATATCCTCAGACATATCTCTTTCGCTGTATCACAGCTCTTCACTATGGTTAGACATCCGATTGCTTCTAGGCAGGATTATAACTCGACCAAATTGACATCATTCGGTGATTCTACCTTTGGGCTATGGGCGCTCGGTAGAGGAAGGCGTATTTAACGTGTTATATAAAATGTATAACCACGCCAGTAACGCGGAGTGTTCAAATTAATTGCTTAATCAACGATGTGTAGATGCGTGAGTCGCTAGTTTTTTCAAAGTCAACCTTTCTTCTGTGTGTGTGTGTGAGCGCATGTGTGCGTATGTAATTATACACACACAGAGACACACACACTCTCTCTCTCTCTGTGTGTGTCTCTCTCTCTATATATATATACGTGTGTGTATGCATGTGTGTGTGTGTTGCTCGGGGTGAAACGCTTATAAAAAAATATTTACTTTCGACAATTCCTTATCATTTAGATTTAGTTTAATATCGACTTCGAAACGTATATTTTGATCATTTTTAAATCTATTACTTGATTTCAAAATTTATAAAATATTTTAATTTTTATATAACCGATATTTTAAGATTCTGATCTTGTTAATTTCTGTTGCCATTTTGAGTCCGCCCTCTCTGTAGTAATTTTTAGCTAATACATTATGGTTTCCTTCTACGTGGAATGGACTCTTCCACCTGCTATAAATAATAACTGGAGTGACTTCCGAGGAGGCAGCTGAAGGTAGTCGTGTGACTATCTAGAGGTAGACGAGACTCAGCGTAACTCTACTGTCCAGCCTTACACTTCTATATGCTGGTTATTAACACTCTACTTTTGCATATATTCTGTTATTCTAATACACTGTTTGAACCTTTTTTTTTTTTTCGTGTCTTACTTCCGGACATTAACAAGCCTCGGCAATTTGACGACGAAGATTTCGCTGCAACATATACCGAAGATATTGTAAGAATTTGGCGATTACTTTCGCACTTCCAGAGATTCCTAATTTTCCACCTTTTTTTCTTGAAATATTCAGCCAGTTCCCTTCTTTTCATTTCCATAAATGTTTTGGTACCATTTCATATATGACATTTTCGAAATTTAAGCACATTCGGATAAAATGTTGGTTAGTCAGTCAGTTACGTTCCATACATGATACACGCTTGGGTGATCATATCTTGAAATAGGTATTATAGTTTGGTCAGTAGATTTTCCCGCAGTAGGTTGCCATTAATTTCTGTGGTAGACCGGTTGCCAACCAATGCTTTAGAACCCACTCTATCCTGCTATTTAACTCTTGTATGGAGAGAGAAGAGAGGGATTAATACCTTTCCCAAAGATATTTGCGCGTAATTGAGTACAACGAATTCAACTGGAATTCGAACATGGCTCTTCGATTTCTCGTTCCGAGCTAATCTCTACTGTACCACAACGTATAAATTCCATAAAAAGGTACATACTCCTTCTTTATCAAATCATTTTTCTGGTTTCTGGCTTTTATTTGAGTATCTACCTATCGTTCAAATCGGAAATGCATTGAAAGACGTCCAAATCGAGAAAATATTTATGTATATATGAATAAGTTGGCAATGATCCGATTCTCTGTAGAACGTTTGTGTATAGCAATGGTTATGGAGGTGATGAGTTGTATCGGTGTTAACAATTCTGGCCGGTTTGTTACTTTTGATTTCGCATATACACTCTTCGTATGGCTATTAATTCACCAATTCATTCGTTCAGCTCCCTGTTATGTGTTGGGAGATTGCCAGTTGTTTTCTTCAATGTGCCATGTTCTTTCAGAACGTGAGCGATCATGAGTTTTCGCATATCCCTATCCTTGGTGGCTCTTAGCACGCTTTCTCCTGTTACACAACCCAAACTCTTCGCCATCCACTAACTCAAGTCCTTCAAGTATGTTACTCGCTGCTTTCCTGAGTGTCTTTTCCACTCTGACCCGTGAGTATCAAATTCTTCAACCCTCTTTCCGTCAAATAGCTAAATTACCATAAATATTAAGCTGCAGAGAAGCAACAGAAAACTATACAGATTTTTTTAATTAGACATAGCCTTCATGAAATTAAACAGAAAAAGAAAGCAGTGAAGGACTGTGACTGAACAATTCTTGGAAAGATACATCAGTTTTCCGAAAAAAAAACTTATCGCACAAATATCGTTTTCCCCTAAAATCATTATAGACGCAAATACAACACTTTGCATAATGAAAATTACAATATTTCTTAAGTGACATTATACTTAAAGCTAACTAGCTGTATAGCCCGGCGTTGCTCGGGTGTAATGAAAGCTTTAAAACTAATCCATGGTCCTGGAGCTCAGACTCAGCCTAAATAATATTTGTGTGAACTTTGGTGAGAATCGGATAAAAATTGTGGATTTGTATAAAAGACATACAGACAGATAAACAGACGCACACAAACATCTTGCCTTTTATATATATATATATATATATATATATATATATATATATATATATTATCGATTTTCTTCACTATTGTAAGAACTGCAACCATGAAACTTCTGAATATCTTTTCTTATGTATTTGTCTATGAGTGTATCAAATTTGGTTAAAATCGGACCATTCCTTCTATAACCCGATTTTTTCTATTATCGATTTTCGCTATTTATCGGGGGTACCTCGACAAAAAAAAACCTAGCTAAGAACATACGCAGACGCTTACAGTACAACTGTGTAAATTTATCAATAAAATAGGTTCAGCCGTTTCGGAGTCTATAGGTAACGGATACACACACAGACAGACACACACAGACAAAGTTCCATTTATAAATAAGTTTAGATACATACTCGCTCATGTGCGTTAGGACGCATTGGATTTCTGTTCGGAACGAGAATTTGGATAACAGAATTCCAGATGAATTTGGATAATAGAATTCCAGATGAATTCGATGCATTCACTGAAACACAACAGCTCTTGGGAAAGGTATGGATCCATAGTTTCTTTCTACAGCTGTGAGTTTAATAGCAGACCAGATTCGGTTCTACAAACATTCTACCGCAGAATGCACTTGTAACCTGCTTCTGAAAAGTCTTTGCCCAGTCAGTCATGTTTTTTTCGAGACATGATCACGTATGGCACTTAACCGACTGAATATACAATCCTATCTACTTTTAAATTTCTTACGAACTCCAAAATTAAATATTTTTCGATTATTTTGTCTGTTTCAACAATTATTATGCATGGTTAAAAAAAAGTGAAACATTTATATTTTATTAGAAATTTTTTTATGACGATAAGAAAATATGATTAAATAATACTCTCAAGCATATTAATGAACTAACTTTACAATCATGCTAAAACTACGAAAGCTAAAGTTAATATCTCTAGAAAAGATAAAGTTTTATAGTATTAACAACACTCTTACCTCAAATTTTACCTTGATTTCATCCTACAAACTGTGATCTAATTAAAGTTTTATATAAAAAAGAGATTTCCTAAATTTTAAATTAAGGCTATATATAAAAAATAGATTAATTATAAAAACTAAGTTTAAATACAAAAATATTTGTAGTTGTACGCTTCACTAATACAGATATGTTTACCAAACAGCAATTCCTGTTTCCTCTTTAGCGGACCCTCTTCTACCCCCCTCCCCTCCATATACCTTTCCATTATTTTTTCCTTTGGTTAAACCCAAAGGACTGACCATAAAGCCTGTAAAGGATCATACCTCATCTTCTACTGTTAAATATGTCTATAAAATTTTCAACACGTCCATTAATCACCTCTATCCCCTACCGCTTCCTTCTTTTCGTTCAAATTCTGACAACTTACAACTCTTATATACCATTTCCTATCCCACTTACCTCTCGCACATAATTCTCCAATATAAGATAAAGAATTGCTATTCTCTTTTCACACTACCCGATGAGACACTGTCCTTTCAATGTCGAAACAAAATGAACACTTTGCAGTAGATGATACATTGTACATGTTTTAAACTATAATTTATAATACATATATTTTTTCTAAACATATACTGTTAATTATAAATTACATTGCATTTGAATACATTGTTCTGTTGTCGTCATTTCGCGCTATCACGCGGTGTGACGTCATAGAACAACATTGCAAATTTGCGAAATGCGTTTGTTATTTTTGGTAACTATTGCCGTTGCCTAAAGGAGTCTTATGTCAACACAAAATAAAATCGTCGCTGATGGTGGGTGTTATTGTGTTACCATCTTAATAACCTCTCTGGAGATGGCTCATCTAAGCCGAAAGCTAAGAATCAACTTAATAAAAAATTATCTAAATGTTGGAGAAATTTGTCTTTATTTTCAACTAAAATTAAAGTCAAAATACGATGTTTAGAACGGCTCATGAGTAAACATAATAGACATTCATTGTCTCTTATATTTAACAGTATATGTATAGAAAAAAAATTATTTGCTGCCTCGATACACTATATATATATATATATATATATATATATATATATATATATATATATATATATATATCTTTGAGCGAGCAACCTATATTAATATGCTCCATGTTAAATGTTTTGAAGTGGTCTACAGGGGACCTAGAGCCAACAATATTAATATACGTAGTTACAATAAAGCAGGTCTAATTATTATAGACTAATGTCACAAATACCAAAAGTACGAAAGCAGAGCAAAAGTAGATCCGTTGTGTGTAACTGCGGTCGGTGTTTGGTCATTTTTAGATTTAGTGTAATGTATTTTTTGCTCTATTGTTCGTACTTTTGGTTTTTCGGGCATTAGTCTATAATAATTAGTGCTGCTTTATTGTAATTACGTATATTAATATTGTTGGCTCTAAGTCCCCTATAGAGCACTTTAACACATTTAATATGGAGCAAATTAATATAGGTTACTCGCTCAAAGACATATATATATATATATATATATATATATATATATATATACACAAGACATGATTGTATGTTATTGAACATTGAGGTCAATACCGACAGTTTGTTTCTGGCTTGAAAGCAGTCTTTTGGTTATGTGCATTGTGTTTTGGGTCAGCTATTTATATATGCATGTCAATTGTGTATTGTGTATTATGCGTAACAGAGTCTATTGCATTATCTTAACGTTTATTGGGCAGACGATAACGGTTAGATTTCAAATTTTAACTTGTTATAAAGATATAAAAATGACATATTTCTTATTACTACAAATGAGGAATGATTATTACTTTGTTGACAATTTCGTTCGAATATTTCTTTCGTACCTTTTGTAAATTATAATTTTCTTTATAGGTTTATATGTAATTTAGTACATATTGTGATCTGTATAGAAAGCAATATCTGATGAGATTTAATCAAGAAAATAATTTCATCCCGAGCAAAGGAAACAAACCCATTAAGATGCAATGAATGTCAAAATATATGAAAAAAGAAAACTGCGAGAGAACAATTAAAGAAGAATAATTAAAAAGACAGATGTGCGTTGTGGTTCAGTGGATATCGGCTCGGAACAAGAAATCGGCAAGACGAGTTCGATTCCATTTAAATTCCTTGTATTTACTTACGCACAAAACCCACCTCTTTCCTCCAGTTATGGGTTAAATAATAGGATTGATTGGGTTCTATATCCTTGGGTGGCAACCAGTCTACCGCAGAAAGTAATTGAAAACTACTGCGGGACAATATTCAATCCAGTCAATCACGCCTCTTTCGAGACATGATCGCCCAAAACGCGTACCACCTATTGCACTTAACTGACTGACTGACTGAATGTCAAAATATATTAGAAAAGAAAACTGAGATAGAACAATTAAAGAAGAGTGATCAAAAAGACTGATTTTAACCATCGACGTTGCATTGAAACTTTTTAAGAACAAATTATTGGTAAAACAAGAAACCGGAAAAGCGTTCCATAAGCGAGATGCATGAGAGAAGAAATTGTTTTCATAGAACATACAGTTGTATAATGATGAGACCTTGACACGAATGTAGTATAGTGATTAAGTTCTTACAATCTGTGTAGCAAAAATGAAACTCATCCGTTATAATGAAAATATTTATAGAAAAATCGCAGAAGAGCCACATTACGGCGACAGGAAGGTGACTGAAGCAAGATGCCAGGTCAGGATTAATAACATAGCAGATTCCTCTTTTATCAAGAATCTTTAAATGCATAGCAGAATCACCAAACCAGAAGTGACAGTAGTATTCAATATTATGGTGAATGACTGAGTAATAAATTTGGTTGGAGTTTGGCGAGTCGGTCTATAAACTTCCTCGTCGTCCTGCGGCCTTGGCAGAGATGGAATACACTACACCCCTCCAGTATTCCCTGTCCATTTGGAACCCTGGCGAAGTTTATAGCGAAATTCATAATATTGTCAAACAGCTGAATACTTAATGCTTCGCCAGGTGTTTTTTTATTGTGACACCAACACTGGATGGGTTGACGGATGTGCGTTGTGGTGCAGTAGATGTCGGCTTGGAAAGGGAAATCGGTGAGCCGAGTTCGAATTCCAGTTGAGTACCCTGCATTCACTTAAACACTGGTACCCTTGGGAATGGTATTAATCCGTTACTTCCCTCCAGTTATGGGTTAACTAACGGGGTGGGTCCTATAAACTTACCTAGCATATTGCCCTCGTAAATTAATTTTATAGTTTCCCGTGGTATATTAAAAATTCTCTGTTCACATCAAAGTATATTTGCGATCTTTATATTATCTGGAACTTTGTTTATTTGAACTGTGTATTCTATCAATATGAAAGTTTTCTGTTTTTTGGGAAAATTTATTTGCTAGTTTAAACCAGTTAAAACTGATGAGCAGATAATAAACAATTGCATTGAATGAAACAAGTGATACTTTCAAATTGACAACTCCGAGGTATACGTCTGCTACAAGGTAATTTACATCGCATTACTTTTGCCATTTGTTGCTAGGCACTTGCAACAAAACATCAGACGTTGTCATGCAGCAATATCAACCTCTGTCGTCCATATCATAAGAAACAGATTTTCATTTCTAATGCACCAATAAAGTGAGTCAATATGAACATCGCCTTTTAAGATTTTGACCAATTTCCAGCAATTTATGTTGGTAAATATTCTTTGAAAACAACCCAAAAACAGTGACTATTTTTTCATCACATGATTCTATTTAACTTGATATACCGAACAACGTTATGCATCTTGTTATTTTTTCTCTTGCATTTTCATAATAAAACAATTTTTCATTCCCAAAGATGATATGTTTAAACACTCACCATTTTTCTTTCGCTAAATTTATGCGCTAGTCATTTTTATATGATAGATTCTGTATTTTATATTATGACATTTGCATTTAAAGTTTGGACACTTCGAAGTGGTGCTAAAGTTGGCAAATTTATCTTACTTGACCAATTGCAAGAGAGTAGTGAGTTTGCTCCTTAATGGTGTTCAGTCTTGTGGCTCATTTAAGCTTTGTTTATCAAATGCCCGATAGATGTAATATTTAACCAGCTTCGTTTGACTTAATATATCGTGTACTGAGTAACCAACGAGACACGAATCCCTTTGCAATGATTCTTTTTCTTCTTTTTTTTTATGTGCAATGTCCTTTCAGGACGTAGGTGATCATGGCTTTCCACATCTCCCTGTCCCAAGTGGCCCTTATCACGCTTTCTCCTGTTGCACCATGCAACACTCGTTCCGTCATCCACCTGATCAGGTCCTTCAAATATGTTATCCGCTGCATTCCCCTGTCTTTTCCCCCCTATCCGACCTGTTAGTAACAGGTTCTCCAAGCCTTCTTCCTGAATGCATGTCCCAGGAACTTCAGTTGTCGCTTCCGGTTGTATTAATTTCCTTTTCGTCTCCATCCTTTCCAAAACCTCGTCATTGCTCACATGCTCGGTCCATGATATCTGCGGCATCCTTCTGTAGAACCACATTTTAGATGCTTCAAGTTTTTCCTTTATCTTCGAAGATATTGTCCAACATTCACTGCCATATTGAATAACCATCACAATCCAGTACTCTTCTCTTTGTTTCTAGCAAAATTTTCCTGTTTCTTAATATTTTACTCAACTTCTTGAATGCCAATTCGCCTTTGGATCTCAGTGTCGCGCATTCCGTCTTCTGTTAGAACACTTCCCAGGAATTTAAATATCTGTACCTACTTGATTTTAGAGTCCCTCACCTGTAATTGGCATTTTGGGCTGCCCTTATTGCTGATGACCATGCATTCGGTTTTCTTGCAATGATTAAGAAAACAATGCTGTTGATCATTACTGACGGCGTGGTACAGGAAATATGCATTAATTAAGCATAGAATAAATGGAGAACATATCACATTAAACAGGGATGATTGAAATCATTAACTATTAACTCATGAATCTTCAGAAGACATTCTAAAGGCTTACAAGCAATGAAACGTTGATTGAAATAAAAGAAGACATTAGCGACAACAAATTAGTCTTTATCAAAAACCTAAATCGCACATGATGTCATATATAACTTAAAATATATATTTTAATATTCTCATTTAATATACACACTCTCTCATTCCTTATCTATCTATCTATCTATCTATCTATCTATCTATCTATCTATCTATCTATCTATCTATTGCTAATCATATAATATATATTTTCAATAATAATGTTGAAAGCAAAGATTTTAGAAGGAACCGGAATCCACGTTTTATGATTAAGTTTAGTTTTCCGTTTTTTCTAAAGCTTTTTCCTTTTCATCTTGATGTAACTATAACCAAGCTTGAGTAAAGACACTCCTTATGTAACTCACTACTGCGAATGATATAGGGGTTTTGTGTCGAATGAATAAAGTGCTCTCTCTCTCTCTCTCTCTCTCTATATATATATATATATATATATATATATAAACTTATTTATAAATGGAATTTGTCTGTGTGTGTATGTGTATGTGTGTCCGTTAACTATAGACTCCAAAACGGCTGAACCGATTTTCTTGAAAATTTACACAGTTGTACAACAAACGTCTGCGAGTGTTCTTAGCAGCCCCGATAAATATCGAAAATCGATAATCGAAAAAATCGGGTTATAGAAGGAGTGGTCCGATTTTAATCAAATCTGATACACTCATAGACAAAGACATAAGAAACGATATTCAGAAGTTTCGAGGTTGCTGTTCTTACAATAGTGCAGAAAATCGATAATATATATATATATATATATATATATATATATATATATAAAAGGCAAGATGTTTGTGTGTGTGTCTGTTTATCTGCCAGCATGTCTGTATTTTTTTCAGCTTTTTATTTTCGTTTTTGCTTCGGGTTTGGATCTAAGTAGGTATAATTGTAGTTCTTAGTCTCAGACATGATATCATTTACTCGGAGGACTTATTTAGCCTTAAAAATTCAGTTTACGACGAAAAAAACTTATTTGATATCGTTACCAGGAAATCAAAATTTGACTTACATTCATTCATTTTTCTTTCAGTCTACGGTTTCGCTGGAAATAACTCATACTCTTTGGACGTTGGCACGAAAGACTAAAATGCAATAGTCGTTCCCAGTAGACACACACACAAACACAAACACACATAGACAAAGTTCCGATTATAAATAAGTTTAGATTTTCCTTATGTGTATAACTGGTTTGAAATTTTCTCATGTATTTTTTGGGGGAAACCAAATTTATTTACATAATATAACGAAATTCTTGCCAATCGTAGAGCAATCTAATAGCAACTAGGTCCGACTTATCATTCCATATGAGTTCAAATTTAATTTTTTATGATTTGCACTTGACATCTTCTTTCGGACTTAATTTTACGAAACTACGAGAGAGAATACATTGAGTCAAATGTTTAAAAAAATAGACTAGAAAGAACTCACTTGCTAAATACAAAAGCCTTTTATACGCAACGATATCAAATCACACAAAAATTAATGTACCCACTTAAAATATTTTTCTTAACTGCACGTGAACAGCGAGAGCAGAATAATCCCTCTTTGTGTCCATTCTTCGAAATATAAGTAAGTTTCTGTACACATATGTAGAAGGATATAAAAATTAATATAATCTTAAACAATTTTAGCGTTTTTATGTATATCTTTTATGTATTTCAGATGGTAATTTTGAAATGTGTGCATCGGTGGGTGATGGTCTTTATCCAGTACACAACATCTAATCAAATGACAAAACAACCGTCCCTTTTATGACCTTTTTCCGTACGGAGTGATATATATATATATATATATATATATATATATACTATAGTCATCCGCAGACAGATCTGTTTCGCTGTATTACAGCTCATCAGTACGACTTAGACTCCGTTCGCATCCTAACCCAGGAACCGAATTGGCGTCAGTCAGCGATTCTAACCCCTAGGCCACGAGCGTCCGGTAGGAGAATACATGTTTTTAGCGCGTATAAACACGCTATATATATCACCTGATCCAATAAGAGTCACAAGACTTACGAAAAGTTTTACCGATGCTCGACACAAATTTTCTTTAATTAATCCCACTCTGAAAAAAAGAGTTCAACTTCATTTTACATTATGTTGAGAAAAAATACACGCATGTACGATACTTGAATTTTTCTTACACTGATTTTGTTTTATCAATTACAATTTTTTGTATAAAACAACAAAAAGAGCAGCAGCAATAATAATAAGCATTATTATTTTGTTATTATTATTATTATGTCATTTTTCATCATATTTCGATTTCTGCTATGGTCGCACTACAAACCAAGTCTGCGGAAAGACCTAAGGCAGGTCGTGGCGTGTTATTATGGCTCCATTTCATGTTTTTTCTATCTTACCCATCATCCCTAGCGTTAAATAGACAAAGTTTATTTTCGTGTGTGGGCTGTATTAATAAGACAATTTTTTGTATATCTCTTAAGCTGGGGTTTCCAGGGATTCTTTCAATGTGTTGTTGTGTTTTATTATTATTATTATTATTATTATTATTATTATTATTATTATTGCTTTGATTTCTTGTGTTTATTCATTTCAGAACGGGCGTTTTCCATTGAGCATTTTTTGAAATAAACAACCTAAGAACACACATATTTTACATAGATTATACCCTTCGTAAATTGTGGCCTGTATTTGTGAATACAACTTTTTGTGTTTCTTTAGGGCTTGATCAACTATCATGAATCCTTTTAATGAACATTTTAGAATCTTTTCCAATCAAAGTAGAAAGTCTGGAATGCGTCCTTTGCCATACCAATTCGCCTTTGGATTTCTGTGTCGCACTTTCCGTCTTCTGTTAGAAGACTTTCCCGATATTTACATTTTTGTACCTGCTTGATGCATGTATCCCCCACTTGTATTTGTCATTTTGGGCTGCTCTTATCACGAGAAAATTATTATTATTATCCCCTAAATTTTTATCGCCCTACTATGCCAAAACTGTGTACAGATCATTCTGTCTTTAATTTTCTTCCACTATCTCTCTCTGTCTCTGTTTCTCTCTCCCTCTCTCTCTTTTCCTCTCTCTCTCTCTCTCTCTCTCTATATATATATATATATATATATATATATATATATATTAACACGTACCTTATTATAGTGTGATTTTATATCCAACTTTGTAGTGCGAATGGTGCCTAAGAATCATATAATAATTTTGCTTGTTCTTTCCTTAGTTATTTAGTTCCTCCGTCCGTCTGAAGAAACATAACGCACTTACTTTGTAAATGAGCTTTTCCTTCCCCTCTATCTTTTTACTCTCCTCGGCCTTTCTCTCACCTTTTTCCAAACGGAAGTGTAGTAAAGAGCGAGAGAGCTTATAGCATTACCTTATCAATAGCAGCTTAAGCTGGTGGTTGTAGCAATAATTATGTGTGTGTACTGTATAATATAGTAAACATAGGTAGGTTCGTTGTCGTATCCCGCGACCTAATAACAACATTTCTGGCCTCTACACCCTTGGTCATTACTCAGTTAGTCTTTGTCTGTTTACAATAGACACGGAAGCCATGATTTTTTGAAGATAAAAAAAAAATATTTTTCAAAATCTCCCACAAAATAGCGTACAGTATTCTGGTTATGGTCTGTGAATATGCCGCTTACTATGATATAAGATTACAGTAAAGTAGCTTCTATGGACATTTGTTCTTTAGATATTTTAATAAAATTACACTTTGTGTTGTCGTTACTTTATTTTCTAATACCTTTATGTTTAAAGATGTTACTATCATTTGTAGTATGACAAAGTAAAGTTATACTTCAGTGGAAATTTCACGTATTCCGCTAGTGTTGGAAATATTTTTCTGATATCTCTAACTAATGTATGGGAAACACTTTTAATATCAGATGCAATAGGTCTTATGGAAAAGTGTGCTTTGTGAGCTTTGGGTAAGTCAATAATGTGCGTATATTGGAGTGATATTCTAGTAATCTGGACCAAGATTTCTTTTCATTTTGTAATAGATTTTTTAACTGTTTTGTTGAAATTTTGTATTTCAGTGTTTATTGTTTCTTCAGTGGTTTGATTATAGGTGTTGTCATTATTTGTGGTAAGTTTGGATATAAAATTACTTTATAGCACCATGCCCGTTAAAAAATGTCTAAACATTCATAAAAACATTTTTAAAAATCCAAAGTACAGCTCGCCATACCTATCTCTAAAAATCATAAAAATTTGCACATTAATCCCTAACTCTTGTTATTTCTCTTTTAACAACACGTTTTATGAACAAACATTTGGCTTACTCATGGGCTCTCCTATTAGTGGCATTCTCGCTTCCTATTTTCTAGTGTTCTTAGAATCCAGTTCTTTCAAATATATTCTACCTTACAATTCAAATTACTAGGATATATAGATGACGTCCTATTATTTTACCCCCATGACACCAACCTGTTAAACTTAGTAACTAAACTCAATAGAGCAGAACCTACCATCGAATTAAGATATGAACTTGAAACTAACAATTCGGCCTTTCCTTTTATATCATTATAGTAAGTAATAACGATAAATTAGAATTTTAGTTTTACGGTAAATCTACCAACAAAAACGTCTTTATTAATTTCTCTTATCCCACAACAACCAAAGAATTAAATCTGGTTTAATTATAGGTTTCTACCCTTGAGCCCTCAGAATAAGCAGCCCTGATTATTTATCTGAAGAAGAGATGTATATATAACATTTAAACTTCTCCACTACAGACATCATTTCATCCTGAATGACAAAAAATGCTTATAAAATATACAAATAAAAAAAAAACAATACTCATCAAAATCACAGAAATTTTATAAAAATACCTTCCAACAACTTTTCATATGAACTCCAAAAAATTAGCAATCCCACACACTAGAATCGTTGCCACCAACATAAGACAAGTGATATTGTCATATTACAAAAGAAACCAAACAGCGATTTAAATTCTGCGATTTACAAAATAGTTTCTATTGTGCAATAGCATATATATAAAGGAAACATCATGAAATCTAAAAGCGCGGATCTATCAAAAATGAGAGAGATTTGTACATACGTTTCACTTCTCTTGGATTATATCGATTTTTTTTTTTCATAAGCGTTTCACCCCGAGCAAGGCAATTCACTGTCACTATTGCGCAGGGGCTATATAGAGTGGAGAAAGGATGGTTAGATATAGGAAATGTCAGAAGGTGGGTGATAGGCGGGTAAGGATACCGAGAATGAGGGTTGGGTAGATGAGAGGGTTGGGAGAATAATAATAATAAGGGTACTTGTGTGGTGCATGCTAATAATAGTTTTTTTAATATAGTGGGTTTAATATTGATTGATGGGAGAGTAGCATGATTGTATACATCACGGATAATGATGTAAATTGTTTCATGGACGGGAACATTTGTGAATAAGTTTTGAATATCCAAACATTTTACGGAATGGAGAATCTGTAAAAATTCGTCCGTGGAGTTAATGCTATATTTACCAGGAAGATAGGGAGTAATTAGTTTGTTAAGTGTTTTGGAAAGGTTATATATTGGTGTGGGTATTTGAGAAATGATAGGTCGGAGGGGATGAATTCCAAATCTATATTTTATAAAGAATTACACAACATTAAGCAAACACTAGTCAATAATGGATTTCCTAACTCCGTTATTGATCAACAAATTAAAATGTATCTCAACAATCTTAACAATAGCTCTAATAATAATGATAATATTAATAATAATGGTTTACATCAAAATAAACATAACACTATTAACTTATACTATTGCAACCAAATACATAATAATTATAAACAAGATGAAAAAACTCTCAAAAACATAATACGTAGAAATGTTAAACCAGTCGAAAGTAATAATCAAATTAAACTCATTATATATTATAAAAAGTTTAAAACAATTGACCTCATAGTTTATAATAACCCAACAGGCACTAAACTAAATTCTTTACCAAAAACCAATGTAGTGTACCAATTTACATGCCCATTCAGAGATTGCATCTCTGATACTACTCAAAAACCTAGTACATATATTGGTTTTACCACAACCACGCTCTCCCGTAGACTTACATGTCATCTTTCTGATCAGAGTACTATTAAACAACATTTCTCTGAAAAACATAAACATGTAGGTAATATCAGACAGATTTTGGTCAACAATACGGTGATCCTTACTCATACACACAGTAAAAGGAACCTGCAGATATTGGAGTCCATGTACATAAAATCAAAACAACCAACACTCAATAAAATCAACTTTAAAACAGGAAATAACATATTACATTGCATTTGACTAGATGGTTTTGTTGTCATTTCGCGCTATCCCGCGGTGTGACGTCATAAAACCGCATCGCAAACTTAAGAACTGCGTTTATTATTTTTGGTAACTATTGCCGTTGCCAAGCGGAGTTTTATGTCAACACAAAATAAAATCGTCGGTGATGGTGGATTTTATAATATTTCAGTTTAAACTACCTCTCTGAAGATGGCTCATGTGACCCGAAAGCTTAGAAGAAAACCAATAAATAATTATCCAAATGTTGGAGAATTTTTGTCTTTATTTTCAACTGAAATTAAAGCAAAAATACGACGTTTAGAACGGCTCATGATTAAACATAATAGACATTCATTGTCTCTTATATTTAATAGCATATGTCTAGAAAAAAAATATATATATATATATATATATATATATATCACATTCGATTCATATATTCAATCATATATATATATATATATATATATATATATATATATATCAGATTCGATTCATATATTCAATCATATATATTTATATATCAGATTCGATTCATATATTCAATCATATATATATATATATATATGTGTGTGTGTGTGTGTGTGTGTGTGTGTGTGTGTGTGTGTGTGTGTGTGTGTGTGATTTTTTATTTCGGCAGGACATTTTCTTTTCTTACAAATATTGTGTTTTTTTATTTTAATAAATTCCGTTCGTACTCACGGATAATCTTTCGCGTATTATAATTGAAAGATGTTTGAAATGAGCTGTTACGTTGACAGATATTATTATCATTCATTTCTCATGGTACCCAAGTACTTTCAATCTCTTTCCGAGATCATCTTCAGAGGTCAGAGTTATGGTAACAAAAACCACTGCAAAACTGTGTTGCCAAAAATTATTTAATTTTTTTCCTGCTTAAAATATAACGGTTGAAAAATTGCTAGAGTTCATTGAGAACATGAACATTATCCAAAATGAGATTTTTATGATGTAATTTCAATGTTCAGGCACGTGCTAAAGCATGAAAAAACTGTTCTTTTTACAACCATTTTAGAACATTATTACAGTATTCATAGCTGATTCTATTAGTTGACGACGTAAATTTTTTAATGAATATTGCCTCGAGAATCTGTAGTTTGCTTTTGTTGTTTTATATTGACAATATAAAAAATAACTATCAATAACACACCTATCGTACACCAAGAAAACAACTTATATGTATATATATATATATATATATATATATATATATATAATTATTGTGGAGAAACTTTTCACATTAATATAATGTCCTCACAAACTCTTTATGAGCAAGATAATATCAATTAGCTAAGTAACAAGATTCTCCTTATTAATTGTATTGACGCTCTATCTATATATTGATATCGAGCACTTTATTACCAAAAATCTGCTTGCCTAAAAAGCATTCCGCTAGTAAACAAAACTGCTATTTTCGCACTAAGCACCATCACATTACAATTCACCATTATATATTCGCCATTTACATACAAGCCCGTTTAGCTTTATTACAGTTCATTAGTTTGGTTAGATATTGACATGCTTCTGGCTAAGATCGAAACTCGATCGATTCGGTGTCAATAGTAACCGAGAATGGAAATTTTAGTGTGTTGTATATAAGCGGATTATACAAACGCCATCACCAAAAGAACTCAATTCATTGCTTAAAAGTAATATATATATATATATATATATATATATATATATATATATATGGTTGGAGAGAGTGACACACAGCAAATTCTCTGAAATTTCCTTGTATCATGCCTGAACCAACTAGAGTTCATAATTTTGTTATTTTAAAAAAGATACACTCCGCATTCAGTTATCTAAATTTATAAAAAAATACAAGTGTGCATATTCTGAGCTAAGTGAATGATCGTCCTCTATACATTTTGAAATCCTCTTTTCTAAAAATGGGTGTGCGAAAAGCTAGCTCTAAATATACACTTTATTCATTATACATCACGCAACTGAAATTGTTTCTATGAGGAATCTTCAAAAACACTTTATCACACAAAATTAGTCAAGGATATGTAAGTGATCAATGGGAGAGGGTGTGACCATCTAAAATCTGAAGTGATTTGTGATGTATGCGATTCCATCGTATCGTTTTTACAGCTGTTTCTGAATCAGAATAGGAATACATTCAAACACTTTTAATAACTTGATAATGGTTCAACATTTGCATCTTTTATTGAACGATAAAGTTAAGATTTTTATAACGTTATTCAAACCTTCTTGGAATTTTGAATCGAATACTTTATTTACTACAAGATATAATCTGTTGTACTCACCTAGTGCTGAACTTTCTCGTATTTCTGAATAGTCATATTGTATGGTTGAATTAAATAATTGAACAAGCCACACAAACATGAATAACACTATTGAATAAATACTAACATTCAATTTACTCCAAGTATTACAAATGGAATGAGTAAAACCTATTAATAAGTACTGAATAAACGTTTGTGTTGCAATGTCTGGGGCTACAGTGTACAGAATACCTAACAGATCCAGAGAATAGACCGTTGAAATATCGGATGATAATTCTGTATTTTAAAAAGTTTAAACTAAAAATGACATGGCATAGCATTTATAAATATTCAACCTCTATATAGGAAACATTGTCTTAGCTTAGTTTAGTTTAGTTGTTTCTTTTACCAGCATATCTACCCTTGATCTTTTATAAATCTATTGCTGTCGAAATATAAGTAGAGGTATTGTGAATTGATGTGTTATGGTTATATGCTATATTCTTTTGCAACTATATTTTGTTATATAATTTTGTTGCTTTTAGAAATTCGAAAAAATAAAAGAAGAAAAGATAATTTGCATCAGCTTTGTTGAAGATGTCTTTCAGATTGTTTTCTTGGTAGTATCTTAATCGCAATTGTTGAAGATCTATGCAGCTTGTTAGTATATGTTTCACTGTGTAGAGCTTCTGACATGAAATGCAAATTGGTGCCCCCTCACATTTTAATAGGTGTGAATGGGTGACAGCGGTGTGGCCAATTTGAATTCTAGTCATTACTACTCCGCTTCGTGACATTTTCTTTTTGGAAATTTTAACTTTGATCCATTCTTTGAGGATGGGTTTAATTTTGTAGAGTTTGTTATTTTTGCAGGAGTTCCACAACTCTTGCCATTTGATCATAATGAAGTTGTTGATTAGAGATTTATAATCTGTGTGGGGTATTTTTATATCACTAATGTTGAATCTCCTACAAGGAATCAACCTATAACCAAAAACAAAAAAAAAACATTATTTTATGCTGGATTCCCAGCCACATTGGTCTCAGAGGGAACAAAAAAGTAGACATAGCAGCTAAAAGATCATTGTCTTAGCGTTTAAACCAGAGAATATTTTATAGTATATTCTATACATAAGCATTTTTTTTTCTATATTCTGAAAAAATTACAACCATGTCCCGCTGAAATACAAGTTCTCACTCCATCATAAAAATTAAGCAATGCCGAGCTTGGTCAGTAGCAAGGGTGACGTAAGATTGGATGTACATGTAGCGTAATGAATAACGACGCTCAATTGGAGAGAACTGAGATCTAATACCAGTCGGTTCCTTCATATTCTTTTACATTTAAATCTCCCGGGAATGGTATGAATCCATCGGTTTCCCCCATTTATATGTTAAATATTAGAATTTGTATCAGTAAATTAATTTTATATTTAAAACAGTCTTACAATATGTTCTTTACTTTAAATAACATGCAAAGTACAGATGAGCCACTAAAAAAAATTAATTTGTCTTCACCAATGTTACTTGATTAACTAACATGAGATAATTATAACTCAAGAGTTTGATTGTTCATTTTTATTATATTTTAGTCTTCTCTCATATCTGGTTGTGACTTGTAGAGTTATACCCTCATCGGTGATGTACGAAACTGCTAATCACATATCCTGGTGAAAGTTCGGCGATGGTCTCATCCCGCTTATTTCAGAACTTAGAAATTAGAAGGAGTATACTGGCAAAGCTACATAACAAACCGGAATTAAAATTAAAAAAGCTAGCAGAAGATTGTCAGAGGTTTTTAAGTGTGAAGAAAGACTCAATGAACATCGAAGAATGGGGCGTTGCACATGTACGCAAAGTAAACAGAAAAACACAATTTTAACCCTCTCCAAAAAAGAATCAAAACAGAAATACACATTTTTTTACCCTCCCGAAAGGAAACTTATGTTACTGATAAAAATAAATAAAAAAACCCTCCTAGTCCGTGTTACAGATGTGGAACTCTTCACTGGTATAAATGTAATATAACAATCTGGCCCCACCCGAGGAAGGCTGATGCAAGCGGGGGTGTTTCCGGTCGTTGAAAGGAACGGATGTTTGTTTGACCTTATTTCCGGCAGTAGCGGAAATGGCTACAGAGGCAAACAGAACAGGTGTCTCTGAGAATTACGTGGGCGTGCGTGGGCGAGGCAAAACCGGAAGAAAAGTCCCGGTTTGGAGATTATAAAAAGACCTCGGCGCACGGATTCACCAGACAGACCAGAGTAGCAGGAGAGAGAAAGAGACACAACAGATACGACGACACTCCCGTCAACCCATTAGAAGCGCGCTCTCTCAATTCTCTGTTCCCTATTCTACACGGTCCATCGTCATTAATAAAAATATAAGTTATATTTTTATATATATGTGTGTGCTTGTCTGTTCGTCGATATAACTGGAACCAGCATTCGCTAGGCGTAACAGACTTTCAAATTGGTGCCGTGACCAGGATAAATGCGAAGGAGCGTTTGAAGAAATTATTAAAACATTAACGTCAGACCTGTTTTTGACATTTTATGATCTTAATTTAGATCTAATAATAGCAAGTGACGCGTAGGTGCTTGCCTACTACACAAAATGGCAGACGGAAAGAAAAAACCTATCGCACACGCTTCTAGAACAATATTGCCAGTGGAAAAAAAATTCACAGATCGAGAAAGAGGTGCTAGGGATCATATTTGCTGTAACCAGATTTCACAAGTACATTTATAGAAGACATTTCACTCTGCAGACTGATCATAAAACTTTGTTGACAATTTTCGGCTCAAAAAAAGGCTAAACAAAGTATACAGAAAACAGGCTATTACGATAGGGAACCGTTTTGATGAACCACAACTTCCAATAAGACGGGTTGTCAAGATTAGTGCCAAAAGAGAATGAACCACTGGAAAACTCAGTAGTAGCCTCATTACAATCAGAAGGCGAGATGAGGACAGTACTTGGAAATACAGTACGAGAGCTGCCAGTGATGTTATTAGAAATTAGGAACGAGGCAGAAAAGGACGACTTCATCACAACTCCGAAGAGAAAAATAGAAGAAAGAGACAGAAGTCTTTCCGACAGCGTTTTGATTTGCGATAACGTGTTAATGTACAATGAGAGAGTTGTAATATCTAAGACACTGCAGAAAAGGATATTAAAGGACTTTCATATGGAACATCCTGGAAAAAACCGAATGAAGGCTTTGATGAGAAGTTACATTTATTGGAGGAATATGGATACAGACATTATGCAAATGGTAGAAAAATGCAATGGTCGTGCTCTAGCTGCCAGGTACACGCAATGATTCAAAAACCTCGGCCGAAAAGTGATCGACCATGGTCAAGGATCCACGTAGATCATGCGGGAACTATAGACGGATTTTATTATTTAATCACAGTAGATAGCTACAGCAAGTGGCCAAAAATTTTTAGCTATAAGAATCCGATAGAAGAAAACAAAATTAACTGCCTAAATGAAATGTTTGCAAAGTTCGGTGTAGTGAATTGTATAGTAACATACAATGGAACAAAATTCACGTCCACATACTTCCAGGAGTTCTGTGAGATATTCCAAGTAAACCATATTAAAACTCCACCGTATCACCCACGTTCAATGGACAAGCTGACAGATTTGACGACACTTTAAAAAGAGCGCTGAAAAAGGCATACGGTATATTCACAGAGAAAGCACTGTAACAGTTTCTACAGGTTTATAGGATTACCCCAAATAATAGCACACCATCAGGACCCGTCACCGCGGGGGTGATGTATGCTAGAAAGATAAAATCAGTATTTGATAAACTCCTACCAAAGCAGAATAAAAAGCAAAGATGGCTTTCAGGCCAGGAGAAAGAGTGTATTATAAGATGTTTAACAACTACAAGTCCGACTGGAAGGCCGTTACGGTAACTAATCGGATCGAGAATATGTTATATACGATTTAAGGTCCAAATTTACGCACAGAAAGCACATGAATCAAATGAGGGAAAAGGTGGTGTGAAGGAACCCACATACTACCGCAAGAAGAAGAGACAATGGACACAATTTTCGACACGTTCGAGTTACAAAGACCACAGACAGTGCCTGAAACAAGAAAATCAGGAAGGAAGAGAAAGTTCACGTAATCATTGATAATAAACCATAAAAGGAAACGGTACTAAAGTTCCCTACACAGAGAAAAAAAAATGGGAGGTGGATGTCATGGTGGCATCACCCACAACAGAATGAACTCTTCCAACCGGTACATACACAAGAGGTGAGTAGGACTAGCTAGTAGCCTGAGAAGAACGCTCTGAACATAGCCAAGATTCGTCTACGAACACCGCTACCGTAACGACTATTACGAGTCCCTGTTCGAGGGTCGAATTATAGTATTACACACTAAATCGTATTATCGTTCAACCACCAAAGTTCCAAGTGTTGTATTTTGCCGTGTTTAATATAGATTCGTTATTTCCTATTTTGGTTGTTTTGTATTATTCTTGTTGGACCATTTACCGGGTCCATGACATACAGGAAGATGTGGAGGGCTATAATCGCTTACGTCCTGAAGGAACACGGCACATAGAAGAAGAAGAATTAACCTCTCTTTTATTTACTAAATGGCTAAAAAAAACAGTATAGTATAAAGAAAAAAAGCCCCAAACAAAATATTGGAGTAGATAAACTAAACTATCGCCCGGTTCACACTCCACCCACGTCTATTGAACAGGTTAAGAGGCTTATCCTTTGTTTCCTGTTTAGGATGTGGTTTCCGGTTTTTCTCTTTTCCAATCTTTTCACTCTTACGTAGCCCCCTGCGCATCAGTGGCGTTTTTGCTTTGCTTGGGGGTGATATGATTAAAAAAAAACATATAAAATAGCCAGTGAAGTGGCTGAAAGTGCTTGGAAAGTCGAAACTTACAGGATATTTTGACATTCTTTATCTCCAGCAAAAAGGAAACATGTAACAATAGTTGAAAAATTAAATAAACAATTAATAACATCTTCCTTTTCGGTCGATTTTAACGAAACATGTTTAAATGAAAGATTGCTACACAAATATATTCATATATATCAGTCAGTCAGTCAGTAAAGTGCCATACGTGATAGACGCTTTGGGCAATCATGTCTCGAAAGAGACATGACCGACGGGACAGAAGATTATCCTGTAGTAGGTTACCATTACTTTCTACGGTAGACTGGTGGCCAACCACGGCTATATAACCTAATCTGTCCTGTTATTTAACCAATAACTGGATGGAAGAGACGGATTAATATCTTTCCCAAGGGTATTTGTGTGTAAGTGAACGCAAAGAATTCAACTAGAATTTGAACTCGGCTTCCCGATTTCTTGTTCCGAGCCGATATCCACTGCACCACAACGCACACAATTTATAAATACTTAGCTCTCCATCTCACTACATCTAATTACCGTTGCTTATGATTAATTAATTTTTAGTAATCTCTTGCGAAAACCGATTCAAACATAGGAAAAAAAACTATACTAAAAAAAACTGCTGTCTCCCGAGATGTGTTTTCTTTCCCTGAAAATGAACAATGAAATTAATTAAAGACCCGTTCAGTCAGTCAGTTAAGTACCATATGTGATACACGCTTGGGCGATCATGTCTCTTTCAAGACATAACTGACTGGGCAGAATATTATCAGTAGGTTACTATTAATCTGTCCTATTATTTAACTCATAACTGGAGGAAAGAGCATTTCTGCGTAAGTGAACGCAAAGAATTCAAATGGAAATTGAACTCGGCTCCCCAATTTCTCGTTCCAAGCCGATATCCACTGCATCATAACGCACATCCAGAACTGTTACAAACTTCAACAATTTATTCGACTTCAGGAAAAATTAACAAAATAATTTTCGCAGACATTTATCTTTTTTTTTTATTTTTTTTGATAATACGTAACTAAATAAAATAACTGATTAAGTATACAGTGTTTAATATTCATCTGCGTATGAAGAGTTTTTCTTATTGCACACGTGAGTCTATGTACGAGTGTGAGTTGGATGAGTGCGCAAAAGAAAAAGAGGTGATACACACACGTACTCACACACGTACAAACACACACACACACACACACACACACACACACACACCTAGAAAATAGGGGTGTAGATATATATTTATGAGTTTCCCAAAAACAAACTTTTCACGCGCACAAAATGTGTGTGTCTGCAGTTAATCTTAATTGGATTCGTTATCAACAGCTTTTGAAAAGGGGTCAATAAATTTTGACAAGACATTCTATTTGATAACATTTTTATGGTATAAACGTTTATTGTTCTTGGGAGACGAACACTTCTATATTTTTCTTGTTCGACTCAAGTGAATAAAAAGGAACGTCATTAAATAATATGTACTTCAGACATAAAAAGCTTTGCCGGCAATGGTAGACGTTTGTTTTTTCCTATGTCCCAAAATATCCACTTAAGTCTACATAAATGTCTCTAGTTTAATAGAATGTTCGAGTAAATACTAGGTTCTCATATTAGGTTATCTTTGATAAGGGCTGGGTAGAGATTTTTTGCTGTCATCTTTTTTTAAATGTGTATTGGCGTAAAAATATTCGATTCATAATGTACATATCGGACAGAATATCTGTGCAGTTCTTGAAATTTTTCTATCTATCTATCTAAGTGTTTACATACGTTTGCTTTCTAAATTGTCTTGCTTTTGGATAAGGTCTTTTTATTATATTTTTTCATATCTCCAAGTATGCTTTCAACACAATTTTATATATATATATATATATATATATATATATATATAGAGAGAGAGAGAGAGAGAGGGAGAGAGAGAGAGAAAGAGATTGGCATAGTGTCATCGACGAAGAACAATATGCATATTTATTATATATATATGCACACAAAATAGCTTTTTTCATATTACATTGAGCAATATTTCTTAATACCGAAATAATAAGACTATATGTGTGTTTACCAGCATATGTATATTTATTAATTCACGTATATATATATATATATATATATATATATATATATATATATATATTAGTCATCCCCATACATCCCTGTTTCCTCATCAGTGGGGCTAGACACATCCACTTGCTCCTGGCCGAGATTGAAACTCGAGAGAATGGATGTCAATTAGAGTTGCTACTCCCTACGTCATAGGCGCATGAAATCAATTAAGAGAAATTTTAACGTGTTGTATATAAGCTGTGTATACACACGCTAGTCACCGAAAAAAAAACTCAATTCATTTCTGAAGAGTCACGCATATATCGCAGAAGTGGAATGTGATTTTAAAATTTTCTTCTCTAGAGAGCTCAATCGTAATGAGAGCATAATATATTAGTCACCGACATACAAGCATGTTTTGCTGTATTACAGCTCAACAGTGTGACTAGACACATCCACTTGTTTCTGGCCGTGATCGAAGCTCGACCGATTTGGTGTCAGTCGGAGTCGCTACCCCTGAGTTCGTAACCCTAGGTTTCACGCTCTTGCGACCGTCAGACAAACTGATTAATATGCGCAACCACACACACAAAAAAACAAGCTAATAACCAACTTATAAATAAAAATAACAATACAACCTTAAATAAAATAATAGCAATTTTTACCTATCACTATTCGAATACAAAAAACCGAATCACCCCACACTTCCACAAAAATACACAAATATACGCAGCCCTACATATAGCCAATTTTTTAAAAAAATTAATCAGATTGTCTGATGATCGCACGATCGTGAAACCCAGGGTTACAAACTCACACCTATCTATATGAATACGTCAGCTCCGTCACTGATATTGAGCGCTTTCAAATAAATACCACGCATATATAATATATAAATAATACAATACATATAACAAATTGCATATATATATTGATATTTATAATCATATACCTTCACTTTCCATATATATATATATATATATATATATATATATATATATATATATATATTCATCCACAGACAGATCTGTATCGCTGTATCACAGCTGATCAGTATGGTTAGACATCCGATTGCCTTTAACCCAGGATTGAAACCCGACCAAATTGGCGTCAGTCGGCGATTCCACCTCTGAGCTATAGGTGATCGGTAGAAGGAGGCAGACTTTTAGCGTATCATATATCATACGCCAATAACAAGAGTGCCCTAATGCATTACTGAATGAGCGATGCGTAGATGCTAGAGTAGCTACTTTTTTTTTCAAAATCTATCTTCTTCCAGAGTGCTCAATTATGGTGTGAGAGCGTATATATATATATATATATATATATATATATATATATATATATTGTGTGTGTATTTTGGCAGCATTTTCTCATTAATGCACTTTTCATTGAATAATATAGACAAGTTTTGTCTATTAATTTAGTTATTTATTTTTTATATTTCTAATAACGTACTCAAATGCCTGTAATCAGATCAGGGACCCCAGCGCCACTATTTTTTCACTGTCTTCGGCCATCCGCCATTGTAGGGATGGACTTGTATTTTCAATTTAATTCTCTTTATTGTTAATAACTTAAATGTTCTATGTTTACTGTGTGTTAATATTTATTCTTTGATAATGGCTTATGTGAGCCGAAAGCTTAGACCCGATAAAAAAATCAACAAGTACTCTGATTTTTGTTGTCTTTCAACGATATCACCATCAAGTATATCAGACGGTACGAACGGATCCTACACAAAATTAATAGACAAAGCTTATCTATATTATTCAATGAAACCTACATTAATATATATATATATATATATATATACGTTTGTGTGTGTGTGTTGTAAAACTTCTACTATAATATTTGTTGAAATTTACATTAAAATATTTCTTAGATAATTGTATATAGTAATGTGTTTGTGTAGATAGGCTACGCACACACACAAACACACACAAACATACAGACACGTATATGTATATATGAGTGTGTGTGCGTGCGTTTTTCACGTGAAATAAGGCAATAAAATAAATTTGAAACCACTTAATAATAATAATAATAATAATAATAATAATAATAATAATAATAATAATAATAATAATAATAACTTGAACAGATGAAACAGCGCTGGCAAGACAAACCTCTGCATGGCCAATATCCAGTACGTGCCAATAAATCTAATGTTGACAAAGTTAATACTCATCGATGGTTACGTGCATCTGGATTAAAGTCCGAAACTGAAGGCTTTATTCTTGCAGCACAAGACCAAAGTCTTTTCACGAGAAACTTTCAGGCAAATATTATGCATAATAATATGGATCCAAAATACAGGTTTTGTGATAAACACCAAGAAACAATAGACCACCTAATCTCAGGCTGTTCTGTGCTTGCCCCAAATGAATATAAAAATCGCCACGATAGAGTTGGGCAATATTTACATTGGACAATGTGCAAACATTATGGAAACGCTGTAAACAAACACTGGTATGAACCTCATCCAGCACCGGTTACAGAAATAGAAGATGTAACCATTCTATGGGATTACACCATCTACACAGACAGAAAAATTGAAGCAAACAGGCCAGACATTATTGTTAAAAACCAGAAGGAGAAAACTTGTCTATTAATTGATATGGCTTGTCCAGCGGATTGTAACATAGCAATCAAGGAATTTGAAAAACTGTCAAAATATAAAGACCTGGAAATTGAAATAGGAAAAATGTGGAAATTGAAAACAAGAGTTGTGCCAGTGATAGTAGGTGCACTTGGAATGATAAAAAATGGAACAAAACAACACATTGAAAGAATCCCTGGAAACCCCAGCTTAAGAGATATACAAAAAATTGTCTTATTAAGTACAGCCCACACACTAAGGAAAACTTTATCTATGTAATGCTGGAGATGATAGGGAAGATAGAAAAACATGAAATGGAGCCATAACAACACGCCACTACCTGCCTTAGGTCTCCCCGCAGACTTGCTTGTTAGTGAGACCAAAGCAGAAATCGAAATATGATGAAAAATGACATAATAATAATAATAATAATAATAATAATAATAATAATAATAATGCACGCTTAGAAGCTGGAAGCAAAGTTGTTTATTCTTGCAGCACATGACTTCTAGTTCTTGCTAACTAGATATTATCAAAGACACATACAGAAAATTTGTAGACCCAAATCGAAATTATGTGATAAATATCTACAAAATCACGATGTGACAGAATGGACCAATAACAGCATTGAAAAATGCGACTTTTACGGAAGCAAACCTGCATACAAATTAGCACGATCACCATCCAAATGCGGTTACAGACATAGACACGTAATAACGTTACAATACACAAAGACGGAAAAATAAAATCTAAATAAATATCGTGTCAAGACAACACAAAAACAGAATATACATTCTTATTGACATGGTATTCTCTTCATAGCATTGAAGATATTCAAAACATAGGGATGTTGAAATCAACATCACAAAGATGTGGCACATGATGACATTAAAAATTCCAGTTATAGTTGGAGCCCTCTGATCTAGTGGAAGCGTTTTTTTTTCATGTTAAATCAAAACTTGAGGTAAGTTAATTCAAAAATTGTACTCACAACGACAGCTATACATCTCATACCTTACAAAGGTCTTTTCTATGTAAAATATGTGTTCTTAGGATGATTTTAAAAAAAAATGCCCAGAAGATGTCATGTTGCCATTTTTGATCAGAAGTCTCTGGTTGGAAATGGGAATGAAATGAATAAACACCAGAAATTAAAATAATAATAATAAATGTACCTACTAATTGATATGGGCTATCTAGCGGATTGTAACGTAGCAAGTATGAAATTTGAAAAATTACCAAAAATGATAACGACCTGGAAAATTAATTACAAAAAATATGGAAATTGAAGGCAAGAATAGTAACACTGATGGTAGGAACGCTTGGAATAATAGTAAATGGAACAAACAACACATTGAAATAATCCCTGGAAACCCCAGCTTAAGAGATATGCAATAATTGTCTTGATAAGTGCAACCCACATATAAAGAAGAACGTTTTATCCATGTAACACTATTGAATTTATGGTAGGTAGAAAAGCCAGAAAAAGCATTAAATGTATCCATAACAACACACCACTAACTGCCTTAGTTTGTTCTGCAGACATGATAATGAAACCATTTCAGGAATCGAAATATTATAATAATAATAATAATAATAATAATAATAATAATAATAATAAACAGGCCAGACATTATTGTTAAAAACCAGAAGGAGAAAACTTGTCTATTAATTGATATGGCTTGTCCAGCGGATTGTAACATAGCAACCAAGGAATTTGAAAAACTGTCAAAATATAAAAACCTGGAAATTGAAATAGAAAAAATGTGGAAATTGAAAACAAGAGTTGTGCCAGTGATAGTAGGTGCACTTGGAATGATAAAAAATGGAACAAAACAACACATTGAAAGAAAAACTGGAAGCCCCAGTTTAAGAGATATACAAAAAATTGTCTCATTAAGTACAGCCCACACACTAAGGAAAACTTTATCTATGTAATGTTAGGGATGATAGGGAAGATAGAAAAACATGAAATGGAGTCATAACAACACGCCACTACCTGCCTTAGGTCTCCCCGCAGACTTGGTTGGTAGTGAGACCAAAGCAGAAATCGAAGTATGATGAAAGATGACATAATAATAATAATAATTAACGAATCTCTGTATGGCCAATGCCCAGAACATGCTAATAAACCTAATGCTCATAAAGTTAATATTAATCGATGGTTACGTGCATCTGGATTAAAGTCTGAAACTGAAGGCTTTATTCTTGCTGCTAAGAACTTTCTGGCCAATATTATACATAATAATATAGATCCAAAATGCAGGTTCTGCGATAAATACCAAGAAACAATAGACCATCTAATCTCAGGTTGTTCTGTACTTGCCCCAAATGAATATAAAAATCCTCGTGATTGAGTGGGGCAATATTTACATTGAACAATGTGCAAACACTATGGAAAAATATGTAAACAAACGCTGGTATGAACATCACCCAGCACCGATTACAGAAATAGATGTCAACATTTTATGGGATGGCACCATCTACACAGACAGAAAAATTTAAGCAAACCGGGCATACATTATTGTTAAAAACCAAAAAGAAAAAACTTGCCTATTAATTGATATCGCTTGTCCAGCGGATTGTAATTCACAAAACTGTCAAAATATAAAGATCTGGAAATTGAAATAAAAAAATATGGGAACTGAAAACAAGAATCGTGCCAGTGACAGTAGGCGCATTTGAAATGATAAAAAATGGATCAAAACAACACATTGAAAGAAAATCCCCAGCTTAAGAGATATACAAAAATTGTCTTGTTAAGTACAGTCCACACACAAATGAGAACTTAGTCTATGTAACACTAGGTATGTTAGGGCGATATAGAAAACATGAAATGGAGCCATAACAACACACCACTACCTACCTTAGTTTTTCCTACAGAATTGGTAGGTAGTGAGACCATAGCAGAAATCGAATTAAATGAAAGATGAAATAATAATAATAATAATAATAATAATAATAATAATGTATGGCTGGCTATTCGTATCCGTGTATTCACTATAAAATGGCGGCTACATATCTCTGTAGAAGACCCCTACTCAGACACATCTGTATTTGTTCAACACCCATAGAACACACTAGTGGTTTATACTGCAATTTTACCGAACGGACCTTAACTACAACTTCTGGGAGAGACTGCGTTATCTAGCGTGAAAGCAGTATGAACAAGGCCAGGGCGCTCACAACTTCGAACAGAATGACTTGTGACTTCGAGCTAGTACAAATATCGATGTCTCCCAAAGAGACCCATCTATCCAGTTTTACTCCAAAAACTTGAGTGAACACGTTGTACAGTTTTCTTACCAAAGGTGCTGCACACCTGCTCCAGTGCGATGACATAGAGATGTCACATTCCTGACGAATTGACCACAGTGAAATTCGAGCCTAGGGATTGATGGTAACAATGCTCTGATCACATTCCCATAAAATACTACTACTAATAATAATAATATCCATTATTACTGTTATCATTATTATGTGTTTTCTTTCATCGGTCCAATATATCTACATTCTGTAAGATGCATTCTGTAAGATGCATTCTTGTATATGAGATAAAATTTACAAAATATGTAAGACCAATTCTTTAAATTAAATCCCAGAAAGAAAATTGAAGCCATAAACTAAGAAGCCATGTCTTTAATCACATAGACCATTAATATTATTAAGGTTGACTATCTTCGGTCTAAAAAATTGATGCTAAAATATGAAATATTCTTACGGAATATATATACAGAAAATTATTGTTCAAATACGTTTGTTTTATGTGCACTATTTCACTCAGAAATACATATCTATCTATCTATCTATCTATCTATCTATATATATATATATATATATATGTATATATATATATATATATATAGAGAGAGAGAGAGAGAAATGCAAATCCCTAAATTTGTATCTTTATATATATATATATATATATATATATTTAGTATATCTTTATGTATATATATTTAGTATATTGAGGCAGCAAATAATTTTCTAAACAGAAACTGTTAAATATAAGAGACCTTGCTAAGCTACGCTAACAGAAATTTTGTGTTTATTTTCTCCTGAAATTAAAGACAAAATACGATGTTTAGAACGACTCGTGATTAAACATAACAGATATTCATTGTCTCTTATATTTACCAGTATATGTTTAGAAATATATATATATATATATATACACGTTTTTGTTTGTGTGGGGGGGTGTTATTTAATAGTTTTGTTCTAATATTTGTGTAAATTACCCATGAAGAAGAAAATATATCTCCGAAAATCGGATATCTTTATTCTAATTCATGTACTGCCTTTTGTTTATATAATTGATCACGTGTTTATGTACTCTACACTCGATATCAATGAAGAAAACGACACATACATTTCGCCTGTGGATAAGAATTTTTTTTCTATCTGATATAAAATTTAGCCGTTCAGTGCGTGGACGACAAGCAATATGATCGATTGAAAGGTGGTTAATACCACTGCATACTTTCATTTGTTTTTATTAATTTTAGGTTGCTGTACTAATCGAAAGGACAAAAACACAACTGCGTCAAAACCACAAAGTTACACATTAAAAAAAATATTTCTTTTTTTTTGTTTTTGCCTGGCAACAGTAATCAAAAAAATATATGTGAATAAGTACGTCGAGTGAAACGTCTGATAAGAAATAAGACATACCACACCCGCGCGCGCGCGCACACACACACACACACACACACAGAGATACACACACACACAACCATATAAAATAATACGTATACATATGTATATATATATATATATATACACGTATGTATATACATGTATATACATATATAAAATATCTATATCAATGTACATATATATATGTTTATAAATATATTTATATATATTGTATATATATATATATATATGTAAACACACATGCATACATATATATATATATATATATATATATATATATGTTCATAAGAATAAAACATACCACACACGCACACACACACAGAAGCATATAAAATAATACGTATACACACATATATATATATATATATACACGTATATATACATATGTACATATACATATAAAATATGTATATGAATGTACATATACATATATATGTGTATATATATATATATATATATTTGTATATATATGTATATTGTATATATGTATATATATATATATATATATATTGACAGAGGTACATAGTGATGAAGAAAAAATAAAAATGAGAGTGGGTAGGTGAATGTGATATCATTTAAAAAATCGCAATATTGCTTTTCCATTTTAATTTCGTTGTTATCAATTCTTTTCTGTCTCGCAGCTCTGAGAATGAGTTAGGAAATATTAATATCAGATATTTTCCATTCCATCAAAGATAAAAAGAAATGAAATATCGGATACTTAATTTTTTTTTATAAGTTATTATTCTTGCTCTTAATTTATTATTATTTTATTTCAATCATTATCAACATTTTATTATTATCATTATTATTATTATTATTATTATTACTATTATTATTATTATTATTATTATTGCTTTATGTTTTTGATGATGATGATGATTATTATTATGACCATGACGATGCACTGAACTATTAAAATCGGCAGAATATTGTATCAGTTCTTCTTGCTATGAAATACATTTTCACATTTATAAAATTCTTTCGATGATTTTTATCGATCGAATCCTGTAATTGTGTTAAGAAAATAGAAAATTTTTGCCATAGTCGAAATTTTTCATTTAAAGTATACCGAATGCCATTTCATTTTGGCGACGTATCATAAAAATCATTCAGTGCATTCAAGGGAGAGAAGCGTGTTTGGATATACTTGGCTATATCGCTCATTTAATGGCGATTCAAAAGCGCTGAGCATAAGATATATATATATATATTAATCATATCACCCGAGGAAGGTGGTAACGCCACTGAAGCGCAGGGGGCTACGTAGAAGTGAAAAGATTGGAAAAGAGAAAGCCGGAGACCACATTCTAAACAAGGAACAAGGGATGAATCTCTTCACCTTTTCAATAAATGTCGGTGGAGTGTGAACCGGGTGATAGTTTAGTCTATCTACTCCAATTGACTATATACTCCAACTGAAATGCTCTTTACTTAGCATCGCTTTACTATCGTTTTGTAAAGACAAAAGTGAAGAAAACTACTTATGAAAGAAGTAAGATTATACAAGTAATTGTAATATATTATCTAGAGCGGCAGAAGTAATTGACTGGTAACTGCCGCCGTAGGTAACATCAACAAAGAACAAAAATGTTTGACAGATATATTCGGTCTGGGATTATTGTGAATCCAGGAATGGGGTCCGCACAAATAAATGAACAGCGACCAGTAATTGAGATATAAAATAAGTGTATTAACGTAAGGATACAGACTTGAATGAAGATTATTAGTCCAGGAATGCGGGTTAGTAAAAAGTATATGTACAAGTCTCCAGAGGTGAAGCCGTACTATATTGAGTGTGTCTGCCTCCGAAGTTGACAAGTACTGCGTAATAATCTTCTCGATGAGTGGAGCACAGAGCTTCTATGAATTACTGTGTACTGACTACTAATCTGGACTCTCGTATTCTCCGGTTAACTCTCTGGGAAAACGGGGTATTCAGTATTTATTTACCCCCCCCACCCGCCACTAGGGCAAAATGTAGCACAATGCCTTTTTAAAGGGGATTCTCCGGGTCATATAGCCCAGCCAAAAATATGTCTAATTCTGTCCAGTCGTGACTCTACCCTTCGGCAGAGCCACGATTGGGTTAATACTCTCCTCATGAAGGCAGAGAGATTGACAGTGTCAAAGTACGTCTAGCGCTGATTTCTCCTGTCTCTTCTTTTCTTTATCCGACCTGTGAGTGTCAAGTTCTCCAGGCCTTCCTTCCTCATTATGTGTCCCAGGAACCTTATTTGTCTCTTCCTTATATTTATTGTCTTCTTCCACTCGTTCGCATTCTTTCCAACATCTCATGCTTGCACACGGGCACTGTCCATGGTATAATCAACTGAAAAAGTTTTAAATCTTCAACAACAGAAAAAAGTAAAGTAGGTTTCATAAATTATTTTCTATATTAAAACATGATTTAGCAGATATAGCAGTTTGTTATGACGAAAATATTCTATGAAATGAATCACACAAATTAAATATAGTTATATTTTTATACGGCCGCATTGAAACGTTACAGGATCTTCAAAGTTGAGATTCAAAATAAATTAGAATGCTTGGTCATTGGGAAAATATGTGGAGTGGAGAAGACCAAAAATCTGTAGAAAGTTTTGCTTTATAAAATATGTCAGTAATTCTTACAAATTACAAATCTCAGAACTTCACACACACACACACACAAGCAAATATAAAAACAATTTTAAGCTTTGCTATATTTTCAACTGAAAATGTTTAATATCAAGCATATGGCGTATGTAACTATAAAAGCTAATATAAAATTTGAAGATACATTGACAGCAGCCTGTTTCATGCTTGAAGCTCGCGTTTAAGCAGGAAATAGACTCTCCACTCGGAGTTGACATCAGATTGCCCTTTTTATATTATATATATATATTAGGACTGTGCAAAAGTATTAGGACAAGAACTATTTTTTTTTATGAAGCATTAAAATAAAGTTTAAATTCCCCCTGTCCTAACAATTTTGCACACTACCGGTGGTGTGCAAAAGATGATTTTCCTGAAACCCTCACTGAAATTCAAATAAAGGGTAAAAAGCCAAGTAGTTTGCTAATAAATATTGATTAATTAAAACTAGGTGTAAAAAAATGTATTAAAAAAACAAGTTATATTTAATTTTTCCTAATTTCTATTAAACATGTTATTTTGTAACTACTCTATTGAACACCTATGGGATATTTTGGATAAAAAAGATTGATAAAACTTATGTTACTTTGCAAGACACACTTTGAAAACAAATACAAGCTGCATGGCAGGAGATAGCATTAGATACATTGAAAAAGCTTGTGATGTCAATGCCTGACGTAATAAAGGCTGTGATCAAAGTAAAAGGCTAATATACTAAATATTAAATTTATTTTGTAACAAGTATTTTTCTTGTTAAAGCATTTGTTGAGTAAATGAAATAAAATTACTTCAATTAAATTGTTTATTTTCTGTCAGTATGCCTTATAAAAGAAAAAAAGAGTTATTGTCCTAATACTTTTGCACAGTACTATACATATATATATATATATATATATATATATATATATATATATATATATTAATTCAGATACTTCAATCCAAGGGAAAAAAGCAGGAAGGTAAATTCCAAAAAACCCGATCCTAATTAATATTAAAAGTTTATATTAATATTAAAAAATGATACCGGAAGAGAGCTCCATGTAATAAAATATTACAGAGCAAATATATATTAAAAAAGGATTAATTCAAAGATGTTGAATGGCCATTTCGATATGAAGATCCCCTCGGGGAACGACACATCACCTCGGCAACAGAAAAAAACCTTTCAGAAATTGGAGAAAAATTAGTCTACTTTTCCTTTTTAAATAGATTGCAAAGAAATTAAAAAATAAATAATAAAATAAAATAAAAAGAAAAATAAAGGGAAAGAAAAAGAAAAGGAAAAAGAAAAAGAAAAAGATAGAATAAAATCAAATAAATAAGAAAAGAAAAAAATTGACATCGTCTGGGTTTGCAAAAAAAAGGGGAGAATGTAACTAAAAATTAACAGACAGCCGTGTTAAATCGACGTCAGTTAAAGCAACACGGAAAAAAGTTGGTAAGAGAAATAAAAGAAGGAAGGGAGGGAAAAAGAAAGAAACTAAAGAAAAAATTTTTTTTAAATATTACAGACGCTGGACAAATTCAAAAACCTAATTTCCCCAAAACGTTGAAGTATTAGAAAAAGGCCTTTACTTAAAAAGGCATAATTATTAATAAAAGGGAATAAAAAGATATAGGATTTAAAATAAAATTATTTTTTTAAAAAATTAGGTCATTTGAAATTAAACTAAATAAAGACAACACTAGGTAAAAAAAAAAAAAATGAATTACAATTATTATATATACATACCTATAGAAGTACACACATATATACATATATACATATATATACACACACAATTTAACGAATAAGAATAATTTTATTTTAAATCCTATATCTTTTTATTCCCTTTTATTAATAATTATGCCTTTTAAAGTAAAGGCCTTTTTCTAATACTTCAACGTTTTGGGGAAATTAGGTTTTTGAATTTGTCCAGCGTCTGTAATATTTAAAAAAATTTTTTTCTTTAGTTTCTTTCTTTTTCCCTCCCTTCCTTCTTTTATTTCTCTTACCAACTTTTTTCCGTGTTGCTTTAACTGACGTCGATTTAACACGGCTATCTGTTAATTTTTAGTTACATTCTCCCCTTTTTTTTGCGAACCCAGACGATGTCAATTTTTTTCTTTTCTTATTTATTTGATTTTATTCTATCTTTTTCTTTTTCTTTTTCTTTTTCTTTTTCTTTCCCTTTATTTTTCTTTTTATTTTATTTTATTATTTATTTTTTAATTTCTTTGCAATCTATTTAAAAAGGAAAAGTAGACTAATTTTTCTCCAGTTTCTGAAAGGTTTTTTTCTGTTGCTGAGGTGATGTGTCGTTCCCCGTGGGGATCTTCATATCGAAATGGCCATTCAACATCTTTGAATTAATCCTTTTTTAATATATATATATATATATATATATATATATATATATATATAGAGAGAGAGAGAGAGAGAGAGAGTTAGAGAGAGATACAAATCCCTAAATTAGTATCTTTATATATATATATATATATAGATATATATTAAATAACCTAAAGAGCCAACAAACCTACCAATGTTTGATCCAACCGGATCTTCCGGTTAGGTCAAACCTTGGTAGGTTTGTTGGCTCTTTAGGTTACTTACTTTTTCTGCTCTGCTTAAGTATTGAGCGCTTTTTTGTTATAGATTAATCGTCTCAGGTTTTTTTATTGGGCTACGTGATTTGACTGATGTTCACGTGCTTAGCTCTTTCTTTTTTTACTACCATTTTTACCCTCCGCGTATATTCTCGGAGGGTTTTTCGAAACGAGTATATATATATATATATATATATATATGGAAATTGAAACATGCTCTGACGATTGCGTTTAGCATGAAGCAGACTGTCGACTCCGGGTGTTGACTATAAATTTTAGATTTAGATTTATATTCGCCCTGATATTGAACCCATAAATATAGAATACTTTTAAACTGTATTTGTGTGTGTGTGTGTGTGTGTGTGTGTGTGTGTGTGTGTGTGTGTGTGTGTGTGTGTAGGAGGCGCAGGTCAGATATTATAAAAATATTAACAGTAACATGGATAACGATAAAGCATCGCCGTACTAGGAAATATGTGTAGAAAAATTGATACGGATATGTTTAGATTTTTTTTTTACATATAGGACTGGCAGTGCATATTGCCCTACCTTTCGAGAAGACATTCATTTTTCTGCATTGTCAGTCAAAGTGACAAGAAGAAAACGAACATTATCATTTTAGATTGAGAAAAAAAACTAGCGAAAAACTTTCCAATATGTGCTGCTAGCGATTTTATTTCTTTTTGTGATATGTCCATCTCCAGTAAAAAAAAAAATGTAGCCATTATGTATGACAAAGGGACAAAATGCAGTTCTGTTGATCTGTACGGTAGTTCCTTGTTAAAAAAACATAAAAAGCTTCACATTTCGAAAACACACCGAAGGAGTGCCAATGGACACGGATCCAAAACTGGATTTAAAGTTACGCCGATTGGGAGAGCGTAAAACTCATAATTCCAGTTTGAGTCTCTTAGTATGCTTTAGTGTTTGATAGTGCCGCACCTATGTGTTGATATACTTTCTCGAAGCACTAACAATTCAGTATTGTGTTCACATATATAATTTTCTTCGATTTTTCAAGGACTTCGTTTTTTAATTTTTTTCATGTTTTCTCATTTGGCAGGGTTAGTACTTGATGGTTTCTTTGGCACTTTATTAATAACTTGTTATATATAAATGAAGAGATTTCTAAAGATTGAATGTGTGCGTGTGTATGTGCGAATAGATACATGGCACACGCCAGTCACACTATAGATCTATCTCTATAATTGTAGCAATATGTGTGTGTGCAAAAAGAATTCAAAGTAATTCATTTAATCCATCTTTTTCCAATCCACGGGTTAATTAGTAGGACAGGGTAGGCAGGTAAGCAGGCTTAGAGACAAAGTACTTTGAATTATAAAGCTTCTATTCAACCTACTAGCAATCTTCTTGGGTGTTCGTATCAGTGGGTTGTGGTGGTTGATTGTCAGGAAATGGTTTTCATGATAACAGATTGTAACTATAATTTCACGTAGACACAGAACAAATACTTATATGGCAAAAAATGGTGAAACCTTAAATCAATTTAACCATCCATATATATATATATTAAATCATGTCACTCTACGCAAGGCATTCCCCTGCCACTATAGCGCAGGGGGTTACACAGGGCGATAGACGAGTTAGGATGTACTTAGGGGGAGAGTTGGAGAGAATGGGAGGGTTAGTGTGATAGGAGGTGTCTATTGACCTTACATTTAAACTTCTGGAGGTTATAGCCGTCGGGGAAGCAAGCATGCGGAAGGGAATTCCACAGGCGTGAAGTGCGAGAAAAGAAGCTGTTGGAGTAGAAATTGCGGTTACATTTCATCGGTTTCACTGTAAAAGTGTGGAACCTAGTTGCCAATCTAGTATCTCATGCAAAATCACACCTAGGGAGAACCAGTGATTTAAGTTCATCAGAGCAGAAGCCATGAAAGTATTTATAGAAGAGGCACAGGAAAGCCACGTCACGCCGGTAGGAGAGTGACTGCAGGCGGTCAGCTAAGTCGGTATCAATCACATTACAGATTCTTCGCTGTATTTTGTCAAGTAGCCCGAGGAGAGTAGTAGGGGCACCCGACCAGATGTGGCAAGAGTATTCAAATATATATATATATATATATATATATATATATGTGTGTGTGTCTGTGTGTGTGTGTGTGCGTGCGTGTGTCACCCGGTTCACATTGAACAGGTGAAGAGGATCATCCCTTGTTCCCTGTTTAGGATGTGGTTTCCGGCTTTCTCTCTTCCAACCTTTTCACTCTTTTCTTTTTTTCTTTTTTTCAATTGGAGTAGATAAACTAAACTATCGCCCGGTTCACACTCCACCCTCGTCTATTGAACAGGTGTAGAGGCTCATCCCTTGTTCCCTGTTTAGGATGTGGTTTCCGGCTTTCTCTTTCCCAATCTTTTCACTCTTACGTAGCCCCCTGCACATCAGTGGCGTTACCGCCTTGCTCGGGGTGATAAGATTAAAAAAAAAAAACACTACTCTTGCATCTACGAGTCGCTCATTCAGTAATGAATTCGAGCACTCTAACTACTGACGTATGATACATCATACGCTAAAAAATATGCCTCCTTCTACCGAGCGCTCATAGACAATTCGGTTTCAATCTTGGGTAAAAGTAATCGGATGTCTAACCGTACTGATGAGCTGTGATTCAACGAAACAGATCTGTCTGCGGATGATTATATATATATATATATATATATATATATATATATATATATATATATATATAAAACTATGAATTAAAAGAACATTGCGACACGAAAATTTCTATGTTTCGAGATAGAATCTCGTCATCAGGTAATGTTGGATGTTGGTTGTGAAAATGATTTACATTTAAATACAAAGAACCATTGGTTTGCTATTTATGTATGCGAGGAGATATCAAATTTATGTGAGTATTCCTTTAACTAATCCGAATAAAGAATTACTTTGAAATTTGGCCAGTAGTCTCTAGAAAATACATACATTTTTCTTTCTTTTTCTTTTCTCTCTTTTTTTCTCCCTAATGGTCAAAGTGTCAACTTACATTTAACCTAATTTTACTTTTTATTTTTATTTTTATTGCTTCTCACTATATCGTATTAACTTTGATGTAGCTATTCTAGTACCAAAAATGTCTTTCTTCCTTTCTCCATAACTTAACACTTCTCATAGAAAACAGGAAAGAGATGAAAAACGAAAAGAACTTTTTTTTACATTTTTTCCAAAGTTAAAAGGGCTTTTAAGTAAATTAATCTTACTTGCGTTGTGGCGCAGTGGATATCGGCTCGGAACGAGAAATCGGGGAACCGAGTTCGAATTCCAGTTGAATACTCCTGGCATTCACTTACGCGCAAATACCGTTGGGAAAAGTATTAATCCGTCTCTTCCCTCCAGTTTTGGGTTAAATAATAGGACAGATTGGGTTCTATAGCCTTTGTCGGCAACCAGTCTACCGCAGAATGCTAATGGCAAACTACTGCGGGATAATCTTCGAGACATGATCGCCCAAGCGTGTATCGCGCATGGCACTTAACTGACTGACTGACTGAATCTTACTTGTCAGTACGTATTTAATTCTATTTTTTCCAAATCTTTAATTTATAAATAACATTTTTATTTCTTATTCTAATTTACTTCCTTCTATCATTAGCATATATGTATGTATAATGTTTGTTTTACTTTGTTGGTTAATCCATTCATAAACGCAATTGCTCAGTGTCACATTTATTAGGCGATACCCACAAAATTAATTTAACAGCATATAAAGTACATTTTATGCATTAATTTTGTCTTGAAAAAGTAATTTCACGAAATTATTTTTAATTTTTTTGACCTCAGTATACTCCGCATATATATATACGTATATATATATATATATATATATATATATATATATATATATAAACAGTACAGTGTAATTAACAATGGGCTTAAAGGTTTGGAAAATATATATATATCTTCCTGTAGAAATCGAACCTACACACTCCCACACCGGAGAGATACCGTCTTTAGATCAGACGTGTCTTTACCAAACGAGCCATAGAAGATTTAATGAAAGACGAAGTTCAATTTCACTTTCATATTGGTATTCTCCGCATTTTCATCAAACAATTAATATCGCAACCGAAGACAACATTACGGAATTTAACGGAAACCCACGAAACTTTTATTAGCCGAAATATTTGAATTTTTTATTTGTGTAATATATATACTTTTTTAATATATACTCGTGTTTGAGTGGAAAGTCTGTTTATTTAAAGTTAAATTCAAGTTCTGTTTTTTTACTTTCGAATATAATCTAAGCAGATAGTAATCGTTTGATAAAAATCGGGAGAATATCGATATAAAGGTGAAATTGAACTTTGTCTTCCATGAAATCTGTGAGTTTATTGGTAAAGACACATCTGATCTAAAGAGGCCATCTATCCGGTGTGGGAGTTTGCAGATTCGATTCCTACAAGAATTTAAACATTTTCTTAACGATTTCTCAAACGATTAAGGCCTTTTGAAATTATATATATATATATATATATATATATATATATATATATATATATACCCACACTTCAAATGTTCTCAGAGACTCTTTTTAAAACCGTAACTTTGAATTTCACGCTATTACAATCGATCGGCATAGACTAAAACTGTGAGTTACAACATGTTTAAGACTATATGAATATTGAATGAACAAAAATGTTTTACTTAGCAATATTTTCTCTGCCAAATATACAGATGGATTTTTCAAATCCCATTTATATCTGGCAATACTATGTGTTTGTGCGTGAGTGTGTGAATATCCATTCATGTGTCATTTTATTAGATATACATTTCAATATACTACCAGGTTTTAATTTCTTTTGCCCTTAGAGCCATCAGAATTATTCTTGAAACTCTCAGAGTAAGCTCTCTTTATAAATTTGATTCCTTCTTTTTACGGCATTTAACAATTCTTTTAGATTGATTATCTGTACATCCAAGACTCGAAATCCCATTTTCCATTGTATATGATTGTAATGCGGTAAATGGGGACTATTCGTGAATAAATTTTACATAAATTATCTGCGTCTGTTTTGAATTTGTTAATTATGTTGTCCTACTGGATAAGTGCACCTGATGATGATGCATCGTAGTCATAGATAGAGACACACTGGTCACCGCAATACATAGGTAGGTTGCGGCATATAAAGTTATTTCATTAGTACTAAGAATCCCAACGTATGACAAGAAAAGTTTTGCAATAACACTACAGCACTTACGCTTATCCAGAAACATTGATTCAAGGTGGGTTTAATCGGTACTTTCAAATAAGTTAGACAAATTATCTCCTAACAAAACAAATGTTGCAAAGAAATCAATATCTTTCAATGCAGGGAAGGTTTCCAAAACTTTATTGTTCACTATTTGATATTCTTATCAAATCTTAGCCTCAATTTTTCTGTTTTACTTGAATTTACCTGAAGTATTAGCACTGTATTTGTTGTTTGTTTTTCTAGTTGAACTTCTTCAAGGTTTGATGAGTATTTTTTTTTCAATGACGGTCTTTATATACCTGCTGGAAAATGTTTTTGAAATCATGTTGTAATTATGTCAGCTTGAATCAATCTGGAAGAGTGTTTTCCTAATGGCCGTTTAAATGTGGCACAAGGCTGAACATATGATGTACCTAGTGAGGATTGAACTCAGTTGCAACAGATTCTAGCGTGACAAGCTTGCTAACCATTGCACCACGTCGGGACCCGAATTAGCCTTGATAATCTTCAACGAATTCTTTTATCACACAACGGCTTTACTGCTTACTGGATTTTGTTTTTTTCGTTTTCAGAATTTTATTTTTAAAATTTTATATGAGAAATTTTAGTCGATCATCCTTTATTTAAATACTCAATGCACAGAGTTGGCACTCATGGTTATGCTGCAAACTATTTCTTAATTAAAAATTTATCCGGATTCGATTCCATGAAATGGAATTCAGCAAGTCACCATTGGCATATTATCGATCGATAGGTTCTCGAGTATATATAAATAGCTGTATGTTGTTTACCATATATGGATTCTTATACAGGGTGCAACTGAAATAACCTGTATATATTCCTCCCAGAAATATTCCACACATAATAGTAATATATTAGTTGAAAATTGTCAACATCTACCTAATGTCGTATCATCATATGATAGATATGGGTGGCATATATCGGAGGTGTTTCTGTCTCACTCTGAATAAGAACTAACTCAATTGCCGCCTGTAAACAAACATAAATTTAATTTAACGAAAAGTCATTAAAAAACTATCGAATCTGCCTCCCTCGACGACAGATTCTCGTTTTTATGCAAAAATATTACCGAATTTTACTTTTTAATCATTAAAGTAAAACAAACGAAAGAACAATAACAGAACAGTTATAAGATATAAAAAGGAACACTATCAATTTGATTTCGAAAATGATATAATCATTTGGTGTCAGAATATAAATTCAGGTTTAAGTCGAGTGGCATCCAGTAAGCAATAGTATTTGTAAAATCAGATATTTCATTACTTGCTAATAAGATCAGTTTGCTATACCAATAAATGGTTACATGGTCTATTACCATATCTTTTAATCTAAATCCCCCAAGTAAGGTAGTAAAGACACTAATACACAAGGATTTCTTTTATTCTTCTATGTACCCTGTCTGTTCAGGACGTAGGCGATCATGGTTTTCCACGTATCCCTATTCGTAGTGGTGGCTCTGAGCACGCCGTCTTCTGTTACACCATGCAATCCTCGTTCCATCATTCACCCTATTAAGCCATTCAAATAACTTATCCACTTCTTTCCCCTGTCTTCTTTTCACTCAATCTGGCCTGTTAGTATCAGGTTCTCCAAGCCCTCTTTCCTCATTGCATGTCCCAGGTACTTCAGCTGTCTCTTCCTTATGCTCAGTATTAATTTCCTTTTCGTTTCCATCATTTCTAAGAGGTCATAATTGCTCACATGCTCGACCTATGATATCAGCAGCATCTTTTTTTAGAACCACATTTCATTTGCTTCAAGTTTTTCCTTCATCTTTGATGATATTGTCCAGCATTCACTGCCATATTGAAGAACTGACATCACATAGCAATTCAGTACTCTCTTCTTTGTTTCTAGCAAAGTTGTCCTGTTTCTTAATACTTTACTCAACTTCTGGTATGCTTCTTTTGCCATGCCAATTTGCCTTAAGATCTCTGTGTCACACTTTCCGTCTTCTGTTAGAACACTTCCCACGTATTTAAATTTTTGTACATGCTTGATTCTAGTATCCTTGACCTGTATTTGGCATATTGGGCTTCTCTTTTTACTGATGAATATTCATTCGGTTTTCTTGCAGTTTATTTCTACCTTCTGGAAGAGGTCTTGTAGTTTCCTTTCTGTGTTTGCTATCAGAACTGTATCATCTGCGTACCTTAGGTTGTTTAAATTGTGGTCTCCGATGACGAATCCAGGCATAACTTCTAGGGTCCTCAAAATATTCTCGCTGTACAAGTTGAACAGATCTGGTGAAAAACATATCCTTGTTTTACGCGCCTTTCTATCTTTGTATATCTGCTGAATTCCTTATCTGTCCGTATACAAGCGGTGTGCTGCCAGTAAAGATTCTTGATTACTCTTAAGTCGTTCCCAAATATGCCAAGGCTGCATCTCCATCAATTCTTTGTGGCGTATTTTGTCAAACGCCTTCGCATAATCAATAAAGCATAGGTATAAGTCCTTCTTCGTTAATATTGCACTTTCAGAAAGCATCCTAATCATAAATATGGCGTTCTTTGTTCCAGTATCTTTGACGAAACCGCACTGTTCTTGTCTTATCTCAGGCCTGCTTTTGCTTCTCGCTCTATTCATCAGGATTCGGACGATCAGTTTTGTTATATGGCTCATTAAACTGATGGTTCTGTGGAGTTTGCACTCGTTTGCCCCTGGCTTCTTAGGCGGTGCTATAAAGATCGACTTGCTGAAGTCATCTGGTATTACTATTATAAATTTAATTTATTATTTATGTAATTTTCTCTATGCCAAATTATTCCAGGGCTATCAGCAGCTCTATGATTACGCCATCTGGTCCAGCTGCTTTGTTTCTATTCAGTTTGGCTGTTGCAAATTCCACTTCAGACTTTAATATTTCCGGTCCGTGCTCATCTTTGTGTATTACCGGTTGTTCTCTCTTGTCGTGGAAAAGATCTTTTATATATTCTTCTCATCGTTGGAGAATTTTCTCTTTCTTCAATGTGATTGTTCCAACATTTGATTTTATATATCCTGTTGATGAGCATGCCTATGTCCTGTCAGTTCTTTATTATGCATGTCTCAGTCATTCACTCGTTTGTTCTTCTGTGCCTGATTTCATTTGGGGTAATATTGTTTGCTACACAAGTGGTTAGTTGGTGCAAAATAATTGGATACTAAGGAGCAAAAACAATAGAAAAGTAACCAGGAAGACAGTATTTACATTATTTGGACTATTATCCTCATCTGTGTTGCCATTTATACGACGTTTCGTCTGTTGTGCGCTCCGGCCTTCTTCAGGTGCTAGTAGATATAGGTATTGGTTATTTCCTGACTTGACTCTTACAGTTGTGAGTTCAATACCAGGCTACAGCAGTGGTCAACAAGTAACTTACAGGCTTAGAGGGAGATAAGTCATAAATCATGGCATTAATACTATGCATGGAATGAAAATAATATACCCTAGTGATTGTAATGCAGGATTGAGTTCGAAATTCCTAGCCCCTGAAGATGGCCGGGGCGTACAACGGCCAAAACTTCGTGCAAATATCAACAAAAATGAGGAAATAATGCGAATAATTTAAATACTGTAAATAATACTTCATCTTAGAAATACAGACAAACCAGGAAGTAAGTAGACAAGGATGGACATTGCATTTAAACTTTTGATAATCAAACTTGACAGGAAAGAAAAAAGACAAAAAACAAAAAAACAAAAAAAAAAACGGAAGATCTTTCCACGAGCTAGAACTACGAGATAAGAAACTGTTAGTATAGAACTTACGGTTACATGTAACTAATTAAATTATAAACCGATGGGACTTGTTGCTAACGTGGTGTTTTTTATTAGGCATACTACGGATGGCATAAAGAAATCTCTTATATGATTGACCGAAAACAGTTTTGCTTTGGAGGCATTAAAATTAACAAGTCATCTTTTGCCCACGTTAAGAAATAACTGTTGATCATTTCTGAGATAGGCTGCCAATGTAAATTCTTCTTGCTGATCATACATGTTGGCCAGAAAATCTTGAAAGAAAACAACAAAATCTTATGGAACAACACCAACATTTATTCTTCAAAGTAATGTCTATCATTCTTGACTGACTGTCTATCAGATAGTATTTGAATCTGTGTCAGATCCGCTTGCTTTGAATAAAATTAATTCTAAACAAGGTTCATCAAATGTTTTGAATCGTTGTTCACGGAGGACTTGTGCTATAAAGCCGAATAGACGATAGTCAATCGGAGAGCATCGGGAATGCTTATTGGATGTGGAAAATCACAACACCATCCATCCGTTTGAACTTCTTGCAGCGTGTGACTCCTCATTGACTTCCTGAAACAAAACCCGGTCTCAACTGACCAAATCAAGATACTCCTTTTTAGTTTGTCGTACACACCTAAATTCTAGCAATACAGTTCAGCCTTGATGACGCGACCGTCTAGAGCAAACTCGAAAGGCAGTACTCCTTGGAAATTTCACAAACGATCAGTATTTGTTGTTTCCTTTCTACTTCATAAATGAGTCAGGATTTTCTGTTCAACCGAATGCTCAAAATTTCTTCAGTGGTTAATGAGTGTTATCTCGTTTTATAACTAATGTTAGAAGGAAATGCAAACTTAGCTCTCATGGAACGTTTTTCCAACATAGCGGTTATAGTTGAATAGCTTTATAGGGATGTCATGTGGAGGCAACGTTACTGTATCTTTAAAATCGAATATTTTCTACTCAGCCAAATGATTGCTCTTCTCTTAAGAGGTCAAATATTTATGGTATCCTCGTGAACGGATAGAGCTGAATAATTACTATAGAATGTATATAATTTATTTTCTGACTATAAGGAAAAACTTGAAGCAACTGAAATGTGGTTCTACAGAAGGATGCTGCCGATATCATGGATCGAGCATGTGAGCAATGATGAAGTTTTGGAAAGAATGTAAACGAAAAGGAAATTAATACTGAGCATCAGGAAGAGACAGCTGGAGTTCCTGGGACAGGCAATGAAGAAAAAAGGGCTTGGAGAACCTGATACTAACAGGCCATATAGAGGGAAAAAGAGACAGGGGAAAGCAACGGATAACATATTTGAAGGACCTAATCAGGTAGATGATGGAACGTGGGTTGCATTGTGTAACAGGAGAAGGCGTGCCCAGAGCCACCAGTGATAGGAAAATGTGGAAGACCATGATCGCCTACGTCGTGAAGGGACAAGGCACATAGAAGAAAAAGAAGTAAGACTCTCAATCAATATTTCTAAGAATAGGTATTGAAACTAATTGCAATGTTTACATTGTTCGGACTGTGTTCCTCATTTTTTGTTTCACATTCAGTTTGAGTTTGCTTCAGCTGACTGGAATTGTTTCATTCTACCTGGGTAGATTTTTATAATTCCACGTGCCATACACCTTATGAATATGCTTCTTCTGCATATGACTCTCCGCAATTGAGTCTATACAGATTCAGGTAAATGAATTGTTAAAGGAAATTACGAGTTTAGGTGTTTTGTATATCAGACAACCGTAGAGAGTAGAGGTTGTCAAAATGATGTCCACAAGAACAAATGGCCCAGTTTTAAAAAAATGCGTTGATCGGAGCAATTCAGTGAACCAAAAAGCTGTGAGTTCAATACATGTCCAGTGAAAAGGTGGAAAAAATTTAAGAGTTGAGTTACAAGGAATCACTAATTTTGACGATGAATGCACGTTCAATTTCAAGCCAGTAATTTATTAGCCATTTTCTGTTAATTCAAATTTACATTCAGTCTATATAAATTTAATTTATGCTGTAGGCATATTGTAAGGGGTCCCAAAAATGCATCAAATTTATTTTAATGAATTAAGCTTCCAGTTTGTAAATTAACATCTGCATACCTGATTTTTTAAATTTACAAATTAAAATTTATATATATATATATATATATATATAGAGAGAGAGAGAGAGAGAGAGAGAGAGAGAGCGAGAGAGAGAGAGATTGAGAGAGAGAGAGAGAGAGAGTCATTCGCAGCCAGAGCTCTCGCAGATCATCAGTACAGTTAGACATCCGATCGCTTCTAGCCAGGTTTAAAACATGACCGAATTAACATCAGTCGGCGATTCTACATCTGAGCTATGGGCGGTTGGTAGGGGAAAGCGTGTAGCGTGTTATATACAATGTAAACACACGCCAGTAACCGACAGTGTTAAAATTAATTACTGAATGAACGATGCTTACATGCGTGAATAGGTACTGTTTTTTCAAAGTCTACCATTCTGCAAAGTGCTAAATCGGAGTGTAACAGTGCTAATATAATATATATATATATATATATATATATATATATATATATATATATATATTACGGAAATTAACGAAACTTGGTTTTAAACAACCAACAATTTGAAATGAATTGTTTGATCATTATTTTTTATCGATACTCGTATTTAAGTAGATATTCTGTTTTTTAATTAAACAGTATTATATATTTATATCTACCGGCCTAATTATTTACGATAAACTATTATTACGAAAATGTGTGTCATTAGCCTCCAATCAAAACGAGATTTTAATCAAGCCTATATAACACAATTTCAATGATGTTCAAACAATTAATTTCAAATTTTCGGTTGTTTATAACCCAGTTTCGTTAATATTCGTTAATTTCCGTGACATGTTTACGTTTGTTGTCATTACGATACATTTCAGAGCAGATGTAGTTGTTTGCGATGAATCGAAAATTGTGTTATATAGGCTTGATTAAAACCACGTTTTGACTGGAGGTTATTCGTGGTCGAGAGGTCTAAGACGTTGCCAGATCAAATGGTAGCTTCCTCTATGTAAATAGGGGTCCCAGGTTCGAATCCTGCCGAATGGTACACATTTTCGTAATAATAATTTATCGTATATAATCAGGCCGGTAGATGTAAATATATAATACTGCTTAATTAAAAAACAGAATATCTACTTAAATACAAGTATCGTTAAAAAAATAATGTTCAAACAATTCATTTCATATATATATATATATATATATATATAACCATGTATGAAAACGTTATAATTTCTCGTAATTTAAAAAATTACGCGTTCAAAAAGTCCCTACCATGTGAGCGTTAAATAAAGTCACCGTTACGTGAGCGTTCTTAAAAAAAAATGTAAACAGTAAAATCAGTTACTGAAAATCGCCTGAAGACACCACTCATATTAGAAACCTAGGTTGCGTAATAACTTTTTTACAAATGGACAATATTCAAAAGTTCTACAATATAATTGTATTGAACACTTTTTAATACAAATGTGCACTAGTCTAATTTTGTCACCAGAAAATAAACAATTAATCAATCAATCAATAACTATATGTAATTGTAAATTTGTGCAACGATACTTTTCTATGCAAGTTCCGTTAGAAACGACAGAAAAGTTGCTGTTAATTTCTTTAAATGATCTTTGCTGTGTTCTGATATTTTTATTTCCTAATAATTTACGTCCAAAATAAAACGAATTGTGGTGCAGCGGCTATCGATCGGAGCGAGAAATCGGGGTGCGGAGTTAGATTTCAACTTGAATTGCTTATATTCACTTATGCGCAAATATCTTTGGGGAAGGTATTAATCCGTTCCTTTCCTCCAGTTATGGGTTAGATAACAAGACAGATTGGATTCTATAGCCTTGCTCGGCAGCCAGTCTACTGCAGAAAGTAATGGCCACCTACTGTGGGATAATCTTCTGCCCAGTCATTCATGTCTCTGTCGAGACATGATCGCCTAAGTATGTATCACGTATAGCACTTAACTGACTGATAAAAACATATGATAAAATTATATATATATATATATATATGTGTGTGTGTGTGTGTGTTTAGATTTCTACGATACTTGTACAAGTGACCCTATATAATTACATATATATATATATATATATATATATATATATATATATATATATATATATCTGAATACATACGTTTCCGTCGCATCGCACTTAAATCTTCTACACGAAATTAAAGCTGTGACGAATCCGGTTAACTCGAGACATATTGAGGCTTTCGTATCATGTGGGTTCAAGAAATATAAGGGCCGATTTCGTCTCCATTGTCTGCCATTAAACACTATATCTGACCGATGGCTGTACAACTGATTGTCGTGGAATGGTGTCCACTGGTTGAACTTTTAACGTTAATCACGAAGAGGTCGATGTTTGAATTGTCGGACTTTAAAAGCTAATAGGCCTCTCCACTGTTTATGAATGGACATTCTCGTTTATTACTCTGTCCTGCACTTGTACAGGAAGTAATTCCTTCGACGCATACGTAGACAAAGAAGTATAGAAATTGGCGGGAGACAAACAGATGCAGAGCAATAAAGAAAGAGAAAATGGAATACAGTTTCCTTGGATGCCAGTCAGCGGAATGAAATTACCTACCTACATATCTATTATCTATCTACCTATAACATCATTTAGAGGATATATATATATATATACACACACACGCTCATACATATATATATATATATATATATATATATATATATATATATATATATACAGACACACGCACACACACATATTTATATACACAGGTATGTAGGACGTAGGATGACACACACACACACACACACACACACATATATTTGTTTTTTCATACAGACATACACTCATATATATATATATATATATTATATATTCTTCTACCGAACGCCCATAGCCCAGAGGAAGAATCGCCGACTGACGCCAATTCGGTCGGGTTTCAATCCTGGGTTAAAAGCAATCGGGGTCTAACCGTACAGATGAGCTGTGATGCAGCGAAACAGATCTGTCTTCGGATGAGTCTCTCTCTCTCTCTCTCTCTCTCTCTCTCTCTCTATATATATATATATATATATATATTTAATCGTATCACCCGAGCAAGGCGGTAATGCCACTGATGTGCAGGTGGCTACGTAATAGTGAAAAGATTAGAAAAGAGAAAGCCGGAAACCACATCCTAAACAGGGAACAATGGATGTGCCTCTTAACCTGCTCAATAGACGTGGGTGGAGTGTGAACCGGGCGATAAATAGATCTATCTACTCCAATTGAAAAAAAAAACAAAGTGAGAAGTTTGGAAAAGAGAAGGCCGGAAACCACATCCTAAACAGGGAGCAAGGGATGTGCCTCTTAAACTGTTCAATAGACGTGGGTGGAGTGTGAACCGGGCGATATATATATATATATACTCACACACACACATGTATATATATATATATATATATTCAGTTTGATTGTTATGAGTTTGTGACCCTGGGTTTTACGCATTTGTGATTGTCAGGTAAAATAATTAACGAGCATATATAATATATAAATAATATAATATATATAACAAATTGCATTTATATATATATATATATATATTTCACACACACACACATACGCACGCACATATATATATGTCTGTGTGTGTGATAATACACACATATATATATATATATATATATGCATACTCGAAATATTCATATATATTTTTTATGTACAGTATGATTAAATTTACAATGTTTGGAACCAACAGTTAGAAAATGGAAGATTGGAATCCGAAGGTGGATTGAAATAGAGTTTAGATTTGACAGAAAATGCCGAGAATACCCTAGATGCAGCATATCGCAAACGAGGAATTTTAAAAATAATCAAAACAATAAAGATGCTTATTCGCATAATTATGAAAACAGATGAAACAACTGGTCCACATAATTAAGAAAGATTGACTTGGAGAATTTGACACTCAGAGGGAAGAAAACAATGAGATAGGGGAAACAGTAAATGACCTACCAAACAAGCTCATAAAATGACTGGTGGGGCATGGAATGAAACTTATAATAAAGATATAAATATGACTAAAAGCTACGAAATATAGAAAGTCGATGAGAGTTATGGGAGCCCAGATTAAAAAAAAATTGGAAGTAAAGTTCAAGTGACAAAACAAAAATACTGAACTTTCCGGTATGTGAGACTACAGTTCGGCAAACTGTCGAAAGTATTAAGATAACAAACATGTATATGTATATACAGACCAATAAAAACTGTAAAAATTTTCAAAAGAGTTATTATTATAAACCAACATATATATATATATATATATATATATATATATATATATATATTGTGTGTGTCTTTTGGCAACATTTTTTCATTAATACAGGTTTCATATGTCATAGTTTATTTTGTGTAAGATCCTTTCGTATGATCTGATTAGCTTGATAGTGTTGTCATGAAAAGACGACAAGAATTCGCAATAATTGTTGATATTTTTTTATCAGGTCTGAGCTTTCAGCTTACAAAAGCCATTATCAAAGGATGAACATTTAATATACAGTGAACATAGATCATTTAAATTATTAACAGAGTGGAGTCTTTTCATGACAACACTATCAAGCTAATCAGACGATACGAAAGGATCCTACACAAAATAAATAAACAGAACTTGTCTATATTATTCAATGAAACCTGTATTAATATATATATATATATATATATATATATATATATATATATATATATATATATATATATATATATATATATATATACAAGAGTTGGACAAACTAATGGAAGCTCTAAGTGACATAACACTATAATTTGGAAAATTTAGTTCGGTTGTTCAAACCTTGTCTATATTAATGGTTATTCATTTCATATTAGTAGTATTTAATTTTTTTTGTTTTTTGTTAATTTTTTTTTATTTGTTTCTATTTTAAGAAATTTAAGTGATCAAATTCATCCTATTGTTCATGATTTTTTTCCGGGGACGTGGGGAATACTATTATTCAGGATAATAAGGCACCTATTCATCCTGCTAAAGTTTCAACTGAATGGTACGAGAAACATTCTCGTGAAGTAGACCATCTTATCCCCAACGACAGTCCCCAGATCTCAACATCATTGAACATTTATAACTAATGTTAGAAAAACAAGTGTGGAGAGGATATCCACTAGAAATCATCATTAAAAATTCAAAGAATTCAAAAGCTATATGTGTGGATTTCACGCAAAATTCAACTTGTAGCTACTGACAGTGGCCGTCCCACTCTATACTGGTATCAACACTTCCATTGTTTTTTTTTTCTTTTAAAGGAAGTTTAAGTTTTCAATGATGGTGAGATCTGGGGACTGTGGTGGCCAGATAAGATGTTCTACTTCACTAGAAAGTTCTTCGTGTCATTCGGCTACAAATTTAGCAGTATGAACTGGTGCATTGTCGACCTGCAAAATGATATTTCCCTCTGGAAATTGTTCTTGAAACATAGAATAAAGTTGATCGCTTAAATAGTCATGAATTTAATTTTATTATACTTATTAAAAAATATGTAAAAATAATTTTAGCAAATAAATGAAGTAATACTAATATGAATTCAACAACAATCATAAAAATAGACAAACTTTTGAGAGTTTAACTAAATTTTCAATATTAGGCTCTTATACTATCAAGTATTTCCAATATTTCATCTATCCCATATATATATATATATATATATATATATATATATATATATGCTGTATAGACGGCGTTCCTCGAGGATTTTCAGTGGTTATAAGATCAAGTGCTTATTTAAAAACCTCCAGTATGAGGTTGTCGTGACGCGTAAGTTAAAAAATGCGAAGTATTGGTTTTTGTTGTATTTGTAAATCGGGATTCATGCTTGGCAAATTTTGCCAATAAACGCGTATTATGTATGTACAATTGAAGAATAGTCGTGGGCGCTACATGAGCCTGTAATGCGATGCGATGACGATGTGACGCAGAAAACATTAAATGCACTGTTTTTGCAGCTTCGGAGGGTGGGGGTTGACATTTTGTAGAAAACTTAAAATTGTTATCGCATATAAGGTAGAAGTTACAAAAAGACCCAATATTTATTGGAAAGTAACTAGGCGTTTAGGAGAATTAAACGATGACAAAAAACAATATTTTCATTAATTTTGGCCGCACAATTTGTGTCAACTGAAATTTTTGTTCGCATATCAAAGCATCAGACCTTGATCTACCAGTGACTCGATTTTAGTTGAGTTCAAGTGAAGCGTCTCAGAAAAATGCATACAAGTGCGCAAAAGGCAACTCGAAATAGTTTGTCGTTGATATTTTACGAAACCTAAAGGGCAGCCCAATATGCCAAATACAGGTCGGGGACACTAGAATCAACAGGTACAAAAATTTGATTACCTGGGAAATGTTATAACTTCTGACTTCGTCGCTAGATTGAATATTTATAAGTGTTATATTTACGAGTACGAATATAATGTCATTTAATATTTCATTTAAAGTGTTAGACTGTTTTTGTAAGTTAAAATCATTAATGTTTCTTAGCGAATAAACACTGCATATATTGTCATTTACGTATTGAGTATATGTTGTCAGGCACAAACAGACACACAAAAACTCGCACTCGCGCGCGCGCACACACACACACACACACACACACACACACACACACACACACACACACACACACACACACACACACACACATATATATTGAGGTTCCGGTTATATCACGTTGAATACACCGGTTCTCGTTTGATCATCGAAGTTAAGCAACGTTGATCCTGGTCAGTACTTAGATGGCTGACCGCTTTGGAATAGGTGTATATAGGTGCTGTAAGCATTTGTTGAAGGATTTGCGTTGTGGTGCAGTGGATGTCGGCTCGGAAAAGGAAATCGGTGAGCCGATTTCCTATTCCAGTCGAACACTCTGCATTCACTTACGCACTGGTACCCTTGGGAGAGGTATTAATCCGTCCCTTCCCTCCAGTTATGGGTTAAATATCTGAGGTCTGCTGTTCATGCGATCCGTGACGAACTTCTGCACCGATTGTTTGTTATCGGCAGTTCCAAAAAATGTGGATGGTGCTACACAAGCCTTCACCACTCAAAACAATTATTTGTGTGGGAGTCTAACTGTGTTAGATACTCATACGTCGAAATCCACGGGAGATCAATAATAATAATAATAATAATATATATATATATATATATATATATATATATATATATATATATTGTCATCCGCAGACTGATCTGTTTCGCTGTATCACAACTCATCAGATTGTGAAAATTATCTCCAAATGCAAGTTTTATATATTGTTATCTCATGGTCAGGCACATGTTAAAGCATGAAAAAACTGTTCTTTTTATGAACATATTAGAACATTAATACATTATCCAAAGCTGATTGTATTAAGTGACAGCTTAATTTTTTTAATGAATGCTGCCTTGAGGATCTGAAGTATGCTTATTTTGTTTTCTTTATTTAGGGTAGTTGTGTTATCGACGATTATTATGCTATATTGCGAATGTAGACATAAATGTTGTTGAAAATGGCTAGAAAAGGACGAATGGTCAGATATGTATAATATAAGACGTCTAGTTAATGCAATTCTTGTAAATCCAACATATATATTTGTTTTTCGTCGGCGATAATTCATTATTGATATATAATATTGGTTTTACGTAATACATTAGTTTTTCGGGGTTTTTTTTTTATTACCACAACATACACCCCAGAAGGAACTATGAAGGAGATTGAAAGTACTTGGAAACATCGAGAAGTGGATAATAAAATCATCTGCGAACGTTACTGCCTATTTCTTAAATTTTTTAATTACAATACGCAAAAAATGTCCGGGTGTACGAACGACGGATTTTATTAAAAATAAGCAGTCTCAATGTTTGCAATTTTTTAATCTGACATGTCTAAAAGAAAATTTGTAACACACACACACACATAATTACATTACCATAATTAAGAGATTATTAGTATAATTATTATTAAAATATTTATAGAAAACGCAGAGAGTGTATGCATTACTACGACTGAAACGGAGACCCCAGGACAGAAAATAATGCTTATTCTTCTTGAAATTTCCTGCAGGAACTCTAGATAAGAAACAGAAGCACCGTTCCATATTTGGCATCAATATAATTTTTATTAATCTCTCATATAAAAAAATACTTTTTTAAATGTTATACAAAGCAAATAGACGGCAAGATTAGCCAAACAAGCAACGGATCTCGAGTTTAATTTTTAACGTCTGATTTGCAAATGCCTTTTGTTTAATAACCGTTGACCTACAGCATGCACCCTCATGCTTTATTGGCAAATATCCTCTTCAATTATCTCTCTTTCTCTGTTACTCTTTACTTTCTGCACAATTCGGAAACATATTCGTGTTCGTGCTTATGCATATTCATAAAATACCCTCAATCATGAAATGTATTCTTTTCTTTGCTTTTCTCATTTTATAATGATTAATTATTATTCATATTAGAGTTTTCCCTCATTACGATCATATCGGCAAGTGCACTTCAAATGTTTTATGTTATCTCTGAAGTTAATAATCGCAATTCCCATGATTAATGGTTGTAATTGATCGTAATTATTTTTACGTTAAAATTATAATGGCTCGTTGATTACATCTCTCTTACCGAAAAAGGTTACATGTTAGATCATTTATATACAATCACATAACATAAATAACTGTCGCCTTTCTTTTACGAAAAAAAAATGACATTTAATTATGATATGATGATAGTCAGTGCAAAGAAATTTTCAATATAGTTATTTTCCTATGAATACTTTTAACTAGAATAACAGTTCAATATATTTTTCTTTATTACTGAGATGAGAAAATTATTTGCATTATTTACATTGTTCGCGCTGTTGTCCTCATCTTTGTTGCAATATTCATGACGTTTCGGACGTTGTACGTTGCGACCTTCTTCAGTTCATTGGAATGTTGAACTGGACCCTTTATTCCGTTAAATGTGGTTTTCTCGTTCGATGAGTCAAGCCATTTGCAAATATCTCAGTTATCTCCATTTTTGCTTGATATCATAAGTAGTTATGATGTTTTCTAGTGGTTAGAATTCCTGGCTTTCACCCAGGCGGCCCAGATTCGATTCCCGGCATGGGAACATTTTTTTTTTTTTTTGGATGTGCCTTTTGGCGCAGTGGATATCGGCTCGGAACGAGAAATCGGGGAGCCGTGTTCGAATTCCAACTAAATTCTTTGCATTCACTTACGCGCAAATACGCTTGTGAAAGGTATTAATCCATCTATTCCTTCCAGTAATGGGTTAAATAACCAAACTGATTGGCTTCTATAGCCTTGGTTGGAATAATCTTCTGCCAAGTGAGTCATTTCTCTTTCGAGACATAATCGCCCAAACGTGTATCACATATAGCACTTAATAGACTGTAAGAGGGGGGTAATTTTTTAGAGTGGGATTTGAAGTTGAGATATTGTCCAGTAAATTCCCTGAACCCACTCACCGAACGAGATATTAATACACCCAGAAATGCTAGTTTTTTGTTCTTTTCTTTCAGCGTTGTGGTCTTTATCAATGTTCTTATTGAGTTTATTTGGTTCAGTAGCAGCTGAACCTCTTCCAGGTGTGGCCAGAGTAGGAAGGTGTAATCTTCGTGTCTCAGCCATAGTGTTGTGTGTAGTTATGGAATTTTATTGACATCTCTTTGAAGTATTTTTCACGTGATTGTACGTTTGAACTATACTCTTTGTTTTGTTCACTGAGTAGACTGTTGTCGTTCCATGAGTAAAGTAAACAGAGACATCTTCAAGCGGCATCAATCATGTCACCAGAACAATCTATCCTAGTACACTAAATAAAGTGTCTGACTCGAAATTTCAAAAGCCTAATAAGTTTTGAGCGTACAATGCCGAAAATCATAATAATGACAACAAAGATAGCACTATTGATAATTAAAATTCAGATCTAATGATCGACTCGAGCAAAAACTTTAATTATGGATGATATGCGTATATATGAGGATTATATATGTATATACGAGGATTATATATGTATTTATGAGGATTATATATGTATTTATGAGGATCACATGGGCATATATAAGAATTCAATATGTATATATGAGGATTATATGTGTATGTCTGAGAATTATGTACGTATATATAAGGATTATATATGCATATATGAGGAATATATATACGTATTTATGAGGGTTATATACGTATATATAAAGATTATATATGTATTTACGATGATAATATACGTATATATGTGGATTATATATGGATTTATGACGATCATGTACGTATATATGATTATTATATACGTATTTATGCGGATTATATACGTATTTGTGAGGATTATATACATATATATGAGGATTATATATGTATATATGATGATTAGGTACATATATATGAGGATTATATATTCGTATATGAGGAATATATATACGTATTTATGAGGATTATCTACGTATTTATGAGGATCATATATATATATATTTCTTTTTTTAATCATTTCACCCCGAGCAAGGCGGAAACGCCACTGATGTGCAGCGGGCTACATAAATGTAAAAAGATTAATTAGAAAAGAGTGAGGAGTACAAACTAGTTAGAAAGGAACAATAGAAAGCTGAGAAAGCAGGTGCGATGGCAGATACATAGGTGGAGAAAAAGGGAAGGTTATATGGGGGTGGGGAGAGAGCTAGTGTCCAGTGGTTAGTAGATGAGTATTGACTCTACATTTAAATTTCTGGAGATTGTAGCCGACTGGAAAGCAAGAATACGGGAGCGAGTTCCACAGGAGGGAAATGCGAGAGAAGCTGCAGGAGTAGAATTGTTGTCTGCATTTGGCTAACCTGACTGTGAATGAGTGGGACCCAATTGCCAGTCTGGTTGCACGAGTAAACACCTGTTGAGGAGGCATCAGTGAATTAAGTTCGTCTGAGCAGAAGCCATGAAATTATTTATAGAACAGACAAAGGGAGGCCACCTTTCGACGATGGGGAGGTGGCTGCAGTCGAGTCACCAGATCAGTACCTATCACATTACAGACTCTCCTTTGGAGCCTGTCAAGAACACTGAGAAGAACGGCAGGGGCACCTGACCATAAATGGCAGCAGTACTCCATGCACGGACGGATGGTTGACTTGTATATATGCAGGATGGATTCAGGTGGAAAAAACATCCTGGATCGACATAGTGACCCAACCTTCTTAGCAGTAGATTTTGCTATGGATTCAATATAGTGGTTCCATTTGAGGTCTGAGGACAGGGTAAGTCCGAGAAGGCGTAGTGTATTAATCTACGGGAGAATAGCTTGGTCCATGTTTATGGGAGGCAGGAGAGGTTGCCTGTAATTGTTGACAGACAACAGCTTGGTCTTAGATGAATTGAAGTTGACAAGCCACTTCTTGCCCCAGTTCACCACAGAGTGTAGATTCCGTTCAATGTCAGCAGCGAGATTATGTCTGTCCGCCACGACAGGTTTCTTACTGGTGCGGGAGTATATTGTAGTGTCATCTGCGTAGATGCCTACTTGGGACTTGATCTCATCTGGGAGGTCGTTGATAAAAATTAGCAAGAGCGTCGGACCCAGGATAGAGCCCTGTGGGACACCAGCATTCGTGCTGTAGGACGAAGAGGCACGCCCATTCAGAACGACCTTCATTTTGCGGTTATTTAAGAAAGATTGGATTAGGTCAAGCAGGCGACCGGTAATACCATAACCGCGTAGTTAGCATAAGAGGCCAGAGTGCCAAACCCTGTCGAAATGCTTGGAGATGTCCAGTGCAACCGCGCGAGCCTCGGCAGACTCATCAAGGGCCTGTAGAATGTACTCCGTTTCGGTTGTTAGCAGTTCGGCCGTGGACCTGGCAAAGCGGAATCCATCTTGCCTGTCGGAGAACAGTTTGTGGGCGGTGAGATGATGAACTATTTCAGCATTGATTATAGCCTCAAATACTTTCCCAAATATCGGTAGAAGACTGATAGGGCGATAGTTGGATGGGTCCGAGGGTTCACGACATTTCTTAAATACAGGAACGACTGAAGAGACTGCAGGAAAGCAGGAAGCAGAAAGGCAGTAGTTAAATAGTTTAGAGAGGACAGGGGAAAGTTCAGGAGCACACCTCTTAAGGGCTATCACTGGGATTCCATCGTCTTCACACGCTTTTTGGGGGTCGAGTTTTGAAATTACTCTGGATACTACTGTCGGGGTAATATATACGTCGTGCAGTTCTAATAGGGATGTCGGGTGGGTGTACTCCGGACGAATCGAATGTGGAGTTGGATGAGAATTTGTGGGCAAAGCACTCAGCTTTGTCCGCAGATGACGTGAGAACCTCAAATCCATGGATTAAATGAGGTATTGAGGATTTCCTAATGTTGAGTACTCGTTTACAAATCCTCCAATAGTCCTTGGGGCCGAACTTGCGGTCAGCTATGTGCTGTCGCATTCTCTCAGCAAACAACTGTTTGGCGTCATTTAGAGTTCTCTTGCACTCATTGCGAGCAGACATGAACAGGCGCCTATTGTGATCAGTTAACTGTCTCCGGAACAGACGGAAGTAATGGTTCCTGTGGGCAATGGCGGCTGAGCAGGTCGTAGAGAACACGGAGAGGAATGAGGTTTTAAGCAACACTTCCTGGTGGGTATGAAGGCATCAATGCCAGCTTTCACCCATGACGAGACCTCAGAGGCACAGCCATCAACTGATAGGTTGAACACTTTTCCCAAGGGACATCGCAGAGGAAATCGCGAAAGGCATCCCAGTCAGCTTTTTGGTAGAGGTAGGAGGTCCTATAGGTGGGGGGCTCCTGGGAGGAGTAAGATTGGAAAGAAATACTGAGAGAGACTACAGCGTGGGCGGAGTTGCCGAGAGAGCAAAGCTGCGAGACTTGACAGGCGTCAGGCGCAGAGGTGAAACATATATCTAGTAGTGAGGAATGACCCGAGGGAGTGGTTGGGAAGCGAGTGGGGAAGTCTACCACTTGCGTAAGTGATTGGGAAATAGCAAAGTTCATGGCGAGAATGCCCGCTGGATCAGTAACAGCGTTTTCAAGCCACTCAGAGTGATGGGCATTGAGGTCTCCAAATACAAATATGTGGGCGAATGGTTGATAGGAAATAGCCTTATCTATGTCGTCAGCAATGCTATCTAGTAGGGAGCAGTCAGGAGAGGAGGGAGAACGGTAAAGAAAGAATAGGTAACTAACCGAACTGAGGAGAGACAGGCGGAGACATATGTATTGGTGGTCAGTAGATTCGAGTGAAGTCACCCTAGCTATGGGGAGGTGTTCGCTGACATAGACACCCAGCCCATGCATGTGGACAGTGGAATCCTTCCTTAAAAGGGGAAGATAACCAGGGATTAAGAGGTCAGAGGAGGGAATAGCTGAGTTGAGGTTAGTTTCGCAAAGCGCAAGGATGTCAGGGGACTTTTCATGCAGGAACGCTTCTACACTAGGAAAGTTAGTACGAATGCCCCAGATATTAGTGAAGGAAAGGTTAATGGGTTTAGGTGGTTTGGATTTAACTGTTTTAGGGTCATTTCTGATTTGTTTAGTCATGATTCTGTTTGTAGAAAAGGACCTAGAGTAGAGGATACAGGCGGCCATTATCCACGATCTGTTCTGAGAGGGAAACTGGCTAGGGCTGCAACAAGGTGTGGCCTCGGGGTTGCCCACCGAAAGCGCTTGCAGGGACAGCTATCCATGCGCGACATGGCACTACAAGAACCCCGATATTATACAACTGGTGATCAGAGCAGCCGCTCTTGACGCTACGCAAGAGTTAGGGCTCCTAACTACCAGTCGGAAGCAGCAACCAGGAAACTGCCAACCCGGTAACTTCACAGTGATGAGCCCTTGCTACCAACCGGCCAGATCGCAGGAAACTCACGGAAGCACCAATACCAATGTCTGAAGAGAGAGAAGAGAAAGCCGGAAACCACATCCTAAACAGGAAACATGGGGCAAGCCTCTACTCCAGTTCAATAGACGTGGGAGGAGTATGGACCGTGCGATAGTGTGACCTAAGTACTCCTATTTAAAAAAAATAAAGAAAGAAAGAAAAAAAACAAAGCACAAACTTCCAAAAGTGGAGAGTTAACTTTGTTTTAACTTAGTTAAAGTCCAAATGAAGCATGAACGCCAAAAAGTGAGGAAAAAAAAACGAAAAAATGCAGATTTAAGAAACAATTCGTCACATACCTCACAGTTTAACACAGGAAATTTGAATTCAGAACGTTTCACTCTTCAATTCTTGCTTTTCCCAAAAATCAACATCGAGTTAAGCTGCTTGGTAAATTTGAAGTCAAAGAACAGAACATAGCGGGGAAGGGTAACAAGTGGCTGCTGATACCTTGGCCAGGATAGCTTCGCATAACAGAACATATAAATAAATAAAAATCCCAAACATTTTTTTCCAAATGAAGCATGAACGCCAAAAAGTGAGGAAAAAGAAAAACGAAAAAATACAGATTCAAGAAACAATTCGTAATATACCTCACAGTTTATATGAGGCTTATATATGAGGATTATATATATGAATATATACGTATATATAAGAATTATATACGTATTTATGAGGATTATATACGTGTATATGAGGATTATATATGAGGATTATATGTGCATTATCCTAAATTAAATATAACTGCATAATTAACTAATCACCTATTTTACTCAACAGGAAATGTAATTTTGTGTTTTTCGTTCAAATCAATCAATGTTTCCAAAATTATATCTTTATAAAATCGCATCTACTAGATCTTCATCTGTTTACTTCAATTACGCATTAAAAAGGAGATTAGACTGAGCTCTCTACCCATGGTTGTCAACCAGTCTCGGAGAAGGGAAATCTGATTTTAAATCTGTTTATAAATGATGACGCACAAATTATACAGGTAAATAAATATCAAGGAGTTCTCAATGATATTATGACCTCGAGTGCGGTCGTTGACATAGACATAAATTCATACTACAAGGAAGAAGATATCATTGTTTGAATCCTTAGATAGCAACAGCCAGTAATCAGTTGAAGTTGAAACTGATAGCTCTAAGCTACCCAGTAAATTGGTAGGTAGTTTTTATGACAGCCTGGAAGATTTCACTCTGCCATGTAGACAAGTCTATTCTGTAGATTCTGATTGGCTGATGATTCCAGTGTGGATATTGTGCTCAATAAATATCAGCACATTATCCACTCAATGGGGGAGAGGAGTGAGGGACAAGTATTGAGTTACAACGCTGTTTATTTTTGTCTGCCAACTGGACAGATCGTTGATTGCATCCTTGTGAAGGTGAGTCTCATATTCTTAATTGTTCATCTCCCTTCCCGCCATCACTTTAAGGGAAAATGTGTTTTTGGGGCTCGGCTGATTGTATGGAAGTAGTCTTGGCAATGCTCGAGCACTTTTTTGTGGCTGGGCGACGCTGGGTGATATTGTCTTATTTTCTTCGACGTGTGGAACATGCGTATTGGGCTCCTGTGCATCCCTGATAATTGGCTCAGGTAGAGCATATGGATAGGAGTAATGATTGCAAGTGTTTTAAGCTTTCTGAGAAATCAGCGGTTCTGCAAGGTGATTCTGCCTGATCCATTCATCCTGATTCGGTACTGACGGTTAGGTAGTGTCTCGACAATTCTACCTGTTGTGTCCCACCTGTGACTGGTTGGATGCTGTATTGATACTATGACTCCTTTTTGAAGAGGAAGAAGGATATGAGCCGTACGGTTATACCTTTCTATCAGGCGAGCATTACGTTGAGACAGAGTTTTCTCACGATTTTAAGCGGCAGCTATCCATTTTGCATGCAGCTTGTATAGCCTGGATTGGGATGGTAGAAAATCCCGTAGACGCCGGTGTAGTAAAAGTTGTGCTACAGATAATACAATGATCTTGATGGGAGTATTTCTGCACTGAATGATGGCCCGTGCTGCTTTGTTCCTAGAGATCCCTGAGTTCCCGTGTTTGTATTATTCTTTTGGCAGATTTGACAGCTAGCTCTGCTCGGCCATTGAATTGAGAATAATCAACGAATGATAGTCGGTGTTTCACCGCCCTGTCTTTCGGGAATTGTTGGAATGGTAGTGAATAGAAAGGTAGACCACCATCAGTGCTGAGTTCCTCTGGAGTACCATATGTTTGGAATATATCTCAACAAATTATTTAAGGTATCTGCATGTCCATGGCTTAAATGACAAAGAATGAGCCATCCAGTTAACCTGTCAGCGCGAACAAGGTATTGCTGACACTTGACATGGAACAGATCCATGACTATTTGCTGCAATAGCTAATCTGGCGATTGTGCGAGATTGATTGGCTCTCGTGGTTGACTAAGGGCACACCACGCAATTGGCGCTAACATTACGGATTGATGCATTTATTCCGGGCCAGTAGATGGACTCATTGGCACGGGTTTTCATGCCAACCACACCCTGGTGTGCTGAATGTAGGCTGAGCAATATTTTTTTTTTTCGGTGATAAGTTGGAATCACTATCCTTCTATCCAAAAAGACTAAGCCATTGTCAGTGCTTAGGTGGTGTATTACCTCCCAAAATTCGCAAAGTATCAGTGCAGCGAGATGGCGTGTTTTTTGGGAATCCATGTTGTATGAATCTTCATAAATGATCTCCCAGACGTGATCAAATTCCAAGTAGGCATCTAGGCAGATGACACCACAATTCAGTCCCGCATCAGTGAGAAATCCGGCGAGGCGGACAAACATAACCTCGCTGCTTGAGAAGGATCTACACTCAGTGGTGGACTGGGGTAAGAAGTTGCTTGCAAATTTAAATGCTTGTAAAACGAAACTGCTGTCAACCATTACAGGCAACCTATCCTGGCCCCTCCAATAAATATGGACCAAGTGAGTCTCCTTGAAAGCAATATACTGCGCCTCCTCGGACTTTCCTTATCTTCCGACCTCAAGTGAAATCATTACATTGACTCAATAGCTAAATCCCCTGCTCGGAAGGTTGGGTCACTGTGTTGGGCTAGGAAGATTTTTTTTCCGTTTGAATCCATCTTGCACTTATACAAATCAACCATCCGTCCGTGCAGAGAATAATGCTCTCATATATGATCAGACGCCCTTGCTGTTCATTTCAGTGTTTTTGACACGCTCCAAAGGAGAATCTGTAATGTGATAGGTCCCGACTTGGCAGCTCGACTCCAGCCACTTTCTCACCGGCCAAATGTGGTTTCCCTCTGTTTATTCTACAAATATTTTCATGGCTTCTGCTCCGACAAACTTAAGTCACTAGTGCCCACGCTACAAGAATTTCTTCGTACAGCCAGACTGGCTACAAGGTCCCACACATTTACAGTTACATCAACCAAATGCAACCGACAATTCTACACCAGTAGCTCTTTTTCTCGCACTTCCTGCCTGTGAAACTCCCTTCCATATACTTGACTCAAGTTCTTTCTACATCACCCCGTATATCGTGTTCTTTTCCTCTCTCTTTGCCTTTGCAACTGTCTTCACAACTGTGTTTACATCATTCTCTTGCCCGTTCTCTGATACCCCCTGCAACTGTTTCGTTTTTTTCCTCACTCTCCTCCTTGCTAAACTTTTACTCTTATGTAGCCTCCTGCGCATCAGTAGTGGTACCGCCTTGCTTTGGGTGAAACGTTTAAAAAAAAAACTGAATTATTAAAAAAAAGGGAATAGCCCTTGAAACTAGAACAAAATACCCCGATTGACGATTAAAAATTTTTGGTTCGAAATTCCAATTTATATCACCTGAATAGGTTAGGAGCGTACATCGATTTAAACGTACTGAGCATGACAATAAAATAAGAACAACAGCACAAACAATGTCACTCAGTTAATTGCCATACGTGATACACGCTTTGGGCGATCCTGTCTCTTTCGAGACATGACGGACTGGGCAGAAGATTGCTACCGTGATAGCAACCTACCACAGGTTGTGATAGGTTGTCATAGCAACTTACTGTGGTAGACTGGTTGCCAGCCAAGGCTATAGAACTCAATTTATTTGTCTTATTATTTAACCCATAACTGGAAGGAAGAGACGCATTAATACCTTTCTCACGGGTATATGTGCGTAAGTTAAAGCAAGGAATCCAACTTGAATTCGAACTCGGCAACCAGATTTGTCGTTCCGAATCGATATGCACTGCACCACAACGCACATTAAAAAAAAGCAATGTAAATAGTGTAAATAAAGGGTTCTTTACGTTTTGATATTTTAAAACTTCCCATTGCTCACATGTTCTGTACATGATTAACTCATAATTCTTTTGCAGATCCATATAATTTTGTTGCCATAAATCTCTGTTTTTATATAATCTTGTGGTCCCTAAACAGGGCATTTTACTTCCACTCTTGTGCAGGGGGTTAAATAGGAGGAGTGTTATAAAAAAAAGTGACAGGATACAGGAGATGTGAGAAAGAGATTATCAGAAGAAAGAAAATACTGATGAGAGTGGGGAGGACGGAGATAAAAGCATGAGAGAGAGGATGTAAGTAAGTAAGACAGGAGATGACTATTGGCTTTACATTTGAATTCTTGAAGATTGTAGCTGTCGGGAAATCAAGTATGCAGAAGGGAATTACACAGGCGGGAAGTGCGAGAAAAGAAGCTGCGTTTACAATTTATTTGTTTTCACAGTAAAAGGCTGAGAGCTAGTTGCTAATCTTGTGGCTCGAGTAAATTCATATCTGTGAAGAGATTGACCAAATGTAATACTGTTTCTGGTGCCGAGAAAGGGAGAAAAGAAAGGGGAATGTACAAGAGAAGTAATAATAATTGAATGACTTTTTTCTTTCTTCTTCACTCACTAGAAGAAAGATGAAGGACGTTTTGAGACCACCGACAAACATAGATAAAGTTTTTTATTACTTTTTTCATTTGGCTACCAAGTCGAATAAAAGATCCATATCGCAAAAATCGGAAAAGTCATTTTTGCGAAAAGTGAGATCATCGTTACTGAAAAATTTAACGTCAGCTATCAAAAGAACAGACTTACTCCGGGCATGAGTGATTTTATGACCCCCTAGGAACAACCATACCTGAGTGTTGTGGCGACTTGTGTAAAAATCTTCGTCGCCAATTTGATGTGGCGATGTACGTGGGTTCGAATCTTCGTCGCCAATTTGATGTGGATTCCGAGTGAGGAACCGCACAAAATAATGAACAACAAAAACAGATATTGAGATAGAAAAGTAGGTTATAGTGAACGTAATATACAAACTTGAACGCAGTTTAATAAATCCAGGTATACTATTAGTAAGAAATAAATATATACAAGTCTTGAAGTGAAGTCATGGAAATAATATATCCGTGTAGATTATTCTTGCTGAGTGGAGATCAGAGGTAGTCTGACTTCTGATGCGGTAGTCTGTGGGTAAGTTCGGTATAACTTACGTATCAGTTCCGGTACTCTCCGATAACTGTAACTGATCCCTACGAATACTCTCTACTGTCAACTGTAACTGCAACCACTGTTCTCTCTATGGCAGGAGTATATGTACACTCAGTCGAGTCCATTATCATATACAAAGGGGATATCCCACAACAGTGAGAAAGATAAAAGAAATTCCCCGAAACGAAGTCTTCTTGTTTTTCGTGAAATTTTGTTACACTGATAATTCAAAAATAAACATATGGGTTTCTTTTCGACCAAATGAAGATAATTTTTTTACGACGACTGAAATGATAAATCGAAGATTCGAAACGACCACACGAAGAAAGATTCCAGGTTAAAAGACTTTTGGAACGATAATTAAAATATGATTTTTTGACTACAACACGCTCCTTGGACGTTGGTGGTAGACAATCACAAGATAGACAGAGTCAGATGACAATGAAAAAAGCCCTGGTGGATTTAGGAGAAAATTATCACGCCCTTCGAAAAGTAGTAAGAGACATTCACACAGGAGAGAAGGAGACAAGATGGGTGAGGTGACCAAAAGTGAGATCACTCATGGCTAATTTGAAAATATTAAGTGTACATAAATTATGTCTCAACAACTGCTGCTAGATATGACGCTCCATATAAGTGAGATTTTATGGGTTTTCAGACTTTGTGTTAAGTTGAGTAGAGTTGAGAAAATTACATTACAGAGCGATTCAACAAGAGAAATGTGTTGTCATATGACTGTCTGCCTTAGAACAACCACCGACTTTAGACTGGTGCCAAACCAACCAATTTAAATAAAGTTTTACATCCTGTAGAAGACGTGGGTCGGAATTGTAGTTTCCTGCATAAATCTTAACCAAATACTGTACCGAACAGAGCCTTCGTATATAAACTTCTTATTGTTAATTTTACAAAGATTTCCATTTTTGTGGCTCCGATTCTATCTAGATCATCTATGCAATGGAATCTCGGCGACCTTCAACCCGGCTTTGTGATGAATCAAACACAACTTGGCAGAGCCAAGTTTGGAACGAAGTGATCGAGAGTCGATCAACAGCGGAGATTTTGAACGTCGACTCGAAAGACGGGTGGGGATTCACACAATATTCACTGTCATATAAGGGATCCGTTAAAACATATATTAGCATTGCTTTCTTTGTTTCTAATAACTTTTCTCATGTTCACATGATCTCTCTATTGTATTCTCTGTATTCTCATTTGTAGATCGATATCACAGTTGCCTCATATATTCTCTTAATTTGCACTCTGTCCAGGATTTAACCCTCAAGGGCCATTCGTATCATATTTGATACAGTATGAAAACAAGCCTTGAAAGAAATATTTTCCTGAAAAATTTTTTAAGAGAAATATTTTATAAATTAACAAATGAAAGTAGTACTGACTGCTCAGTCAATGAATACCAAATGTTTCCTTATAGGGAAATACCAAATGTTTCCTTATAGGGAAATACTGTATCAAATATGATACGAATGGCCCTAGAGGGTAAATAGCCTTTGGACAGATTGATATCATGGAATATTTCATTAGAAACAAGAATAAGAGTACTAAAGGAATATATGAAATATACATGTTTCTTTCTTTGAAATCAGTTCATAAATGAGATTTTGATGAGATTTGGCAGATTGCTTAACAAAAGAGAAAACATATTTTAAATCGTAGCAATCACTGTTTGTTGTTATGATGTGTATAGACCAAGAAATTTATCCCACTTTTATGTTCTTAAAAACATAGCCAAATTTTCTTTAAAGAAATCTCGGTGATTTGTAGATTTAATACACAAGAAATTAACTTGAATAGAATTCAGCCTGTGGATAACGCGTATCAGTACAGATGCAAAAGAGGTCCCGAATTACATGCGGGTATGTCTGTTGAAGAGAGTCACATTAACAGCTTGGCATATCCAAATGCTGGCCTTTCTGCACCTTGTCATGATCAGAGTCTTTTTGAAATATTTGAAGAAAAGCAAAGGGAAAACTGTTAGAGTTTTTTGGGGGGTAGTTTTGTATACTCTATTTATTTTTTGTAAAAAATACAAAAAATTGTGGCACAAGGCCTAAAAGTGGGGGAAGGTTGGTACTCACTGAACTATCTTATACCTAGCTAATCACTATCACGACCCATTCACTCATTACAATTTGCACAATCACCACAAGAACCCATCCATCAACTCCCCCTCCTTCATACACCACAATGCCAGAAACTTACAAGGGGCACCTAAAAAGTGGGGGAATTAACCCATGACAATAAAAATGTATTTATATACAATATAAAATAAATGTACAAGGTAATATATGTACAATATTATAAAATATTTAATGAAAAATGAAATGATGGGAGGGGAATGAACCCAAAAATAAACTGAAAATACAACAAATGTTTGAACTAAAATAATAATCAATGTTAGTAAGAAGGGGTAGTTTTGTATTGTAGTGAGCCAGCAATAGACTGACTCATTTTATAGTTCACCAATAGAAGGCTTAACCAATCAGAAGGCTCAAAATATTAAATGCGACGTGTATAAAAGGCGGCCATATTTTCCCGTGTATTCGTGATCTAATCCGATGGGTCAACGAAAGTGAATAGCTAAGTTAAAATAGGACAAATGATGACCAGCCTTCCCCATCCCCGTATTAGGCCCTGTGCCATATTTTTTGTATTTATACAAGAATAAATAATGTGATCTAATCCGATTTCGTCAACACACGCTTTGCATTAGATTCCTGGATCGAATGTGTATGCTGGAGGATGAGAACGGCGCCCTCGTTAAAGAGGACGTCCATAAACACTTTCCATCCTTGAGAAGTGTGCACTTGTCGGAGGAGGAGGCCGGCCGTACTCCTCGTGGCAAGTGCTCCTTCTATAAAGAATGTCGTTTGGCTCTCCAGTTTCTCTTACGGGCTACGGATGGCCTCTCCAACGCCCAAGCGTTGTCTCTTAGGGCATTATATCGGGTGTTAGTTAGGGGGGCCGTTCAAGATGAACTGATAGGCGAGCTCGGGCTTACGAAGCAGGAGTCTCGCTCCATATGGTCTTGGGCGCCCGGCTTGAAATGTCTCACTAACGATGAGGCATCACTCACCTGGCTGATGATTCGGAATGCTCTTTGGGTAGGCAAGAAGCTTCGTGCAGCGGGCCTAATACCGAAATCAACCTGCGTGCGTTGTGGGCTGTCGATGGAAACCGTCGATCACGCCTTCTTCCACTGCAGTGTTGTTGCTCCGTTGAAAATCTCATGGTTCGTATGCTGCGTGGAAAGTTCTTTGTCCTTGAGGCTAGTTCTGTTTGTAGCAATGTCGTACCTCCGTTATCTAGGGCTGAGCAATATGTGCTCTTTTGCTTGCTAGGTGTTATGCGAGTCGTGATTTGGACGACGCGACAGAAGGAATTCTATGGTGATGAGAAGTTTACCTCTTCCCAACTGATCTTGTTCTTTAAGCATCAGCTTAAAGTCAAGATCAGGACGGAAAGGAGACGACTCACTCCGTCTGAATTTGGCAAAAGGTGGGTGACTCTTGCGCGTCTCTGTCGAGTGAAAGGTGCTGACCTAGAGTGGTTGTTTGATGCTGGTTAGGCATCAGGATATTGGGTGTGCTGGGCACTACATGTGCACCCCTTCCCGGTTAGTTTAGAATAGGTTTTTGATTTTCTGTTTTTCGCTCTAAAGTTAACTTAGCTAGGTTATGATTGCTCATTGGCCCCCTTTTCTTTTTTGTCCCCAGTTTTCCTTTAGTTTAATCCCCCACCCCTTCCCACTTTAGGTGTTCAACAATGTTAGTTCTCCGGTGGATGCGGGGCGTCTTTCGTTATCTTTCAAGTGTGCTTTTCGTCTTTGTTATAGTGTTTAAATGTGTGAGTGATTGTGTGAGTAATTGCTGATCGGATATATGGTATTATTATATTTCTAAAGCTACGCATTATATTTCGTCCGGGGAAGTGATTTTGCTGTCACATTCTTAGAGTAGTGGGGGGCTTTTATTACTAATACTATTTTGTTTGGTTTCTTGTAAATATCGTACTTTCATTGTATAAAATCATTGGGGATATTTTTAAAAATTGTTATTATCTGCCCATGCCCTCCACTGAAAAATATGTACATATGGGAATTAAGTAGGACTTCATAGAGCAGCCGAGGTATTATGGTGGACGTGGTAAGAATGGTAAGTAAAAATGTGGTATTATGGTAAAAGGTTTATTGTAAGGGTGTCAGGGTCAACGAAGTTAAACTAGGACAGATAATGACCAGCCTTCCCCATCCCCGTATTAGGCCTTGTGCCATATTTTTTGTATTTATACAAGAATAAATAATGTGATCTAATCCGATGGGTCAACGAAAGTGAATAGCTAAGTTAAACTAGGACAGATGATGACCAGCCTTCCCCATCCCCGTATTAGGCCTTGTGCCATATTTTTTGTATTTATACAAGAATAAATAATGTGATCTAATCCGATTTCGTCAACACACGCTTCGCATTAGATTCCTCGATCGAATGTGTATGCTGGAGGATGAGAACGGCGCCCTCGTTAGAGAGGATGTCCATAAACACGTTCCATCCTTGAGAAGTGTGCATTTGTCGGAGGAGGAGGCCGGCCGCACTCCTTGTGGCGAGTGCTCCTTCTATAAAGAATGTCGTTTGGCTCTCCAGTTTCTCTTGCTGGCTACGGATGGCCTCTCCAACGCCCAAGCGTTGTCTCTTAGGGCATTATATCGGGTGTTAGTTAGGGGGACCGTTCAAGATGAACTGATAGGCGAGCTCGGGCTTACGAAGCAGGAGGCTCGCTCCATATGGCCTAACGATGAGGCATCACTCAGCTGGCTGATGATTCGGAATGCTCTCTGGGTAGACAAGAAGCTTCGTGCAGCGAGCCTAACACCGAAATCAACCTGCGTGCGTTGTGGGCTGTCGACGGAAACCGTCGATCACGCCTTCTTCCACTGCAGTGTTGTTGCTCCGTTGTGCAAGTTTCTTGAAGATCTCATGGTTCGTATGCTGCGTGGAAAGTTCTTTGTCCTTGAGGCTAGTTCTGTTTGTAGCAATGTCGTACCTCCGTTATCTAGGGCTGAGCATTACGTGCTCTTTTGCTTGCTAGGTGTTATGCGAGTCGTGATTTGGACGACGCGACAGAAGGAATTCTATGGTGATGAGAAGTTTACCTCTTCCCAACTGATCTTGTTCTTTAAGCATGAGCTTAAAGTCAAGATCAGGACGGAAAGGAGACGACTCACTCCATCTGAATTTGGCAAAAGGTGGGTGACTCTTGCGCGTTTCTGTCGAGTGAAAGGTGCTGACCTGGAGTGGTCGTTTGATGCTGGTTAGGCATCAGGATATTGGGTGTGCTGGGCAGAACATGTACACACCTTCCCTGTTAGGTTATATTAGGTAAATTTTGATTTTCTGGTTCTCGCAAGGTAACTTAGCTAGGTTATGATTGCTCATTGGCCCCCTTTTCTTTTTTGTCCCCAGTTTTCCTTTAGTTTAATCCCCCACCCCCTCCCACTTTAGGTGTTCAACAATGTTAGTTCTCCGGTGGATGCGTGGCATCTTTCGTTATTTTTGCAAGTGTGCTTTTCGTTTTTGTTATAGTGTTTAAATGTGTGAGTGATTGTGTGAGTGATTGTGTGAGTGATTGCTGATCGGATAAGTGGTATTATTATATTTCTAAAGCTACGCATTATATTTCGTCCGGGGAAGTGATTTTGCTGTCACAGTCTTAGAATAGTGGGGGGCTTTTATTACTAATATGATTCTGTTTAGTTTCTTGTACATATCTTATTTTCATTGTATAAAATCATTGGGGAATTTTAAATGTTGTTATTTTCTGCCCAGGCCCTCCACTGAAAATTGTAAATATGGGAGTTAAGTAGGCTACATAGAGAACCTGAGGTATTATGGTGGACGTGGTAAGAATGGTAAGTAAAAATGTGGTATTATGGTAAAAGGTTTATTGTAAGTGTGTCAGGGTCAACGAAAGTGAATAGCTAAGTTAAACTAGGACAGATGATGACCAGCCTCTCCCATCCCCATTTTTGGCCTTGAGCCCTATTTGTACTTTTCGTACAATAAATAATGTGATCTAATCCGATTCAGTAGAGTGTCTGTCTCGTGGGTGTTAATCCTTGACGTTTTTTTATTGAACAAATTAAGTATTGCGCTTTATTCTATATCTATAAACTATGGTGGACATGGTCAACAAAAACCATCAGTTAGTCTGCTTTTGGGGAGACTCGCATTGCTGTCGTTGGAGATTCAGCGTCTCGTAAAGACATTTCCTTGTCGAATGTTCTTCTGGAAGTTAAGTACCTCTAGTCGTGCTGTGGTTTCTCATGCAGTGGCCTCACACGTTATTATTCTGTTTTCTTCTTATTGCTTCTTCTTTCTCTTTCTGTCCTCCTTCAGTTGTTTAGTTGTTAAGTCTTTTAACTGGCTATTAACACTTGAAATAATATGTCTCGGCTGACTCCACAAATACTCTAAGAAACACGCTATCAGACCGATCTGGAAAATCTGGGTATTTATCAAAGTCCTCCCCACAGAGGCGGGACGTTAGACAAGGTTAAGTTTGTTTAACGAGGTTTAACAAGGTTTCCGAGCGAGTAGATTCTCAAAATAATTTCCAAGTTTTAGCAACATCGAGCTCGAGATCTTGTATATTTTCCCCAACTGAGATCCTGCCACGTTTGAGATCCTCTCGGCCCAAAGACAGAGATTCAAATTCACGTGATTTACCCAAAACTCAACTGTGAGGCGGGATGTGACACAAGGTAAGTTTGAACTTGAGAATACCTGAACACGTAAGCTCAGGACAAAAATTTCCTAGGTCACAATTAAGCAGGGTAGTTTTTTGTTTATTTTCCCCAGTCGAGAATGAGTTTCTCTCCGCTCGAAGGCAGACAAGCTTGAGATCACGCTAAAAATTGGGTATTTATCAGCTGAGGTTCAGTCTGAAGACCGATCCCTGATTGTGTCGTTCTCTGTCCGAAGATATAGAGCTTGTTTAATAGCTTATAGTCTGCACAGATCATTGCGTATTTACCTGAGTCCCCTCACTGAGATCATATTTGACGCAAAAACGGGATTTAAGTGGGAAACCCGAGTGTAAAAGTTTTCCCAGTCCCAGCATACGCGGGATGGGGCACTAAGCTTACAGATCTTGATAGCTTTGAGTTCGAGTATTTACCAAAACCCTCCCAACTGAAGCCAGATGTGGGATTTTAACATTTGAATTCCGTGTACTTTGTGGTTACAAGTCATGTAATCACTTGTTTTGCAACGGTGATTTCTATGTGTGGCTTAGATGTGGCATAAGGCCGAAATTAAGGAGCACCTCATGAGGATCGGGCTCCCTGCTCAGTCGTAGTTGTTCCAGCGCTAACGAGGCAATCACCGCGTCTCAGTGGAAGGTAAAAAAAAAGAAAATTATTTTGCCATGCAAATAGCGTTTAGTCTTGGTTCGTGGTAATGTCTAACTTAAGATAATTGGTCTTGGTTCGTGGTAATGTCTAACTTAAGATAATTGGTCTTGGTTCGTGGTAATGTCTAACTTAATATAATAATTTAGAGTTTACATTGGTGAAAATCACTCTTTGCGTGTAATCAATAAGGAAGTGTTGTATCGTGTTCTGGCCTGATTCATTATTATGCCTAACTTAAGAGCGTAACTTAGAATTTACATTGGGGAAAGTGTATCTTTGTTTGGAATTAATAAGGAAGAAATGAGCGCCAAATTTCTTGAAGTAGAGAGGTGGGGAGCGTGTCATCTTTGATATTAAGAAATTTTTATTACTTTTGTATGTATTGTTCTGTATTATTGATTGATTTACGTGCTCGTACAGTGTAATAGCGAGACAAAGAGATGCGATGAAAATATTTTTGGAAAATTTAAAAAGAAAAAATATTAATTGTTTTAAATTTTCCTCGGTTGTGTGGGAATAAGGTAGGCAGATAAGAGAAGAACTTAAAATATCTGTATGTGAATATTCTCAAAGATAAGATGTTGAGGAGTGCAATGTTAGCAAAAAAATGATTGAGAGAAATATATTCAGGCTGTGGATAATAGTGATGGGACGCAACATCAAAAGACAAAATCATAGGCAATAATGGACAAAATATAACTGACATCAAAGCCAGAAATCACAGGTGACAAAAAACGCTTGAATGACGATAGTAGGCGAAAATGATTGACAGATGTATCTGTCCATAGATAACGTCAATTAAATTAAATCCGAAAAAGAAAAATCGTGGTGGAATATTGAGATAATATGTCTGGGATTTCTGACCGAAGAGATAGAAAAGAGAAGAGTGGTGAAAAGAACACGGAAAGGTAGAACTGGGGCAAGAAGTGGCTTGTCAACTTCAATTCATCTAAGAGCAAGCTGTTGTCTGTCAACCATTACAGGCAACCTCTCCTACCTCCCATAAGCATGGACCAAGGAATTCTCCCTGAGAGCAATACACTACGCCTCCTCGGACTTACCCTGTCCTCAGACCTCAAATGGAACCACTATATTGAATCCATAGCAAAATCTACTGCTAAGAAGGTTGGGTCACTATGTCGATCCAGGATGTTTTTTCCACCTGGATCCATCCTGCATATATACAAGTCAACCATCCGTCCGTGCATGGAGTACTGCTGCCATTTATGGTCAGGTGCCCCTGCCGTTCTTCTCAGTGTTCTTGACAGGCTCCAAAGGAGAGTCTGTAATGTGATAGGTACTGATCTGGCGGCTCGACTGCAGCCATTTCCCCATCGTCGAAATGTGACATCCCTATGTCTGTTCTATAAATACTTTCATGGTTTCTGCTCAGACGAACTTAAGTCACTGATGCCTCCTCAACAGGTGCTTACTCGTGCAACCAGACTGGCAACTGGGTCCCACCCATTCACAGTCAGGTTAGTCAAATGCAGTCGACAATTCTACTCCTGCAGCTTCTTCTTTCGCGCTTTCCGCCTGCGGAACTCACTCCCGTATTCTTGCTTTCCTGACGGCTACAACCTCCAGAAATTTAAATGCAAAGTCAATACTCATTTACGAACCACTGGACTCTAGCTCTCTCCCTACCGCTGTATAACCTTCCCTTTCTCTCCACCTATGTATCTCTCATCGCACCTGTTTTCTCAGCTTTCTATTGTTCCTTTCTAACTAGTTTGTACTCCTCACTCTTTTCTAATTAATCTTTTTACATTTATGTAGCCCCCTGCACATCAGTGGCATTTTCGCCTTGCTCGGGGTGAAATGATTAAAAAAAAAAAAAGAGAACTCTTGCTAGTTAAGGATTACTCAACAACTCCTGCCTGTCCGCGATATTTCTTTGGCTACCTTCCTGTACAGCTGTCACCGAGGAAAAATAAATATATAAATTTATATTTTTATAAATACATTTTTTTGTTCTTTGTGGTCTGTCAAGTCAATCGTCATCATTATTCGTTGAGATCCAGAACCAGGTTATATAACAAAAAGATTATATGCATTGCTATATGTTTCTGTCAGCGAGTTACAATGTTATTATGCTTTTACGAAAAAAAACTTTAGCTGTTTGAACGCAAAAATATCTTCAAAAATTTAAAATATTGTGGATGTGAAAAAGCCTCACATTCTCAACTCGCAGGACGTCTAATTCTAGTAAAACGTAACCGAGCATTGTCATTAAGGAAATTGAGCCTCGTCGACTAATCCACATAATGTTTAAGCAAATATGCTTTTCTTTCAGTTACTGGCAGTAAATTTTGGCAGTGATGCACTGGTTAGGTTCTCGAAAGCTCTAATGGATAATGCTAATGGCGTATCACCTGGCAATCACCATAAACTTCTGAGTGTGTAATTTAAGTTTTGGAAAGTGTTTAGTATGTCGTCATTATAAAGCCATTGAGGTGATCATTTGCGTTTCCCTCAAAGGATTTCTAATAGCGAGAAAGAGATTACTTGAATATCGCAGATTCTGATTTAAATTTAGTTCAGTCAGTCAGTTAAGTGTCATACGTGATACAGGCTTGGGCGATCATGTCTCGAAAGAGACATGACTGACTGGGCAGAAGATTATCCCGCAGTAGGTTGCCATTGCTTTCTGTGGTAGACTGGTTGCCGACCAAGGCTATAAAACCCAATCTGTCCTATTATTTAACTCATACCTGGAGGGAAGAAACGGATTAATACCTTTCCCAAGGGCACTTGCGCGTAAGTGAATGCAAGGAATTCAACTAGAATTTGAACTCGGCTCCCTGATTTGTCGTTCCGAGTCGATATCCACTGCACCACAACGAATTCAGTTCACAACGTCGAAATCATTAACGTTCACTGAAGTCATTTGGAGACGATTGATCGAGTTTATCACGATTCTTGAGATTTCCGACTTGAATATTGATTTGTGACATTTCTCAGACACTTTTATATCGGTTTTGTTTGACTAGTTTTTCCAGATGCTCTTTTCGATTCCAGATGCACATCTTCTATAACCTTGATATTCAAAACTCGTGTTCCTCGCCTGGAACTTCAGCGCCGTAATGTGCGATTACTAAAGAAACCTTCAAGCAAGGCAGGAAAGTCACACATTGTATTATTTTGAAAAAGAAGGACGGTGATATAATTATCTTTACTCGTCGGCAATAACAATATGAACTAGTCAGAATTGACCGAGAACAGAGCATAATATGGTCTCAGGGTCTCCCACCAAAATACACGTAAGGACACCTACCCATGAGCGATACGGAACTAAAATACCCCAAAATTACTGTTGGTCAAAGCAGCTCCAAACGACAAGACAGAATTAGCAGCCAACAAAATCTCAACTCGGTACACTCATACTGGAAAGTGGCAGTCACTGACTAGGCCAATCACCAGAAAATTAAGACAGTTATATTATTAAAGCTCTGAAAGAAACAAAAATAATAAAAACATACACTATATATGTCAAACAGGGAACAAAAGATGATCCCCTCTCCACGGGAAGATTCCGGGCGGGACGATAGCTGACTCATATAAAAAAGTAAATGAATGTTTTCTTTTTTTCATGTTCAATACGAGTGATAAATAATTAGTTAGATTACTAAAAAACATTGCAATAAATTAACAAAGAGAACACTTTAATCATTAGGACCGAGTAAGATATTTTTGCAACTCTATAATAATATGCTAGAACACAAAAGCTACATTCTAAAACCTTCCTTATTTTCCCGAATAATCTAATAGAAACATATATATATATATATATATATATATATATATATATATTGTCATCCGCAAACAGATCTGTTTCGCTGTATCACAGCTTATCAGTACGGTTAGACACCCATTGCTTTTAACCCAGGATTGAAACCCGACTGAATTGGCGTCAGTCGGCGATTCTACCTCTGGACTATGGACGTTCGGTAAAAGACGGCAGACATTTTAGCGTGTATATTGTCATTATACCTGCCCGATAGCCAGAGTGCTCAACCAGGGTGTGAGAGCGTAAATAGTGTATATATATATATATATATATATATATATATATATATATATAGGAGGGCAGGGGAAAAATAACATAGGCCAGATGGTTAGCTATACAGTGTTAGTTGTTATATATATATATATATATATATATATATATATATATATATATCAAACTAGCTTAGATTTTATGAAATCTTCTGTAGAATAAAGACGGAAGCTGATGATGATTCGTCTGAAATAGGCGTATACTTCTGCTTTACTATGGAACAACGTGTCTGTCTTAATTTTTACATATATTTACTCTCTATATATTTATATACATATATATTTAGAGTTCCCCTAGAGAGTTATCATACCACTTTATGTATAGGATACTCCTGTGGATTCTTCTATATCTACAGCGCATGTTTATATATATATATAACAATAATAATCTAAACTATAACAGGTACATTATGCTACCCACCAGCTACACTGAATCTATTATACAAAACAATCTATGCGATCTAAAAAACACACACATAGCAACAACTACCTCGAAAACTATTATGGACCTTGTCAGATCTAAAAAAAACCGAAATCATAATAATGACCTAGGAGGTATATAGAAAATAAATTTCCAATACTGTTCCTTAACGTACATGGGAGAATCAAGAAATCTAAAAACACTTATATATGAACCCAAAAAGAGACATCGCTAATAATAATCTAACGAATCCATTAGTGATTCACAGAAATAATTTCGACCAAAATTTCGTTTTAAAAAATGCCAAACTAATAAAAAGAGTATGCAATTTATTTAGAAGAAACTTTCTCAAGAGCGCCCCCACCCAGTACTACCAAAATATCAATTTGCGCCCGGGTTTTTTCCCAATCTCACCTTTTATTATGGAAATGATACTGAAACAGACTAACATACATAATAAAAAGTCAAATGAAAACGGTTGAATTTTCTTCATTTTAACATCTCGTGACATTGCATTACAAATGAAGGAATTTTAAAACTAAAATATTCTGTTAACCTTTTTGAATAAATTGTGAACGTTTTTTATAGTTGCCAACAGTTTGTTTATAGATACGTAATTTGGAATAAAGCTTATTTCATCTTTTTGCCTTGATAAAGTCCATCACAGGACAAAACGCGTAGGCGAATTAAAAACAGTTTTCCTTTTGTTTTATTTTCATTTAAACACACGCACACACACATACATATATATATATATATATATGTATATATATAGATAGATAGATAGATAGATAGATAGATAGATACACACACACATATATATATATGTATATATATATGCATCTATCTATCTATCTATCATTATATATAACAAGTGTCTATTTGTTGCTGATTCTCGTGAATGAAAGCGAATCCTAGAAAGATCAAACACCTTGTTTACCGAGAGAATAAGGCTCTCATGATTACTGGCGGTTTTGTCACAGGGTATTAAATAAGTCTAAAGTCTCTATTTTCCATTCTTCAATCAATTTGAGGTATTACCTTCCTCTACTGATAAAGCTGAATCCTCTTTCCTCAAACTCTTACTTCGTCCGCAGTATCCCCGCTTAACTACCCACTTAGAACTGAGTCACTTTTGAGTGGTATGCATATAACCCCAGTCCATGGTTTTCCCTATCATCTTCAGCGCAGATCCCTACAAAGCATGTGTGTCCGTTGGCATATCTGTAATAGTCCTTAAGAAGTTTGTTCCTGAACTGTCTCCTGTTTTCTCTACAATGTATGACAAATATCTTGCTACCTCCTAGTTTCCCGCCTGCTGAAAATCATCCTTCCTGTTTTTAAGAAATCCATTCTCTTTTAATGTTGACAGCAGTTTGAGAAGAATTTTGAAGAATTCTGAATTCTTGCAAAAACAAATTTAAATTAACTTTTTCTTTTTTCATTATTAATATAAGTGATATAACTGTTTTAAGTTAAATTACAGAACGACATGGATATGAATTTACAAAGATGGCACATTAATCATGAAGAGTAAGATGTTTTTGTGCAAAAGTTCTAATAATAAATGTAAACAGAGTTGTTTCTCATACAGAACATTTTTTCTAAATAACCTAATAACATTAAGCGGCATTTCAATGGAAAACTGGACGTAAACGTCGTAAAGTAGACGTTCTGCTATATTTTTCGTACAATTATACTATTGTATTTGCAAGATCACAGAGTAAATTGATACAACATTAAGAGTACTCCTCATCCAAGAAATTCAGAAAGACCTTACACAAATTGAGTCATATCAAATAATTACCAAGACCACACATATCTTGCATGCCACTGAAATGTCATATCCAGTTCCATTAGCTTGTCATTTGAAGTGTCAAAAAAATTATCAGGTTTCTTTTTTTTTTATCTTATTAATTTGAAATTTTTCCATACGACATTTGTACATTTCAATTGCATTGTAAGTTGAATCATGAACTTCAAAACTCCTTTGACATCTTCGCTGAAACAATGATTAGTTACAGCTCTGAAAATATAAAAGAACATGTAAACTATATATACTGAACGGGAGCAAGAGATGGGCTACTACTCATGGGTCGGGCGATACGTGACACATGCAAAAATGTAAAGACATGTAAAGTTAATGTTTAAGTTAAATTACTGAAGTACATTGATATGAATTAACAAAAACACACTTTAATCATTAAGAATGAGTAAGATATTTTTGTGCAACTATTACAATAATATATTAGAACACGATTAAAAGTTTTATTACAAAACTGGACAAAAACATCCAAAAAAATCTAATATCAACATTATTTATGTGCGTTGGTTGTTTTTATTTTTATGGAATATCAACATCGGCGGGTCATTTGTTGCCAACTAAATTTTATTTATTTATTGCTGGTAATACCTTTTTCTTTCAACAATTTATTGTTGTTTTTATATAAGTTTTGTATCTAGTAATGATTTTTTTTCTTTTCGAGTATCAAGATTCATTGGGATTTGTTAACGGCAGGGTCCCCAAGGTCTACCCTTGTTATTTAACCCATAACTGGAGGGAAGGGACGGATTAATACCTTTCCCAAGGATACCAGTCCTTAAGTGAATGCAGGGTATTCAACTGGAATTCGACTTACAGATTTCTCTTTCCGAGCCGATATCCACTGCACCACAACTCACATCCGTCACTAAACGCTTACAGCACCTGGTATTCCCAAACGGTCAGCCATCTAAGTCCTGACCCGGCTTAACGTTGCTTAACTTCGGTGATCGAGCGAGAACCGGTGATGTGCCCGTATACGTGATATGCCCGTAAGCCGTATGCGCGTGTATTATTGTTATTATTGTAATGTCCATATTTTGCATTTATATATGGGAATGTTTTAGTGGATAGAGTTAAATAAAATATCTAATTGTTTTTATCAGTTTTCTTGTACCTTACATTATAAAAATCGTTTACTCATAACGTATTTATATTTATGGATACTATTAGTTTTAACATTATTATAATTGAGTTTTACCAAATAATTATCACGAACTCACATTTCTTGCAGGCTCTTTTGCAAACATATCTACCTGAAATATCATCTTCAGTTCCATTAGCTTGTCTTGTGAAGTGTCAGAGGAATTAACATGTCTCTTATTTCTTCTCTTATTAATTTGGAGTTTTCGATACGACATTTGTACTTTTTTCAATTGCTTTGTAAGTTGGATTCGTCAATTTCTCTGATTCATGAACTTCAAAACTCTTTTGACATCAGCGTCGAAACAACGATCAGTCAAAAGAATGTGGTTTCATTGTATCATTCCATACAATATCTCTAATTGGAATCTATCATGAACATTTATAAATTTTCTATTCTTCCCTACATTAAATACGGCTGACATATCTACTATGATTCACCGGATATATAACTCGAAAGTTTTAGCAAAATTCAAAGAATGATCTGCAATGTCATCGATCCTGACCTGACATCTCGGCTTCAGTTAATTTTAACCGCCGTAACGGGGTTAAATTCTGTCTTTTCTATTAGCAATTTCATGGCAGTTGTTTTATTGAGCTCTCACCTGTGGTATCTCCACCGCGCGAATTTAAGCTACTAGGTCACTACGTTAAACTGTTGAAATAACTAAATGTAACCATAAGTTCCATTGTGCTTTTCCTTATTTTTTTTATATTTACATAGTGTTTTGACCACAGATTGAGGGTTATTTTTCCTATACCTAGGACAGTAACAGGTTCTACTACCCCGGTTCAAGAAAGACCAGGGAACAAGAGAAATTAAGAGATGATTCTACGCTTTTCAAAATCTTCCGATCGGAGACCTTACTTTTTACCATCATTCCCAAGACGCTCATATATTTCTATTATTTCTTACCTGCTAGACTGACAATGTTAAAAACGACTCAAGAACAACATTTTTAAACAAACAATAATAACTTTCAGCAGTACTTATCTAAACTTATGTATAAATGGAATTTGTCTCTGTGTGTGTCTGTGTGTGTGTGTGTCTGTGTGTGTGGGTCCGTTACCTATAGACTCCGAAACGGCTGAACCGATTTTCTTGAAAATGTATACAATTGTAATATAAGCGTCTGCGAGTGTTCTTAGCTAGGTTTTGTGTCGAGGTATCCCCGATAAATATCGAAAATCAATAATCGAAAAAATCGGGTTATACAAGGAGTGGTCCGTTTTTAATCAAATTTGATACACTCTAAGACAAAGACATAAGAAACGATATTCAGAAGCTTCAAGGTTGCAGTTCTTACAATAGTGCAGAAAATTAGATATCGATACCAGGAAATCAAAATTTGACTTACATCCATTCATTTTTTCTTTCAGTCTACGGTTTCGCTTTAACTGGAAACAACTATTGCTTTTTAGTCTTTCGTGCCAACGTCCGAAGAGTCTGAGTTTTAGGACCATGGATTAGTTTTAAAGCTTTCATTACACCGAGCAACGCCGGGTTATACTGCTAGTTTTTAATAATTACATAAAAAGTAAGTAACATATTATTAGGGCGAGTTAAAAACTTTTTATCCTGCTCCGCAGAAACAGGCAGAATTTGGAAAAATTATTCAACTTATTATTTTATTCCTTCTTGCTACATTTAATTTTTTGTTTGTTTGTTTGTTTGTTTGTGTGTGTGTGTGTGTGTGTGTGTGTGTGTGTGTGTGTGTGTATTGGTCTCGTGAATTCCGGAAATGTTTTAGATAACTTTTCTCATCATCTTCTTCTTCTTCTTCTTCTTGTATGTGCCATGTCCCTCCAGTAAGTAGGCGATTATGGATTTCCACGTCCCCTTATCCGTGGTGGCTCTTAGCATGCTTTTTCATGTTACACCACGCAACGCGCATTCAGTCATCCACCTGAATAGGTCCTTCAAATATGTTACCCGCTGCTTTCTCCTGTCTCTTTTCCCCTCTATCTGGCCTGTTAGTATCAGGTTCTCCAAGCCCTCCTTCCTCATTGCATGTCCCAGGAACTTTACTTTTCTCTTCCTGATGTTCAGTACTAATTTCCTTTTTGTTTCCATCCTTTCCAAAACCACGTCATTGCTCACATGCTCGGTTCATGATATCCGCAGCATCCTTCTGTAGAATCACAATTCATCTGCTTCGAGTTTTTCCTTAATCTTCGAAGATATTGTCCAACATTCACTTCCATATTGAAGAACTGACATCACATAGCAACCGAGTACTCTCTTTGTTTCTAATCACTGACTTGAAAATTTAATTTACAATATAATAATGATAAGTCAGTTAAGTGCCATACGTGATACACGCTTCGGCGATCATGTCTCGAAAGAGACATAACTGACTGGGCAGAAGATTATCCCGCAGTAGGTTGCCATTGCTTTCTGTGGTAGACTGGTTGCCGACCAAGGCTATAGAACTCAATCTGTCCTGTTATTTAACCCATAACTGGAAGGAAGAGACGGATACCTTTCCCAAGGGTATTTGAGCGTAAGTGAATACAATGGATTCAACTGGAATTCGAACACGGCTCCTCGGCTTCTCGTTCCGAGCCGATATCCACTGTACCACAACAGAAAAAATAATAATGATGCGCGTTCTTAATTCTTGCTTCTTACTTTTCATTCCTTCTGCTTTTATCTGCTTTTTCTTGTTCAACCGCTAAAGCTTTATTCCTATTTTGTCATTTTTCCACTTTGATCAAATTCTTTTTTCTTTTAATATTCGAAATTTTCTGCTACAGCTTTCTTCTACTTTCCTACACTAATCGTAATTTTTTCTTTGCCTTCGGCCATTTTGTCTTTTCTGCTTTTCTCCTTTTCTCTTTTTACGAGATTTTCTTTTGTAAACATTTCAATTCTTTTTGTCTTTCTTTTGTTCCACTAACAACTTTCGCCATAATTCATGTATTTTTATTCTTGTTCTTACCCTTGTACTTGTTCTTCTTCTTTTATTCGGCTTCTTATTATTATGAGCGTTGGAGTGCGGTGGATATCGACTCGGAACGACAAATCTGGGAGCCGAGTTCATATTCCAGTTGATTTCCTTGCATTCACTTTCGCTGAAATACACTTGGGAAAGGTATTAATCCGTCTCTTCCTTCCAGCTATGGGTTAAATAACAGGAGAGACTGGGTTCTATAGCCTTGGCTGGCAACGAGTCTACCGCAAAATGATTGAGACATGATCGGCCAAGCGTGTATCACGGATGGCACTTTACTGATTGACTTGTGATTATTGTTTTTCTGCTTTTTCATATTCTTGTTGCTGCTGTGTTTCCCTTTCTTCTTCTGATTTCTTTTTCTTTTTCACTTTAGTCTTTTTCTTCTGAATCTTCTTCATTTTCTGATTATATTGTTGTTCTGCTTCTTCTACTTTATCTTATTCTGCTTCTTTTTCTTATTATTCTCATTATTCTTTTTCACATAAAATTATTCTTCAGATATATCAATTATTCATATATGTAATCCATTAATTTACATATATTCACAACCGGCCATAATTATTAGGCAACTCCATTTTAAAAAAAAGATATATTTCATACTATTTTAGTCTATATTGCCAAGTGGATAATTCTAAATGAAAATAGAATGATACATTTGTTAATACTGTACATTAACATGTGCATCAAATGAACCGTTCTGGAGTCCAGTTTTTGTGCTCTCTTCCACATGCTAGTCTCTTCTTATTATTGGCTGTTCAGAGCAAAGTCTTCCTGACTGCCTTTAAAATTTTGTAAAGTAATAATAACAAAAGAACCATTCTGTTTTCATTTAGAATTTTCCCCTTAGCAATAAATACTAAAAATAGTATGAAATACATCATTTCTTTTAAAAGACTGGGGTGGCCTAATAATTATGGCCGGTGTGTATATATATATATATATATATATATATATATATATATATATATATATATATATATTTCCATTTCTATCTTTCTCTGCCGCTTGGAGTGCTACTTCTGCCATCAAATTTCGGGTCACTACCACTTCAATCCTGCATACGCATCTGTTTTTCCTCTTCTATTTCTTTTTCTTCTGCTGTTTCTTTTTCTAAATTTTGTTGCTACTGTTAGCAGTAGTTGTAGTATCAGAAAAAGAAAAGGAAGAACTATTAGTTGGTTTAAATATCGTTGAGTTAACATGAATCAGATTTCTCTCCAACTTAGAGCTGTGTCTCTTATGAAGTTCAAAATCCTGAGTGACGTAGATGTGGCTTTTGCATTGAGCTATCGAGAAATGAAAGGCGGCCATTTTAAATTGCATCTTAAATCATCGACGAGTTAATCGGGCTGGATGCAGGCGCGGGTCAAAGCATCGTTACGCGTCAGGGTTTCTTTCAAAGAAGAGAAGTCAAAACGAAGCGAAACCTCTCCTATCGAAGATATAGATGAGGAATATATTTATTCAAACATCGCCAGAAATTTTAAGAAGGCACAAATAATTATACTAGCTAAGTGGCCGTTGTTTTGATTATAATGTAATAATTTTAGCGTCTTAGTGTCTTCATCAGAGCGTAAAATATAAGAAAAGAGTTGAACATATGATAATTTTCCAAGCATAGCTTGAACATGGCACAAAAGCGAATGTATGACGCACCCAGTGAGGATAGAACTCACTACTTAGCGCTAATTGTTCTATCGACACAAGCGTTCTTTTACTACGTCAGGGGGATTAAGCCGTTAATCATAACATATCAGTTCTTCATATTTCTAAAAGTTTTGTTAAAATTGTTTAAATAAAAGGATTTCATTGTTTAAAATGTAATGCATATGACAGTAAAGTACATCCTGAAGAAAGTACTCCGTTTGGGATGTCTGAAGGAGTTCGGAAACACCACTTAATTGTTGTTCTTCCCAGGTTTACCCTAACTAATGTTGATAGCACCTGTTAGGATCCCAGGTATGAGGAATTAGTTAACCTCCAAACTTAGGACAATACACAGTGAAAGCACAAAGATAATTTTTTATATTAATGTATATTAATTGATTATATTAATATATTATATACAATGTTTGAAAATTGTCGGAACAAAAACAAGCGTCCACTTAATAATAAATGTTAAACTAATAATATAATATATAAGGCAACATTATCAAATAATATTACGCAGAAGAAAAAATATACATAGGAGCAAGCAAAAATTATTTAGAAAAAGATTTAATCATTATTAAATGTCATTTACAACAGAAAGATACACAATTAACGCAACATTATCAAAACATATGGAGTCAAAAAGAAAATAAGATACCTTCTAAAATGTAAACGATGAAAAAAGAGTACCCCTGATATTTGTCTACACCTCTGAGATGTCGGATTCTAATTATTTATATCACTGACATTATTCGTACGGTTGTCCTCGTCTTTATAGCGTAATTCACGATATTTTGACCATTGTAGATTCCGGCCTTGGTCAGGTGATTGGGATTTCCGACCGAACACTTTATTTCGATAACTGGGTACATTTTTCTCATTGCATGTGATGTTACTTATATATATCTTAGTTATATTCCTTTAACTCAACTCTCTAAGTTAATTGTACACATGTACTGAACTCACAACTCTTTGGGTCAAGTCACTGGGTCTAACCAACACTGAGTCATGTATCGTTGACGAGCCATGTATCCTTGATGAACCATGTATTCTTGACGACGCTAAGCTGAAAAGAGTTGCTCATTTACATCGGAGGCTTATGGCCATATCGAGATGAAACACTGATACTCAAACAAATCCAGCCACTTTCCCACCGGCAGGATGTGGCTTCGCTCTGTCTGTTCTATAAATATTTTCATGGCTTCTGCTTCAACGATCTTAAGTCACTGGTGCATCTGCAACAGTAGTTTACACGTGCAACCAGACTGGCAACTTTCACAGTTATATCAACCAAATGCAGACAACAATTCTACTCTTTCAGCTTCTTTTCTCGCACTTCCCGCCTGTGGAACTCGCTTCCATATTCTTGCTTTCCTGACGGCTACAACCTCCAGGAATTTAAATGCAATGTCAATACTAATCTCTTAACCGCTTGACTCTAGTTCTTTCTTTGTATATCTGTTCCTTTATCTCCACCTTTGCAACTGTCATGACACCTGTATTCCCATCCTTAACTGGTTTGCCTCTCTCCTCCTATCTATTTTTTTCTTTTATGTAGCCTCCTGCACATCAGTGGCATTACCGCCTTGTGTGAGGTGATACGTTTAAAAAAATCACAGAATTTAAGCAACGTCGTTAGATGCGGGACCGCTTGGTGATACAAGGTGCGGTAAGCTTAAATATGCGAGTCGTATAATAAATAACGGGTGATAATTGTAAATCTGAAAATCAAGATCAAGTTCCAAACGGGTTTGTTATATTTACTTACGAATAAATATACTTGGGAAAGATATATATCTACCTGTTCCCATCTTAGCTATGGATTGATTAAAATAACTTGTGCCAGTAAATCTTTATCTCCTAAATAGTCTTACAATCTCAAAATATTTTAACCTTTAAATAATCTGCAAAATGTTGCTAAGTCATACAGAAACTAATCAATCCAATTAAAAAGGGGAAAACCTTACAAACAGAAAAAAAAAGGTATGGAATTAAATGAGTACACAGTACATGGATGTTCGTAATGGTGCAGTAGATATCGACTCGGAACGACAAATCGAGGAGCCGAGTTCGAATTCCTGTTGAATTCCTTGGATTCACTTATGCACAAATACCCTTGGAAAAGGTATTAATTCGTCTCTTTTCCCAGTTATGGGTTAATTAATAAGACAGATTGGCCTCTATAGCCTTTGTTGGCAACTAGTCTACAGCAAAAAGCAATGACAATCTACTACGGAATAATCTTCCGCCCAGTCAGTCATGTCTCATTGGAGACATGATCGCCCAAAGTGTGTATCATGTATCGCACTTAACTGACTGACATAAAAAATACGTAACAAATTAAACCGGCAAATATGGCCTAAGAGTAATTGCATTTACATTGTTTCCAAAGGAATAAATTATTTTCAAAAATTTGGAGAAAAAAGGAATATTGCCCAAATCCCTCACACTCAAAAATCAAATAATTCTTCCTAGAAAATTCTTTTCTTGATTTCCGATTTCATAAAGAAAAAGAAAAATAAGCTGGAGTTTAATTTCTTTTTTTCTTTAAAAGAAAATGCATTAATTTTCCATATTCTTTATTTTTGGAACGTCATAATACTGCAGTTTAAACATGACATTTTCGTGATTAATCTATTGTAAACTGACATAGCTCTGTCTAATTTATTCAAAAGTGATTAATAAAAAAATTAAATTACTGAAAAATAGATTATTAAAATAAATATATAAACTAGCACGAAAAGTTAAAGAGAATAACTCTGGATTGCAAAACTATATCTAAATTTAATTTATAAATAGAACTTTATCCGTGTGTGTGTGTGTGTGTGTGTGTGTGTGTGTGTGTGTGTGTGTGTGTGTGTGTGTGTGCGCGTGTGTGTGTGTGTATGTGTGTGTATGTGTGTGTGTGTGTCCGTTACCTTATAGACTCCGAAACGGCTGAACTGATTTTCTTGAAAATGTACACAATTGTACAATAAGCATCTGCGAGTGTTCTTAGCTAGGTTTTGTGTCGAGGTACCCCCGATAAATATCGAAAATCGATAATCGAAAAAATCGAGCTATACAACGAGTGGTCCGATTTTAATCAAATTTGATACACTCATAGACAAAGACATAAGAAACGATATTCAGAAGTTTCAAGGTTGCAGTTCTTACAATAGTGCAGAAAATCGATTATAATGTATCAATGTCTTAATTTGTGTTCATGTTTGTGTTATTTAAGGTCTGTCTAGTAAGTATCGTTCTAGTTAAGATTAGCCAATAATACGCTAATTCCGGCAGTAGGAATTTAGTCCTTCACACGATATTCTTTCTTGGTATTAAAATGATGCCCATTCTAACACAACAGTATGCAAATTCTTCTGTACTGGGATAGTGACCAGTGGTCTCGTGGCGTTCATTTTAATTTCGTTCTCGGTAATAAAATATTTATTTTAGCTTTAGGAAAAAAGAAATCGTGGGAATTTCTAACACGGTAAGTTGAATATTAAATTTTCCAGGCCCTATTTCCTCATTAAATGTTCCAGGAACCACAGCCGTCTCTTCCTGATGTTAAATATGAGTTTTTTATCACGTTTGAGTCTTCTCCAAAAACCTCATCGCTGCTCACGTGCTCCGGCCATGGTATTTTCAGCATCCTTCTGTAAAACAACATTTCTCCTGCCTCAAACCTCTTCTTCATTTTTGACGAGATCGTCCAACATTCACTTCCACACAGAAGGAGAGATATCCCATAGCAATTCAGCACTTTTTCTTTTAAAAACTTTGGGGGCTGGTTCTGAACAACAAAACAGGAAAAAGTCAGTATTAACATGTATCCACAAATTCATTTTTGACTTAATAAGATTAAAGAAAGTTTACGTTAGATGGCGTTGTATTGTTATGTAGACGAGGTTACATTTCTCATTCGTGTACATTTTTAGCTAGTCTGTGTTCAATGTTTAACGTGTGTAGTAGTGTTAATTCACAAAGTTATTCACCTGAAGTGAGTCAAACTTAGATTTGAACCATTGTAGCACCACAAATATAAATATGGACTCTTAATGTATTATACAAATGATAAATAATATTGTTGATAATAATATCAATAAATTTGTACTTTACGACTTCTCACACTAATTTCAACCTATACCAATTTCTCTCGTTGGGACACCCCATTTCTGTTTTCAATATATATATATATATATATATATATATATCATCATCATCATCTCACTCGTTACACCCAATAGTGTGTAGGGCAGTAAGTTTTGTTACTGCTTCCGTAACAAACTGTTTTTTTATGGGGCAGGGTTGTTAGACCTGCGCCCAACCCCCAAACCTGAACCTGGATTGCCGGTGGATCATTCTTTGTCTTTACGTTTACAGTATCTGGTATTCTCAAACGCTCACCCATCTAAATACTGACCAGACTCGATTAACTTAGGTGATCGAACGAGAACCGTTGTATTCAACACGATATAGCCGTATTTCAATAATGAATTAGAGCACTCTGGCTACTGGCGCTAAAAGTGCTAAAAGTCTGCCTTCTTCAACCGAGCGCCCATAGCTCAGAGATAGAATCGCCGACTGACGCCAATTCGGTCGGGTTACAATCCTGGGTTAAAAGCAATCGGATGTCTAACCGTACCGATGACATATATATATATATATATATATATATATATATATATATATATATATATATATATATATATAATGATTCAGTACCCCTATTTGAATATACACTGCTTGCCCATGAAGCAATTTTAGGGGTAGAACCAAGAGATATTTAAGAAAAATGTACAGAATTAAGGTATGTAGTTGGAAAAAACAGAACACTTCCTGACCACAAGAAATCTAGTAATCCTGGATACCAAACTTGTAGGATCGCGATAGTGTTGATTCATTATGATATTGCTATATTTGTCTTTTTTCAATCTAAGCTGAGTAGAGATGACCACCTGAGAGAATCTTGAGTTATTAGCACATTCTTTTGGAAGGGTAAGGGCAACCCAAAATGCCAAATACAGGTCGGGGATACCAGAATCAAGCAGGTACAAAAATGTAAATACCTGGGAAGCGTTATAACAGAAGACGGAATGTACGACACTGAGATCCGAAGGCGAACTGGCCTGGCGAAGGAAGCATTCCAGAAGTTGAGTAAAGTATTAAGAAACAGGACAATTTCGCTAGAAACAAAGAAGAGAGTACTGGATTGCTACGTGATGCCCGTCCTTGAATATGGCAGTGAATGCTGGACAAGACCATCAAAATGAAGGAAAAACTTGAAGCAACTGAAATGTGGTTCTACAGAAGGATGCTGCGAATCTCATGGATCGAGCATGTGAGCAATTATGAGGTTTTGGAAATGATGGATACAAAAAATAAATGAATACTGAGTATCAAGAAGAGACAGCTGAAGTTCCTGGGACACGCAATGAGGAAGGCGGGCTTGAAGAATCTGCTACTAACAGGCTAGATAGAGGGAAAAAGAGACAGGGGAAAGCAACGGATAACATATTTTAAAGACCTAATCAGGTGGATGACAGAACGAGGATTGCACAGTGTAACATGAGAAAGCCTGCTCAGAGCCACCAGGGACAGGGAAACGTGGAAAGCCATGATCGCCTACGTCCTGAAGGAACAGGGCACATAGAAGATGAAAATTCCAAAGGAAGAAAAATATTACAGGGGTGTTGGCTTTGTCATTTGTGCTGAATTCACTAAGCATATTCGGCATCCTCAAGTCATATCATCGCATATATTCCTTAATTCCGCCAGGTCTAATCTTCAGGGCCACGTCATATTCACTGTATCCTGCCACGTCATATTCACTGCATCAAACTCCATATTCCATCGTTGAAAAGTAAGTTACAACAGCTTTTTTCCATGAATCACTTCTCCGTAGAATATACTCCCAAGAGTTTGTTTTCCTGATCACTACAATTATAGGCTGTTCAAGTCTAGAGATAACCGTTATCTTCCTCTTCTATCCGTAGAAAATGCCCCTTTATGTAACCCACTACCTCACGTTTTTCCGGATCTTGTACAGGAAGAAGCTTATTCTAATAGAATCAGTCGCATTCTGTCTTTCAATCGTCATATAACAATTCTATACGTTTATGCTCCAATTCTCACTAGTTCTGAGGAATCTGTCCTGAGTTTCTATCAAGTTATCAGAAATTGCAATCACAAAGGTTACAAATGCCGACAAGAATCACCTCTTTGCTGATTCCAATGCTACTGTTGATAAAGAATATGAGACTTCAAACGTAATGGGGAATAACGGTCTTGGAGAAATAAACAGTCATCCAAGCTTGGTGATACCATTTTAGTAGAATCTGATATTTTTGTTGAAAGATATGTGTTAGGTAGTTTTCGGCTGACTGTACTGAGTCAATATGTTTTTTATTTAAATTGTTCTGGATAGACCAGAAATATGAAATTGCGAAGAAGCTGTGTGAAGAGAATACTATATGTGCTTGTTGTTTTCCAATTTCTCCTATTAAGCATTTGCAAGGACTTTTTTGCGTTTTGGTGGCGGAAAATAATATTTTACGTTTGTCAAAAGTCGGCGGATTATCTTGAATAGCAGGTTTGAATTGGTGTGTTGGTTGCAATATTTTTTTGCAGTTAATTTTTGCCAACTGCAAAAGGCTCAAAGTGAATTACTCTTTGCAATGCTAACCAACGGACAGCAGAACATTCACTGGATGCAAATTCAGTAGCCACGGATTCGGCACATTCACAAGCTTATTTTCACATCCGTTTGCTTCTAATGTTATCATAAACGATCCATTTTCTTTTTACCGTATCACCCCGAGCAAGGCAGTAACACCACTGATGTGCAGGGGGCTACATAAGAGTAAAAGGATTAAAGGGCTACATAAGAGTAAAAAATTAGATAGGAGGAGAGTGAAGAGAAAGACGAACCAGTTAGAAAGAAGCAAGAGAAGGATGGGAATACAGGTGTGATGACAGTTACAAAGGTGGAGAGAAAGGAACAGATATACAGGATGGTGTAGAAAGAACTAGAATCATGTGGTTAAGAGATGAGTATTGTCATTGCATTTAAATTCCTGGAGGTTGTAGCTCTCAGGAAAGTAAAAATATGGAAGCGAGTTCCACAGGCGGGAAGTACTAGAAAAGAAGTTGCAAGAGTAGAATTGTCGTCTGCATTTGGTTGATCTAACTGTAAATGGGTGAGACGCAGTTGTCCATCTGTTTGCACGAGTAAAACCTATCATCGACTGTGAAAATTCAGTTTAAGGCGGCAACTTTTACTGGCGTAACAGCAAAGAAATCGCCGCAAAAGCACGACGATGATTGTTCAATTCCTTCAGGAGACGAGATACGCATGTGTCGCACATGAAAACTAACCTAAGTCATCACAAATGGCAAATAGTAGTTGAGATATCGATTTTCAAACTCTTAACAGTCTATTCCGTCGAAATATTCAGTTTTTACTCCATGATCTCAAACAAATCGACTTTTGTATGTTAGTAGAGGTGTCGAAATTTATTTTATTTAGGCTAAGTTTAAACTTTTTGATGTAGATAGCTTCTAGAATTATAAGTTTTCGTTTATTATTTTCTTGTCTAAGTATATGCGTATTTTCAACAAGTCTTTTCCTAAGAAGTGTGTGTTGATAGCCGTGGTGTTTTAAATAGAATATGTTAGAATTTTCATTTAAGTGCAATGTAAGTCTCCGCGAAAGCGAGTTAGTTGTATGTCCAATGTAGGTATTATTTAATTTGTTAGAGATACATTCTCGAAAGGAGCATTTGAATTTATACACTACATTGTTTTTTTGCAAATCGCTAAAGGTGAGGGAGGAGTCGTTGCGGACGATTGAGTTGAATGTTGTGGATTTAGCGTAATATATGATAATTTTAATTCTTTTGTTACGGTCTGTCGGAGAGATATTAGTGTTTATGAGTTATATATATATAACACTCGACTAGACATGATTGTTACTCTGAAAATCAAAACCTGCCCATTAAACGCCCAGTGCAAGACCAAAAGTATAATTTAAAGAACTGATATTCATTTCGAGGGCATTTTAAAATTATATTTTGGTTTTGCTTATAACCAATAGAAATACAGATATTATTTCAGTCAGAAATTAACTTTATGTAATAATAAATACAGTAACAGTTTTGCACTCTCAAAATATTTTTACCAATTAAAAAGCAACAAAACATCATCACATAAACCAACTCTTATAATGCAATAGGAAATTGTTTTCATATCTGGTCGGGCGCCCCAAATGTTCTTCTCAGGATTATCGACAGGCTCAAAAATTGGGTCTGTAATGGGATTGTTCCAGGACTGGCAGCTCGACTCCAGCCACTTTCTCACCGGCAGGATGTGGCTTCCCTGTGTCTCTTTTACAAATATTTTTATGGCTTCCGTTCCAACGAACCTAGGTCACTAGTTTTTTGTTTATTTTTTTTTTTTTAATCATATCACCCCGAGCAAGGCGGTAACGCCACTGATGTGCAGCGGGCTACCTAGGAGTGAAAAGATTGGAAAAGAGAAAACCGGAAACCGCATCCTAAACAGGAAACAAAGATGAGCCTCTTCACCTGTTCAATAGACGTGGGTGGAGTGTGAACCGGGCGATAGTTTAGTCTATCTACTCCAATTGAAAAAAAGTGAGAAGATTGAAAAAGAAAAAACCGGAAACCGCATCCTAAACAGGAAACAAGGGATGAGCCTCTTCACCTGTTCAATAGACGTGCCCACTCCGCAAGAATTTACTCAAGCAACCAGACTGGCTACAAAGTCCAATCGTTTTACAGTTAAATCTACCAAATGCAGCCGACAATTCTACTGCATCAGCTTCTTTTCTCGCACTTTCCGCCTTTGGAACTCCCTTCCGTATATTTGCTTTCCTGACGGCTAAAACCCTCAGGAATTTAAATGCAATTTCAAATTCCATCACTTCTCCACTTGACTCCAGTCCTTTTCTCTTCCTTTCTACATCACCCCGTGTGTATTGTTCTTTTCCTTTCTTGCTCTACTTTTGCAACTGTCATCACATCTGTATTCCCACCCTTCTCTGGCCCTTTATTGGACACCCACTGTAACTTGTTCGGCTTTCTTTTCGCTCTCCTCCTCCTAAAACTTTTACTCTCTTATGTAGCTCCCTGCGCATCAGTGGAGGTACCATGTTGGTTGGGGTGAAAAGATTGGAAAAAATGTTACTTAAGCCGTTTAAAAATCACTTGTTATTTTAAAACACCTGAAAAAAAAACAACTAATTATTTAAACAAAAGAAGTGAATTGATGACCACATGGAAACAAAGAAATAAATATCTGCTCAAATACGTCAACCCGGATTAACTCACATTCCACAATATATATCTATTTAATTTTACATGAATGCCTTTTGTTTTCCCCGAAAATAAAAAACTATTCCCCTTAATCCAGATGCCCAAAACATATAACTTCTGCCCATTAATATTAATTAAACTTTTTAAACTTTTCTTTCTACTTTCATGTTTAAGTTTTGATCCATATCAAATTAATTTATACAATTAACAAATTAAAGAACAGCGTTCCAACTTTATAACATATAAATAGAACGAACAACGCGAGTACCAAAAATACAAATGGTCAGTTCATGAGAAGCAACTGATGAGTGCATAAGGCATGAAACTATGATTCATGCTATACACGTAGAATAATATCTATATTTATTAATATATAATTTATAGGTCTGTTATTTTATATTGAGCACTGTTTTAAAGACACATGAAATACATATATGTTTGTGCGTGTACTTCTTTATATTTCCATGTGTATATTAATTTATAACTATATATATATATATATATATATATATATTTATACACACTCCATATATATATATATATATATATATATATATATATATATATATATATATATTACGGAATTAACAAAGATTAACGAAACTGGTCATAAACCGATTTCTTTGAACAGTATTTTTGATCGATACTCGTATTTAAGTAGATATTCTGTTTATAATCAAACAGTATTATATATTTATTTCTACCGGCCTGATTATTTACTTTAATCATCATGTTACGGAAATTACCGAAGATTAACGAAAGTGGTTATAAACAACCAACAATTTGTAATGAGTTCTTTGAATATTATTTTTGGTCGTTACTCTATTTTAGTAGATATTATGTTTATAATCAAACAGTATTATATATTTATTTCTACCGGCCTGATTATTTACGATAAATTTTCGTTATGAAAATGTGTGTCATTCGGAAAGATTCGAATCTGCGACCCCTATCCACATAAAGGATGCCACCATGTGATCTGGCGCTTTAGATCTCTCGACCACAAATGACGATCAGTCTAAACGAAGTCAAATTAAGCCTGTAACACAATTTTCGATTTATCGTAATAACCATATCTGCTCCGAAATATATTGTAATGTCAACAAATAAAAATATCACTCGGAAATTAACGAAGATTAACGAAACTGGTTATAAACGACTTACAATTTGAAATGATTTGTTTGAACATTATTGATCGAGAGGTGCAAGATGTGCCATATAAATTGGTGGCTTCCCCTTTGTGGTTAGGTGTCGCAGGTTCGAAACCTGCCGTATAACACTGTGGTGATACCGACCGAGCAAAAGCGAGGGACGGATGTTTGCTCTATACCAAACAAAAAGCAAATGAACATGACTCGTCGTTGCGCAGATGTTCCGGTTGAAAAATAAAAATTAATCAAATATCAAATTTCCATTTCGCGTGCGTACGCGAATTTTATTTACCAGCCAATGGGAAGCCCAGAATCAAATACAAGTATGAAATTCCAAACGAGCTGCTTTTGATCCAAAATGCAGATATAAAAGGCGGATACAGACAAGACCCCAGCAGACAGGCACAGACCAGAGAAGAGTGTAACCAAACCCCTTGACCTAAGTCGAGCGGCTACTATACTTGCCTATTTCTTTCTCCCCTGTCTCAAAAGTACTTCCTGACGTAAGGAGCGACTACTTCATTTGTGACGTTGAAATCATTGATACACCACCAGGTATCATATAATATGTATGTATCATATATATGTATCATATATATGTATCATATGAATGTATCATATATATGTATCATATGTATGTATCATATATATGTATCATATATATGTATCATATGTATGTATCATATGTATGTATCATATATATGTATCATATGTATGTAACATATATATGTATCATATGTATGTATCATATATATGTATCATATATATGTATCATATGTATGTATCATATATATGTATCATATGTATGTATCATATATATGTAGCATATATATGTATCATATATGTGTAGCATATATATCATATGTATGTAGCATATATATGTATCATATATATGTATCATATGTATGTATCATATATGTATCATATGTATGTATCATATATACACATAACAGAATCTTCAGTTACTCTCTAAATTCTTTTTAGATTGCGTCTAAACATTTCCGAGTGTTTGAACTAAGTGCTGTTTAAAATTTAATTAAATATTGTGTGTGGTGCAGTGGATATCGACTCGGAACAACAAATCAGGGAACCGAGATCAAATTCCAGTTGAATTCCTTGCATTCACTTACGCACAAATATCTTTGAGAAAAGTATTAATCCGTCTCTTCCTCAAGTTATGGGTTAAATAATAGGACAGAATGGGTTCTATAGTCGTGGTTGGCAACCAATCTTCCGCAGAAAGCAATGGCAACCTACTGCGGGATAATCTTCCGCCTCGTCAGTCATGTTTCATTGTAGACATGATTGCCGGATTGTGTAACACGTATGACACTTAACTGAATGACTGACTGACTGAATATTCAAAAAATAATCAAAACTATGTAAATTCTTTATTTCTGTCGTTAAAAAACGGAAATAATATTGAAGAAATATAACAGTGTAGTCATGATTGTGATGAAAAAGTAAGAATGAACCGAAAAATTAGCAAGTCTATTTGGATAGGGAGTAAAGCGAACAACGATCTTATCTTAAAACTGTTATGCTTCTTTAATAGGAACAAAGTCTACTTCACACTGAGTGAATTTAAATATTCTTATTCTTTTTTGCTATTTTAATTCAGGTCACGGCTAGTCACGCCACGACACAACATACTTATAGTGCAGTAGTCTTTACTTAATACAACTTTGATGCAAAAATGAGCAATGTTTATTAGCTAAAGTTTTTATACTCAAGACGACTGTCATGAAATTTGTGATAACAATTATAGAAAGCTTTATAATTCAGACTTATATATATATATATATATATATATCCCAATGCACCGCCAATCTTCCATACAAACAAAATAGATTTCTACTATCGATCTTCCGCGAACTGTTTAATACAACCAATATAACTGTCATCTTTGATAATGGCTGATGTAAGCCGAAAGCTCAGAAAGGATTAAATAAAAGACATGTATCAATATTGTGATTTTCTTTCCTCTTTCAACGATAAAGCCATTAAGCTTATCAGACGATATGCAGTGGATATCGGATCGGAACGATTGTGATTATTTCAAGAAATATATACTCCAAGTTTTGCATTTACTTGTTAAAATCAAACAGAAAATATGGAAGCTCAGAGACAGATTGGCAATTTTCAACGACGAGTCAAAGATAGATTTTAAAATAAAACGATAAAATCTGAATGAAATAATTTCCATGCAGTTATACAATTTATAAAAATGACAATGTCAATAGATTATGATGATAATTACAATGAGATACTTTCAAGTTTATTTATAACTAGCATCATAGCCCGGCGTTGCCTATGCAACTCAGAACATTTTAATTGTAGAACTCGGTTATATAAAAAATAATTATATAAAAAATTGTTGTTTAATATTGTTAAAAAATTCCATTAAAATATCTATTTTCTTTTGTTTTGCGTAAACGTGATGTGATGTTTTGTGTGACATTGTAAACAACATTGCGTTTGTTTTTGTTTCAAAATTACGTGGGGGGGAATGTTTACATTTTTCGTTTACTAACATAAAAATAAAAATTATTTAATTTGTTTTACTGAAATTAGAAATATAAAAATTATTACGCTCTCAGTTCAGAAATTTTCAAAAATATTTAAAAATGTAGAAATATAAAAACTATTATGCTCTCAGTTCAGAAATTTTGGTTTGCTTTTTTTGTTTATATTTCCTTTGTTTCAAAATTACGGGGGAAAACATTCACATTTCTTTTGCTGACCAAATGAATTTTTAAAACGTCGAAATAAAAATTAAATATAAAGGCTCATTTTTTTTAGTCACGTTTGAAACGTGTGATTTGAATACTATGACGAAATCTAGCAATCATCTTAGATCTTAGATGTTTTACGGAGCAAATATAAACAATCTGCAACATTGGCCATAACGTGCGAAAGGGAAAATTGCTGAAATTAAATTCAAAAAGTATGTGTCGACCTGGCTTCCCTGTAGACATGTGTCCGTAGAAAGTTTGAATGGCGTAGCTTAAAAAATGTAGGCGTGTATAGAGAACAGTCACACGCAGATTGCCTTTCATATATATAGATTAAATCAGATATTAAAATATAGTCTTAATTATTAACCGTCACAATATTTTTCATGATTCAACTTCAATTTTAACGACAGAAATTGCATTTCTCAGACAAACATTTTATGTGTATTTTATATTTTTTAAAATTTTATTCTCTACGACTTATTCCATCAATGACCGTTTTATCTGGAGATGATGGAACGAATTCCGACACTATCTATTTTCCATAATTGACACACATTTACTCATTATTATTTTCTCTGATATCTGACATAATTCGAATTTGTGTTGCGGTGCTCGTCTAGGAACGAAAAATCAGATTGCCGAGTTCGAATTTCAGTTGAACTGGTTTCATTCACTTTCGCAGAAATATTCTTAGGAAAGGTATCAATCAGTCACTTTTCCCTCCAGTTATGGGTTAAATAGCAGGGCAGATTAGGTTCTGCCTTGGTTATCAACCAGTATATTTCAGAATGTAATGGCAATATATAACGGGAAAATATTTTGCCCCTCAAACAGGGCTCGTTCGAGACATGATCGCCCAAAAGTGTATTATGTATGGAACTTAACTGACAGACTGACTAATATACAGTAAAGAGTAACTGGTGATTTCGATATAAACATGAACAATATCAACCTAATGCCTTAGATATAAATCTGATCAAGTATTGTCTTTGACTCAAGTAAAACTAAAAAATATTTTCTTGTATACTAAAGAGGGACAATTTACTTTAAGACAATTCGAATTCCAGCAGAATTCATTGCATTCTTTTACGCGCAAATACCCTTGGGAAAGGTATTAATCCGTCTATTCCTTCCAGTTATGGGTTAAATAACAGGACAGATGGGGTTCTATAGCCTTGGTTGGCAACCAGTCTACCGCAGAAAGCAATGGCAACCTTCTGAATGATAATCTTCTGCTCAGTCAGTCATGTCTCTTTCGAGACATGATCGCCCAAGCGTGTATCACGTATGGCACTTAACTGACTGACTTCAGTCATTATATTTCACGGATTTTTATCTTCTCAATGTCAACACATTTTCTCCTAAGACATGTATATCTAAAACTGTGAAAGAAAAGGAAAGCAGAGATTAGCAATAATATATTTTTTTTCCATCAAACCAAAAAAAAAAAATCTGTTTATAAGATATGGATAAAGCTTCGTATCTAATTTCTAAACTTAGTGTGAAAGCAACTCTTTCCTTTTTCGTGTTTTTTACACCGTTTACTATAGCTAATACAAAAAAAACATACCACAAATTTAAGTGAAAAATACTTATTATAGAAGGAAGACAACACAAATAGAAAACTACTCTTACTCTTGTTTAGATTGTGTATATATAACAAAATTCGGTCGTTAGAAGATCAATAAAATCTATGCCTGAAATGGTTATATATATTGTTAAATTTAACAGAAAACGAATGTCTGTTAAGTTTAATCATTAGCCGCTCTAAACATTGTATTTTGGCTTTATATTTTTATTATACTGATTCTAGATTTTCGGCTCAAATGAGACATCTTCAAGGGGTTACAAAAACGTTAACATAATGACATCCACCATCAAAGATGATTATTATCTTATGTTGACAGAGAACATTGCTATGTGACGATAACAGTTAACGAATAGCGGACGCAGTTTGTAAATAATGCGGTACTAACACTTCACACCAAGAGAGACCGAAATGTTAACAGTAGAACCATATGTCTAAATGCAATGTAATGTGTTCTGACTAGATTAAAATATAATTTTATTGACTGCTTTGATTTAATGTAGATAGCCTCCAATATATAAAGGAGCTTTTTACTGTGTGCATGCGTGAGTATTATTAGGTTATCGACTAAAATATCTCTAATATTACATACATGGCGATGTTTTACTAAGAAAAGTTGCTTAATTGAACTATGATCAGAAAGTTTCCAGGTAATCTATGGGAGAGCGTGGCTGTAGTAAAAACAATATATGTAGTGGGTTTATTATTGGTATCAGAGATACAATCTCTAAACAGGCATGTAAATGGATTCATTACATTGGTTTTCTGTAGAGGATTTAGTTGTGTACCTGTAAGGTTAATAGAGACTATAAGGTCAATTGTTTTAATTTTTTATAATATATGATGAGCTTAATTTGTTTATTATTATGAATTGGTTTAACATTTTAACCTACTATGTTTAAAAGTGTTGTATTATTACTATGCATTAGGTTGCAAATTAATAAGTGTTATGTTTAATTTGACTAACATTATTTTTATTAAAACTATCAATATTCTTAGAGGTATTAAGTTTATTGAGATACGTTTTAGATTGCTCATCAATGACGGAGTTAAAAAATTCATTGTTAATAAGTGTTTGTTTAATGTGTAATTTTTCTAGAATATATTTTGGGACAAAGATATCATTTGTATGCGTTGAATTAAGTTTTGTTTTTATAACAACGTCCTTACATAATTGGGGGCATTCACTATTATAAGTAAGAAGACACGAGATTATGCTAGTTAGTTTCCAAATGGGAGGAAAGTGCGTTGTGGTAGGATGTGCGTTGTGGTGCATTGGATATCGGATCGGAACGAGAAATCGGGGAGCCGAATTCATTGCATTCACTTACGCGCAAATATCCAGTTATGGGTTAAATAACAGGACAGATTGGGTTCTATAGCCTTGGTCGGCTACCAGTCTACCGCAGAAAGCAATGGCAACCTACTGCGGGATAATCTTCTGCCCAGTCAGTCATGTCTCTTTCGAGAAATGATCGCCCAAGCATGTATCACGTATGGCACTTGACTGACTGACTGAATTTCCAAATAGAAAATGTAAGTGTGTGTGTGCTGGAATCAATAACTACACCAAGGAATGGAAGTTTATTAGTAGTATTAATTTCTAATGTAAATCTAAGGACAGATTGACTTTTAAATTTGTTTTTAAGTTGTGTAATTTGATCAATATTTTTAACTAAAATAAAAATGCCATTTATGCATCTTACATATATAGGGTTTTATCAGTGTCACTAAGCATTTTATTTTCTAAACAAGGCATATTATAATTAGAAAAGAAGGGACCTAAAGGAGACCCCATCGCAATACCATCTATTTGAGTATAAGTATTAACTAGGCAGTCATCAGAATTACTTGAGTGATGCATGCTAATAATATTTTTAAAAAAATAGTAGGTTTGATATTGGTTGGTGGGTAAGTAGTATGACTGAATACATAACGGATAATAATGTTAATCGTTTCATATATATAGGTGTATATATATATATATATATATATATATATATATATATATAAAGGTAGAAAGGCTGAATTCGTTATTGTTTGATACAGTAAAAATTTTATAATTTCTAATATATATATATATATATATATATATATATATATATATACATATATATATACACAAATACATACATACACACACACATATATTTATATATATATATATAAATAATAACCACAATCACGTATATATACAGATGCGCGAACGCAGGCACAAACACGCACACACAATCATATATATATATATATATATATATATATATATATATATATATATAAAATAAATTTCGAAGTTCAAAACCGTTGAATGATCATTTCGACATGAAATCCCTAAGAGAGATTTCACATCTCATCGGCAACTATTAAATTTCAAAATGAAATTAAAAATGAAATAAAAAAATTTTGAAAACTTAAGAATTTACCGGCGGAAGTATAAAAATTTACGTCACAAAAGTTAGATAGCAATCAATGTCTATTTTTAGATTTTGGACACCATTACTTTTAGATTGAGTTGTAAGTGAAAAGTTTGATAATTAGGCTTTGTCTAGCTTTCCAAAGTGGAAGAGATTAACACAAGAAATATTAAGTGGTGTTTGACAGAGAAGTGAGCTAGACAAAATAAAAAGAGAGGGAGGAAAAAAGGAAAAAAGAAAAAAGACAAAAAAGAAAAACGAAAAAAGAAAAGTTTCCTTTTCATAGAGACACTAGAGATGTGTTAACAAAACTAGCGTTTATAAATGGGTTAATCTATTCGAAAAAGTGTTTTCAGAAAAAAAAACACTATTTGGGGGGAAAAGCTGATGTAAGACCAATTTAAATTTAATTAAATTAAAATATTAATTAAACATAGATTTAAATTAAAAATAAAATTAATAAAATTTATTAAATTTTTTTTTAAATTTTAAAAACGTTTTTATAAAAAAATATTTAAAAAAATTTTTTTAGGTGCTGTGAAAAAGATATATATACATACTTGCAGAAAAAATTAGGGGTTAAGTTAGTATAAGTAACCTTACTTCATAAAAGGTAGATATTAATAGGAGAAAGGAAGAGGAAGATAGAGGGGTTCAAATTTACTATTTAAAAATTTAATTAATTGATCAATTAATCAAAAACAATTTAATTTATATTTTCTCTCCTAAAAACTGAATTTAGAATTTAAATTTTAAATGTTCACGAATTTCGCCTTATGGAGGCACTTACTATTGACTTCCTTTCTAAAATTCAGGAGTAGGTGCTGGTTTGGGTACTTTAATATTAGAATTTTTTCTTGTAGACACAGATCGCACCTATCACGAAAATTCCTCGGAATTCGGGCTGAACCTATATAAGTAACTTTTGAGAAACTGATATATCAGGAAAATGTTAGCATAAATTAATGAAAACTGAAAACTATTATCGAGGCATTACATGCTCATACTAATAAATCTGACCATATGTTTGATTTTAAAACATACCATCTTCATCAAAAGGGAAAACAACTCACGTGGTTTAATCACGAGAGGATTCGACACAAAGTTTCCTCCAGTTTCATACAAGATGACACTTTCCTTGTCAGACATTTAATTGTCGCAATGCGTGATACTTTATGATAAAACTGGAAAATATAAACAAAAAAGTAAAAGAAATTAGGATATAATATATATATATATATATATATGATTGTTTGTGCGTGTGTTTGTACCTGCGACCGCGCGTGTGTATATATACGTTTTGTTGTTATTATATATATATATATATATATATATATATATATATATATATATATATATATATCATTAAATTTATTTTGTTTATTTAAGATATTTTACATCGCGACACGGAAATATTTTTGTTTCGAGAATAAATGTCCTTATCTCATCCTCAGGCAATGTTTAGTATTTTGGGTGAAAACAATTTATATTTGAAAATAGTAACAATATATTTGCTTATTAAAGAGTATGTTTGAGTTGGGGAGACAGAAAATGTACATCTTTGAGTGTGTTTACTTTATCTAAACAGATTGAAGTTCAACCTTGAAATTTTCAATTATAGGCTAGATTTTAGAAGATGTTTGGTATTTACACACGTCTCCGAGAGCAGACATATTTGCGGCTAGACTGTTTATTATCGGCAAGATGTGTATATTTACGTTACGAAGAAATACTCTTAGAGATATATGTATACCTGATAAAGGGTTAATCATTGCTTTTTTTTAATAAAACATTTCTTAAATGAACATTTGGTATGTTTCAAATATTTTTTATATATTTTTAGTTCAGAATAAAAATCTTTTTTATTTCATCATGTATTCTGAACATACAGTATTTCGAAAATTAAAAATCATTTAAATTAGTATTATTTGTATCAAAAGACAAAAAAAGGAGGACCCCATTGAAGACTGTCCTTCTGCGGTCTCCTCATGAGTGAAAGCAGGCATCGATGCTTTCATCCCAGCCAGGAAGTTTTACCTTAAACCCTATTCGCTCCTGGTTCTTCCGTGCCTATTTGGCCTCCATAGCTCACAAAAAGCTCAACTTCATAGGGCCACGCGACTGACTATAATAGGCGCCTGTTTTCCTCTGCTCGCAATGAGTGTAGGAGGATTCTCAATGACGGTAAGTTGTTGTTTGCCGACAGAATAAAGCAGCGTATAACAGCGCGCAGTTTTGGCTCCAAAGACTAGTGGCGGATCTGCAAGTGTGTGCTAAATAGCAGGAAACCTTCCATTCCACCTTTAATAAATAAATATGATATCCTCACAATTCTTCTCCAACTCCTCACTTAATTGGAATGTCCTCTTTCTCACCTAGAACTGAGGCTTAGTTGAGAGACGTTTACATTACGCCCTCGCTGTTCTCTAAAATAATTTCAAAATGTGACCCCTATAAGGCGAGCGGAGGTGATGGAACCCCAGTCAATGGCTTGAGGAAAGGTGCCCTGAACTATTTCCTATCTTCTCCAAACTCTACAAATAATGTCTCTTTACTTCTTGCTTTCAAGATTTAGGGAAGTTCTTGTCTGCGAATCCTCTTTTTAAAAGCTCGGGTGAACCCTCACACCCATCCAATTATCGTCCTATCAGCGCTCTTACCGATTTTGGCAACGTTTTCGAGGCCATCATCAATGCTAAAGTGATTCAACCTGTCATAGTCCACTGCCTGTTCTCCGATAGACAATGTGGCTTCTGCTTCGCAAAGTCTACCGCTGACATGCTAACGACTATCACCGAATACATATACAAGGCTCTTGTTAAGAACGGCGAAGCTCGAGCTGTTATCCTGGATATCTCTCTGGCCTTTTGCGTAAGCTGAATGGATATGGTATATCTGGACTTAATCAAATCATTCATATCGAATCGCGTAATGAAGATCGTATTGAACGGACATGCTTCCAGATCCTATCATACAAACGCGGGTGTCCATCAAGGCTCTATTCTAGGTCCTACGCCTTTCCTGACTTTCATCAACGATATCCCTAGTGTAATCAGATCCCATGTAGGCATCTACGCTGACGACACCCCCTTTTACTCCCGCCTCACTAAGAAATCTGCCGGTGCTGACAAAACAGACCTTGCTGCTGCTCCCAAAAAGAACCTTCAGTCAGTGGTAGACTGGGGTAAGAAATGGCTCGTAAATTTTAATGCTTCGAAAACGAAGCTCTTATCCTTTAACCACCATAGACAATCTTTTCTACCCCTCCATCAGCATGGATCACGCTAGTCTCCCTGAAAGCAATACACTGCGCCTCCTTGGCCTCACTCTCTCAGCTGATCTTAAGTGAAACAGCTACATTGAATAAGTAGCTAAATCTACTGCTAAGAAGGTCGGGTCCCTGTGTCGGGCCAGGAAGTTTTTCTTTTCTGAATCCATTATGCATATTTACAAATCTGGTCGGGCGCCCCTGCTGTTCACCTTGGGGTTCTCGACAAGATCTAAAATAAATCTGCAATGTAGTCAATCCTGACCTGGCGGCTCGACTCCAGTCTCTCTTCCACCGACGAGGTTAATCAAATCGTTCCTATCGAATCGCTTAAGGAAGGTCGTACTGAACGGGCAGGCTTCCAGATCCTATCATACGAACGCGGTCTCTCAAGGCTCTATCCTAGGTCCCACGCTCTTTCTGATTTTCGTTAACGATCTTTGTGATGTAATCAGATCCCAAATAGACATCTACGCTGATGACACCACTATTCACTCACGCCTTTCTAAGTAATCTGCCGCTGCAGACAAAACAGACCTGGCTGATACTCTAAAAAAGGACCTCCAGTCAGTGGTAGACTGGGGTAAGAAATAGCCTGTAATTAATTAATTAATACTCCCAAAATTAAGCTGCTATCCTTTAACCACCATAGACAATATTTCCTACCCGCCATCATCATGGATCACGCTAGACTCCATGAGAGTAATAGGTATCGGAAAATGGGTAAGAGAGTTACGGGTACATTGGTGTAAAGATCTGCTACGCGAGAGCAAAGTGTGAAGGAGAATGGGAATCAAAGAGATAACTATGCCTCCTCGATCTCACTCTCTCAGTGGAACGACTATATTGAATTAATAGCTAAATCTACTGCTAAGATTCGGGTTCCTGTGTGGGGCCAGGAAGTTCTACTCTTCTGATTCCACCACGCACATTTACAAATCTACCATCCGCCCGTGCATTGAATCCTGTTGTCATAGCTAGTCGGGCGTCCCTGCTGTTCACCTTGGAGTTCTCGACAAGATTCAAAACAAAATCTGCAATGCAGTCGATCCAAAACTGGTGGCTCGACTCTAGTGTCTGTCTCACAGACGAGATGTAGGTTCCCTCTGTCTCTTTTACAAATACTTTCACGGATGCTGTTCCGACGAACTTAGATCCTTAATCCCCACTTTACTCGAGCTTCTAGTCTGGCAGCAATCTCCTACTCCTTTACTGTGGAAACAATCAAGTGTAACCACAGCTTTAAATGTAACCGCAACTTCTACTCTAACAGCTTCTTTTCTCGCATTTCCCGCTTGTGGAACTTCCGTATTCTTGTTTCTATGATATCTACAATCTCCAAGATATGAAATGCAAAGTCAACAGTAATCTCTTATCTCTTTGATTTACACCCCCTTCTCAATTTACACTTTGCTCTCACGCAGCTCTCTTTACACCAAATTACTCGTACATCTCTTACCCATTCTCCGACACCTACTGTGACCTTTTCTCGTCTCTCTTTACTCTCCTTTTATGTGCGCACCAGTGACAGTTCTGCCTTGCTTGGCTTGGAGTGAGAGGATTATATATATATATAATGTAAATATTCAATAGACTTATATGAAAAATTATTAAATATATTCTAAAGTTAACATTTTATAATGTTTACATATGGCAGTAATTTTATTTCGTTAATTTAACAGATATTGATTTTTAAGCAACTTCATCTAACATCTAAACGATATTGTAACAATTCAAAGTTGACCTTCATTTTGATCAGATAAATTAGACAACCCATAAGATCTAAATTTTATGTATTTCCCTTCTAAATTAACTCTTTAAAAAGCAAACATATTCTTGTCTATTTTCAAATGTAAATTTTTTCACCAACGTTACTTAAAATTATTTGAAGACGAAATGAATATTTTACATCTTGAAACATTGACATTTACGTGTCTCATTGTAAAATATTTTTAATAAAATAATTAATTTTGTTGTATTATTTTTCACTTTGCATTGAGCACTTCTTTATAAAGATTACTGCTCTTTATCGCACGATGATACTCAATGTTTCATGTGTGTAGATAATATTTAAATTTTATGTCTCGAGATCGCCCGTCCCAAAAACCTTGAGATTATTCGTGCGATAAGGAGCCAATTATATATATATATATATATATATATATATATATATATATATATATAGAGAGAGAGAGAGAGAGAGAGAGAGTGAGAGAGAGAGAGAAAGAGAGAGAGAAACGTAAATCAAAAACCTGTCTGCATTTTATACGATGATATCGAATTTAATTAGATAGATAGATAGATAGATAGATAGATAGATAGATAGATAGATAGATAGATAGATAGATAGATAGATAGATAGATCTATTAAAATAAAATAAAAATACTATATATTTGATTCCGGTGGCAGTATATTTGCTTTCTTCTGTATTAGTCTTTATATGCAGAAAAAATAGATATCACTTGATCTAAAACATAATTTGTGGCATTATGCCAGATTAGATCATTCGCAATTCTTTGCAAACCTCAACATTTTTCAATGTTTCATTCTATATTTTTGCATTTCTTATTTTATCATCTTATAATTTTTAAAACACGTTTCACCCATTTTATTTACATTTTACTTTACTTTTCCTTTTTGTTCTCTATACAATCTTTATTTCATATACAATATCCTCTCATAAAAGATTTCCTTGCTAGTTTTGTCGAGATACTTTCTCTCTCCATTCACCCATTAATTTTTACAGTGTCTAGTTTTTTTTTTCTTTACAGGTTCTTCTTTAAAATTTTCTTCATTCATTTTATATTTTGCTTTCTAATTTTTTTCAGTCCGTCATCTTAATTTTTATCATCTTTTCTTTCTTCCACGCTGCGGATTATTCACTTCATTTAGCCGAGATTTCTTCTTTTTTTTATCCTTCTTTCACCCTCTCTTCCATTCTTCCGATCTTGTTCCTCTCTCTCTCTCTCTCTCTCTCTCTCTCTCTCCCTATCTATCTATCTATCTATCTATCTATCCCAGTCTATTCATATCTCTCTCTCTCTCTCTCTCTCTCTCTCTCTCTCTCTCTCTCTCTCTCTATCTATCTATCTATCTGTCTCTCTATCTTATATTTTATTTTTTTTTATTTTTTTATCCTTCTTTCACCCTCTCTTCCATTCTTTCGATCTTGTTCCTCTTTCTCTCTCTCTCTCTCTCTCTCTCTCTCTCTCTCCCTATCTATCCCAGTCTATTCATATCTCTCTCTCTCTCTCTCTCTATCTATCTATCTATCTATCTATCTATCTTATATTTTATTTTTTATTTATTTTTTATCCTTCTTTCACCCTCTCTTCCATTCTTCCGATCTTGTTCCTCTCTCTCTCTCTCTCTCTCTCTCCCTATCTATCTATCTATCTATCTATCCCAGTCTATTCATATCTCTCTCTCTCTCTCTCTCTCTCTCTCTCTCTCTATCTATCTATCTATCTATCTATCTATCTGTCTTATATTTTATTTTTTTTTATTTTTTTATCCTTCTTTCACCCTCTCTTCCATTCTTTCGATCTTGTTCCTTTTTTTGTCTTATTAAGCGTTTCACCTCGAGCAAGGCATGTCACTGCCACTACTGCGCAGGGGGCTACATAGAGTGGAGAAAGGATTATTAAATATAGGAAATGTCAGAGGGTGATAGGCGGGTAAGGATACAGAGAATGAGGGTTGGGTAGATGAGAGTGTTCTGAGAATAACTGAGAGTTAGTGTGATAGGAGGTGTCTATTGACCCTACATTTAAACACCTGGAGATTGTGGCTGTCGGGAAAGCAGACTTGTGGAAGGGAGTTCCACAGGCGGGAAGCGCGAGAAAAGAAGCTGTTGGAGTATAACTTACGGTAACATCTTATTTGTTTAACTGTAAAAGGGTGGGATCTAGTTTGTAATCTAGTATCTCGTGTAAATTCATGCTTAGGCGGCACCAGTGATCTAAGCTCATCGGAGCAGAAGCCATGAAAGTACTTGTAGAAGAGGCACAGGGAAGCCACATCACGCCGGTGAGAGAGTGGTTGCAGCCTGTCTGCCAAGTCAGTATCAACCACGTTACAGATCCTCCTTTCTCTTTCTCTCTCTCTCTCTCTCTGTCTCTCTCTCTCTCTCTCTCTCTCTCTCTCTATCTATCTATCTTATATTTTATTTCTAACCAATTATTTACGTCCCCTTTTCTTTTATTTAATATGAAATTTTTCACATGTTCCTTAATATTGATATTAATTCTGCTTTTATCATTCTTTGTTTTGTAAATTTATATTATTTTTTTCCTCATTTACATTTGATATATTTCTTTGATTATTGGTTTTTGAAGCCAATCTATTGTATTTTCTCCTCCTGCTTTTTATGCAAATCTCACCACTTTCATCCCTCCACCTCTCTGTATTCTCTATTTTCCTTTCCATTAATGTTTAAGCAACTGAAATGTGGTTCTACAGAAGGATGCTGCGAATATCATGAACCGAGCATGTGAGTAATAATGAGGTGTTGGAAAGGATGAAAACGAAAATGAAATTAATACTGAGCATCAGCAAGAGACAGCTGAAGTTCTTTGGACATGCAACGAGGCAAGAAGGCTTGGAGAACCTGATGCTCACAGGCCAGATAGAGGGAAAAAGGCAGGGGAAATCAGCGGATAACATATTTGAAGGATCTAATCAGGTGGATCATGGAACGCGGGTTACATGGTGTAAGAGGAGGAGGTGTGCTAAGAGCCACCAGGGATAGGGAGACGTGGAAAGCCATGATCACCTACGTCCTGAATGGACAGGGCTCATAGAAGAAGAAGAGTGTTTCAATTATTTTCCTTTTTTTCTTAAACTAGTGTTACATGTTGTCTTTATTTTTTCATTCAAGCACAAAGCTACTGTGATTTACTTCTTTCTCATCTGCTTTGTCATTTAAATCTCATAACACTCTTGATGATGTTATATTCTCATAAGTAACTCAATAAATATTATATTGTACCAGACAAAATATATAACCAACACACATTCTAGCTTTCGTTTCGTTTATTGTAAGACTTACACACCTGCCCGGAATTTTGAGCAGGAGCAGAAGGTTATCCCTTGTTTAATGTTTAATATTGGATTATCGGTTGCTTCTAAATACTACTCTTACGTTTAACGTCTCCATCAGAACACTGCAAACACATTTACTTTTTTTGTTTTCTCTCTCAATTGTAGTAGATGGGTTAGTATATAGTCATGTCCACAACAACCCTCTTGTTTTTAAAAAGATGTAGGGGGTTATTTGTTATTCACTGTTTAGGATTCTGCTTCCAGTTATTTCTAACTTTTTTTCATTCGCTTTCCTTCTCATTAAATCCATGCGACTCAGTGGCATAATCGGCTGGCTGGAAGAGAACTGATTTTTTATCAAATCATATAGTATGATTTCCGCTTTCTTTCTTCAATTCTTACTTTTTTATTACTTTTGTCATCTTCCCTTTTTTTCTTATTTAAATTATATCCTCTTTCTTCTGTTCTATTCTAACACGTCATGAAAATTAAGATATAAATACATATTTTGCTATTTGCATCTTTAACATACATCAGATTTCTTTTATGTAATTATATCAATAAGTATATAGCCTCATAATAAAAATATTTATTTTTTTTGCAAATGTTTATGTTTTAACATAAGTTTTTTTCTTTGTCAATGCACCTAACCCAACCATTTTCCTTCGTTTACAAAGTTCAAACATTTCATTAACATCTCACAATCCAACCAAAACCCATGGCATACCAAAGATATATCAATTCGAATTATTGCTTCTTTTCATTATTTTAATGTGTGCACATTTTTGCACAAAACGTAGATTATCTAAGGTCAAAATTCTTTTATAGACTAATAATAAGCTTTCAGTGTCTATGGTAATTGATAAAATAATCATTTTTGTGCATGTTGAAATTACTTCTTTATTATGCATTGACGTGTTAATGAATTTGTTTTCAATTTACACTCTTCATTTTATTCGGATTGTTGTCCTCATCTTTCTTGCCATATTCACAACGCTTCAGTCGTTGTATACTCCGGCCTTCTTCAGCTGATATACCTTGGAATTTTAAAACGGACCCTATATTTTGATCTTAGACATCTCTGTTTCAGTTAAGTCTACTTAGTAACTCAGATCTTCAACATTTTATTCTCTCTGCAGTGGTCAAGTATTGAACTCATTACACTTTCTGTGTCACTCAAGCAGTGCTTTTCTCCACTTGGGAAAGAGGAAACGAAATGTTTTTTCTTATATAGCACAACACCAAATATTCCAAGAAATAAGACTTAAAATTAAAGTTTAAAAAAAAACTGTGAATTGGAATAAAAGCTATAGTAGTCAGTCAGTTTAGGTGCCATACGTGATACACGCTTGGGCGATCATGTCTCTAAAGAGACATGACTGACTGGGCAGAAGATTATCCCGCAGTAGGTTGCCATTACTTTCTGCGGTAGACTAGTTGCCGACCAAGGTTATAGAACCCAATCTGTCCTGCTATTGTTATATATCGCCGTACGACGACAAACAACGAGAACACGCATATATAAAAATATAAGGTTATATTTTTATTCCTGACGACGAACCCGTGTGGAACAGAGAATGGAAGAGTGAGAGCGCACATAGAATGGGTCGACGGGAGTGTAGTCTTGCCTGTGGTGTCTCTCTGCTTCCACTGGCCGTTCTCTGCTGGCGAATCCGTGTGTCGAGGTCTTTTTATAGTCTTCTAGAACCGGGACTTTTCCTTCCGGTTTTGCCTCGCCCACGCAACGCCCACGTAATTCCAAGAGACACCTGTTCTGTTTGCCTCCGTAGTCATTTCCGCCGCTGTCGGAAATAAGGTCAAACGAGCCCGACTCATAACCCTGCGACATCCGCTCCAGGCCCCGACAGGATGTATTTCTCAAACACCTGTCTTGTCGTTCGCCGACCCCTTCACCGACGGGAAACACCATTGATTGCATCAACCTTCCTCGGGTGGGGCCAGATTGCTATATTACACTATTTAACACATAACTGGAAGGAAGAGACGGATTAATACTTTTCCAAAGGGTATTTGCGCGTAAGTGAATACAATGGATTCAGCTGGAATTCGAACTAGGCTCCCCGGTTACTTGTTCCGAGCTGATATCCACTGTACCACAACACACATCCTTAGTATAGCTATAGTAGTACCTGTTCTTAATTCATCATGAAATAATTCAGGATATGAAATTAGGAAATGGTAAACACTTCAAATACCTGGCCGTATCAATCAGTTTACTATAAGAGAAAAGGAAATATGTAGTTCTACCAAACATTGTAAACGGTTTAAAAAAAAGAATCATCCGGAAAACTCGTGTCATATCCTTAAGAAGTCTTCCATGATTAAGATATGTTGTCCTTTTTTTCTGAACCGTTTATGATGTTTTGTAGAACTACATATTTTCTGTTCTCTTATAGTAAACTGATTAATACGGCCAGGTATTTGAAGTGTTTAAAATTTACTAATTTCATATCCTCAATTGTTTTATGATTAATTAAAAGCAGATGCTCTTATTGGAATTTATCTGACAGAAATACCAAATATTCAACGTTATATATATATATATATATATATATATATCGTAGAATATTTGGTATTTCTGTCGGGTAAATTTCAATAGAGACAAACTGAAAAGAACTCAATGTTAAATAATTTTATTAAATTTAACAGAGTAATATAATCTTGAACAGGTTTTGGATATTATACAAATCCATGGGTGATAAAGCCGCTCCTAAGACCCAAATGATGATTTGGGTCTGAGGAACGGCTGCGAAATATTTATTACCCATGGATATATATATATATATATATACTACCGGCCATAATTATTAGGCTATCCCAGTTTTTTTAAAAGAAATTACGTATTTCTTACTATTTTTATCATTTATTGCCAAAGTGATAATTTTAAATGATAATAGAATGGTTCATTCGTTATTATAACTTTGCAAAAATTTACAAGACATGGAAGCAAAGATTAATTCGTCCGAATCACCTTAAGTTTTTTTCATTCTTTCTTTGATGAAACTGTAATATAGGTAATTATTAAATATTTATAAATTCATTTAATGCACATGTTATTGTGCAGTTTAAACAAAAGAACCATTCTATATTAATTTACAATTATTCACTTACCAATAAATATTATGAAATATATATTTTTTTAAAACACTGGAGTGACCTAATATTTATGGCCGTTAATGTATGTATATATATTTCATGCATGACGCCAAACCCGTTCAGAAATATCTCAACTGTCAGCTATTAATTACCACTTTCTACGATAAATTGCTGAAACTGGTTTACACCAAGTGAAGCCTTGGTATCTTGACAAAGATCACCCTTCTTTGAATATTTGTCAATTGGAGATGCAGAATCACAGACAAAGATCTGTATTTATTTAACAAAAGTTAAACTAATTTTAACAGTAGCTACAGCTATAATGTCCGGTATATTTAAATCAAAGAGAAAAAAATGACATAATCAAGATGTTGAAATTCTACACTACTTCAAAAAGTAAACTCCGATAAATATTGGAAAGTGTAATAACAATTATTGGAATGTGAATCTTATTTTCCAGAAAATATTATTTAAGAGGAACAATTTATAAATTTCAACCGACAGCAATACTGGCTGTTTAGCCAAATGAATATCAAATGTTTTCTTTTAAATTCTAGTTGATATCCTATTTTATTTTAACCGAGTTTTACTGTATACAGTAATCTCGTAAAATAAAAATCTCAATTCTTCTGTTATCTCGGTTAAAACATTCTACGAATGTCAGAATTTACTATGAAAATTTGATCTTGAGAAATCAGTTTTTATATACTTTGTCGATTAATTGTAATTTTTTCTTTGTGATATTTACTTCATGGTGGTACCTTTTTGGTTTCTAACATTTAATTAATGTTCTTAATATTTGTCGTCTTTTTTCTCTCTTTACACTCTCACTTTGAGCATTTTTCAAATAGGTTCTAACCGGTTAACCCAATTACATTTTGATTCGACCATTATATTTTGAAAAATATAATTTTCTGGCAATCTTCAAAACAATTATTATTGTTATAATCTGGTCAGTTATCATGATTCTTTTTTTTTTCGTTCGGTGGTGTCTGCTCAAGTGTTTTTACTATTTTCTCTCATGTGTTACCTTCAGGGAAAAATGTTCTTGTTACACTTTCGAGTTTATATCTTTCTAATGAGCCAAACACTAACACACAGGAAAATCTCAATAGAAACGAAGAAAAGAGTGTTAGACTGCTACGTGATGTCAGTTCTTCAATACGGCAGTGAATGCTGGACAATATCATCGAAAATGAGGACAAAACTGGAAGCGGTCGAAATGTGGTTCTACAGAAGGATGCTACGGATATCGTGGACTGAGCATACAAGCAACGACGAGGTGTTAGAAAGAATGGCAACAAAAAGGAAATTGATGCTGAGCATCAGGAAGAGACAACTGAAGTTCCTGGGATATGCAATGAGGAAGGAGAGCCTGGAGAACCTGATACTGACTGGTCAGATAGAAGGAAGGAAAGACAGAGGAAGGCAGCGGATAACATATTTGCAGGGCCTGATCAGGTGGATGATGGAACGGGGGTTGCCAGGAGCAACAGGAGCAAACATACTAAGAGCCACAAGGGACAGGGAGACGTTGAGAGCCATGATCGCCTACGTCCTGAAGGGACAGGGCACATAGAAGAAGAAGAAGAATGAGCCATGGAAATTTAAATATTTTTTAATTTTTTTTTTCTTGCGTTGGATAAATTTTAAAATATACTTATGTAGTTAATATTTCAGTTAGTTTTTTGGTCGTCATGGCAGCAAAGGCTGATTTTATTTTTCCTTTCATGTTGTAGGAGCCTGACTTGTGTAGTTTTCCTCTCTTTCTCTCTCTCCTTCTTTCTCTCTTTCATTTTTCTCTCTCTTTCTCTCTCTCTCTCTTTCTCTCTCTTTCTCTTTCTCTCTTTCTCTCTCTTTCTCTTTCTCTTTCTCTCTCTTTCGTTCTCTCTCTCTGTGGAATATTTTAGATATAATGTGTTATGATCAATGAAGCTACCCGCCGAATGAATTAATAAAGACTGATTAAAAAGTGAAATGGTGAATTTAAAGTTTCAGTCCACTCAGTAATTATTTCGTCTTTGGTAAGCTTGACTGACACTTTTTCTGAACATTTAATTTTCAAAAATTTTAATTTTTTAAATTTTTTTATTGCATATAGCGTTGGATAAATTCTAAAATATACATGTGTCAGCTAAGGTTTCAGATAGCTCTTTTATTCATCCTGGCAACAAATGTTGATTTTATTTTTTGATTTTCCTTTAAATTTCTAAGGAAAGACAACCTAAAAATCACTTGTAGTAGATAGATCCTACTATCGTTCAGTTCATACTTCTCCCTCCTCATTTAAAAAGGAGTAGAGGATCAAATCTTGTTTCTTGTTTAGGAAAAATTCCCGGTTTCTTTCCTCTCCTAAAGTCATAAAAATAGTGCTGTCCCAAGCTCTTTGTAATGTATTTGGAAGGTGGAAACGTCTCTTCATTCTGAGGGTACCGGGTTGGCAGTTTCCTGGTTACTGCTTCCGACTGGTAGTCGGTCAGTTAGTTAAGTGCCATACATGATACACGCTTGGGCGATCATGTCTCGAAAGAGACATGACTGACTGGGCAGAAGGTTATCCCGCAGTAGGTTGCCATAGCTTTCTGCAGTTGACTGGTTGCCGACCAAGTCTATAGAACCCAATCTGTCCTGCTATTTACCCCATAACTGGAAGGAAGAGACGGATTAATACCTTTCCCAAAGGTATTTGCGCGTAAGTGAATACAATTGTTTAAACTGGAATTCGAACTCGGTTCCCCGGTTTCTCGTTTCGAGCCGATATCCACTGTACCACGACGCACATCCGACTGGTAGTAAGCAGCCCAAACTCTTGTGCACTGTCTTGAGAGGCTGCTCTGATCAACAATTCAACAGTTGAATAATATCGTGGTTTCTTGTAGTGCCATGTAAGTGTCTCCGATGAGCAACCCTGAGGCTACATTATACTGTAGTCTGCTCCAGTTTCCTTCCTAAACATGTTGCACTTGACTACAAGTTGTTACTTCTACTCTAGGTCTCTCCTTACCAAAAAATCTCTAATTATGATATCACACAATGTAAGAATTAAAACTAAATCAGTTTTAAAAATCACCTAAATCGGTTAACATCTCTTTCCGAAACATCCATGGCATCTGTACCAACTTTTCCTCCAAGTAAACTTCACTGACATTTTCGTTCTCTGTGAAACTAACCTTGATTCTTCTATTTTTTCCTCTAATTTCTATATCCGGGGTTAACTTAACTTCTTTACGAAGGTCTCCGATCTCCATATGCATAGAATTGGCATTTATATCAGCGAACATTTCCATCTAGCTAAGGTGATTTCTCTTAAATCGCCAGACCATTCCTACATCTGTGTCTGTTTCTCTCTACTAAGTTCGGTTAGCTATCTTTTCTTTCTTCATCGCTCCCTTTCATCTCCTGAATGTTCCGTACTTGACAGCATCTCGAACAATATAATTAAGCCTCTCATCCGTTCGCTCATATATTTGTGTTTGGAGGACTTAATGCCAACCATGCCAATTAGCTGGTAAAATTTGTCACAGATTTTGCTGGTGAAATACCATAAAGTATTCAATCACTCAATCGCTTACGCAAGTGGTGTATTTCCTCACACGTTTCTCTAATAACCCTAATGGACCTGACTCACTGCTAGATATTGTTTCACTTCTATCTCCATCTCTTGCCATGTTGCTCTTGTAACAACCGTACGACCCTTGCCATGTCATGGAGCTTTGCTCTCTTGGAAACTCTGATCATGCTGTCGTTTCCGTTAATATATCCTTCCAATTCCCCTCCCTCACAGGAAACTTCGACCAGCAGAAGATCTTACTGCTACCAAAGAGGAGACGAGGAGGCATTCAGCGATTTCCTGTGTGACGTCCCTTAGAACATAGTTTTCTGTCTTCCCATTGAAAACTGCATGCGATTTCTCCCATTTGGTTATAGCTGGCGTTAATGCCTCAATCCCAGCCAGGAATTTATGACAAAAATTTCAATTGTCCCCCTGGTTTTTCCTTGCTTGCTCGGTTGCTATTGCCCAGAAAAATTTCTTCTTCCGGATTTATCGGAGCTACGTATCTGACCATAATAGGTGACTTTTTTGCCTCTGTTCGTAAAACAACATCAAGCCCCCACTTGAATTAATAAATTTGAATCCTCACATCTTCAGTGAAATAGGCCAAGGGCTTTTCTCGCAGATTCTCTACTAAATTAACATTTGATTCGTTTCTGGTATCCGCACCCAACTTCCCACATGAAACTGAGGCTCAACTGAGGGACTTACACATTACCCACTCGCTGATCTCTAACATAATTTTAAAGCTTGACTCCCAAAAGCGAGCAAAGATGACGGGTTCCCAATTAATGTTCTGAAGAATTGTGCCCCTGAACTCTCTTCTATCCTCTCCAAACTCTACAACTACCGCCTCTTTGCTTCTTGCTTTCCTGCTTGCTGAAAGTTTTCCTTTGTGATTCCTGTTTTTAAGAACTATGGAGAACACTCAGACCCCTCTAATTACCGTCCTCTCAGCCTCTTACCAAATTATGACAAAGGGTTCGAGCATATTATCATTTCTGAATTAGTACAACATCTCACAGCCCGCGACCTCTTCTCTGATAAACACTACGGTTCCCATTTCACTAGGTCTACTGCTGTATGCTAACGATCATCACAGAGTATGTATACCAGGCTCTTGATAAGAATGGCGGAGCTCCAGTTGTTGCGCTAGATATATCCAAAGCATTTGACAGTCTCGCATGCTGGGATTCTATGCAAGCTACAGGGCTATGACGCTTGTTTGATCTAATCCAGTTGTTACTTTAAAATCACGTAGTGATGGTAGTATTAAACACGCTTGCTTTCAGATGCTATCATACAAATGCGGGTGTCCCTCAAGGCTCTATTATAGACCCTACGCTTTTTTCTGATCTTCATCATCGATCTCCCAGTTGTAATAAGATCCCATGTAGGTATCTACACTGACGACACCACTATTGACTCCCGCCACGATTAGAAAGATGACAGGGTGACAAAGTAAACCTTGCCGCTGATCTTGAAATGGATCTCCAATCTCTGGTGAACTGGGGTAAGCAATAGCTCGTAAATTGTTCATGCACTTAAAACGAACCTGCTAGCTTTTAACCACCATAGGCAAAGGCAATCGCTCCTATCTGCCATCAACATGTATCAGGCTAGTCTTTCTGTTGAAAGTAAAACACCGCGCCTGCCATACCTAACTCTCTCAGCCAACCTCAAATGGACTGACTACATTGAATCCATAGATAAATCTGCTGCTAGGAAGGACGGTTCACTGTAGGGCCAGGAAGTTATTCTCGCTTAAATCCATAGCATATCTAAATCTACCATCCGCCCATACATTGAATATTGATGTCACATTTGGTCGGGTGACTCTTCTATTCATGTTGCTGAACTTGACAAAATCCAGCGGCCAATTTGCAATGTAATCGATCCAGAACCTGGTAGCGCAACTCCTTTCACATTCCCACCAACCTAATATGGATTCCCTCTGTTACTTCTACATTCACAGCTTCTACTCCGACGAGCTTAGCTCCTTGGTGGCCCCGCTGCATGGATTTACACAAGCTATCAGACTAGCAACTGTGTCTCAACCTTTTACAGTGAAACCAATCACATGTAACCACAACTTCTACTCTAACAGCTTCTTTTCTCGCACTTCCCGTCTGTGGAATTCCCTTCTGTATACTTGCTTCCCTGACAGCTACAATCTCCAAGAATTTAAATACAATATTAATTGCCATCTCTTATATCGAATTATTTCCTAGACAATTTTTGTATCATGTTTTTTCCATTTCCACTCTGCTGTCATCAGCTCTCTTCACACCATGTTCTCATCTTTCTTTTAGCCATTCTTTGACACCCCATGAAACTTGTTCCTCTTTCTCATCACTCACCTCTTATGTAACCTCCTACGTACCTGTGGCTTGCTTTGGATATGAAATGAATTATAAAAAATCCAAATTATAGAACAAATATATCTTATTCACGATTATATTCAATTAAGTTGTACGTATATATATATATATATATATATATATATATATATATATATATAGAGAGAGAGAGAGAGAGAGAGAGAGAAGTCTGGTGCATACTACCCTTGATCAGCACGACCGAAGGCAAAACCTGGTAGGGACCCCAGGCAGTGGTTTGTTACTCTCGTTTCTTAACAACATTTCCTTTGTTTACATACATTTATTAAAATTCAAAAATTAAACAAGTTAAAGTAAACACAACTGATTATTAAAAGATGAAAAAATTTCGGGGATTTTGAAGTCATTTCGAATCTTTTCTTTTTGTCCGAATTTCTGAATTGTTTTGCTCATGCTAAGTCTCGAAAGATCGCGATAAAAAATTACTTTTATTCATGATGTTGAATGTGTTCATTTATTCAACTTTCTAACTAGTAAGATATGAAGTTCAATAAAAATTACTTTAAAGCATTATTGATTTTTTTAAGATAGAGTAATTTATTATGATATATTTCTAATTTGTATTTAGATTTTTCTAATACACAATATATTTTGCTGTATTTCATAAGTAATTTCAATTGATCAGTAGGAAAATTCGTTTTGAAATCATTAAACATCGCCGATTTTAGCGCAACTTTTAAAGATATCTTTAATCACAATATCATTCACTTGATTACAAAATCTTCCGAAAATAAAATATACTTTTCAGAAACTTTAAATCAATCGATAGCTATCAAATAAAGATTGATTAATCTTATTTGAATTAAATATTAATTACTGTATGTATAAAATATCACAGAAATATATATTTTAACACTGGTGATGACAGGGTGACAGCTTCAGTTGCATACAGAAATTTATTTAATATTTTTATGCAGTCGACATATCTGAAAATACTTTTTGATGAATATAACGTGAGCGTCTTTTTGTTTCATTTTTAACAATCCAGTAATTGTAAAATTTAGAAAATTATTTTCTGTATTTTGATGTTTTATTGAATTTTTGCTTTTTGGCCTTAAAGAAATAAAAGAACTGACAAGACAAAAGACCTGCTCTTCAACGGCATGTATAAAATCCAAGGATGGAACAATCATATTAAAGAAAGAGGAAATACTCCACCGATGGGAAGAATATATAAAAGATCTTTTCCACGACAAGAGAGAGCAACCGATAATAAACAAAGATGAGGACGGACCGGAAATATTCAAGTCTGAAGCAGAATCTGCATTAACCAAACCGAATAGAAACAAAGAAGCTGGATTAGACGGCATAGTCATATAGCTGCTGATAGCTCTGGAAGAATTTGGCATAGAGAAAATTACAGAAAGAATAAATAAAATTTATAATAGTAGTGTAATACTAGATGACCTCAGCAAGTCGATCTTCGTAGCTATGCCTAAGAAGCCAGGACCAAACGAGTGCAAACTCCAAAGAGTCGTCAGTTTAATTAGCTATATAACAAAACTGATCGTCCGAATACTGAAGAATAGAGCAAGAAGCAGAATCAGGCCAGTGAGAGGATAAGAATAGTGCGGTTTTGTGAAAAACACTGGAACAAGAAATGCCATATTTATGATTAGGATACTCTCTGAAAGAGCAATACAAATGAAGAAGGACTTATACCTGTGCTTTATTGATTATGCGAAGGCGTTTGACAAAATACGCCACAAAGAATTGATGCAGATGCTCGGCAGCCTAGACATATTTCGGAAAAATTTTAAAGTAATCTAGAATATTTACTGGCAGCAAATCGCTTGCATACGGACAAGTAACGAATTCAGCAGATATACAAAGATAGAAAGGGGCGTAAGACAAGGATGTGTCTTTTCACCGGATCTGTTCAACTTGTACAGCGAGAATATTTTGAGGACCCTAGAAGTTATGCCTGGATTCGTCATCGGAGGCCACAATTTAAACAATCTAAGGTACGCAGATGGTATAGTACTGATAGCAGACACAGAAAGGAAACTACAAGTCCTCCTACACAAGGTAGCTGAAAAGAGTGACAAGAAAGGACTAAAAATAAACTGCAAGAAAACCGAATACATGGTCATCAGTAAAAAGGGCCGACCAATATGCCAAATACAACTCGGGGATACTAAAATCAAGCAGATACAAAAATTGAAATACCTGAGAAATGTTATAACAGAAGACGAATGTGCGAGACAGAGATCCGAAGGCGAATTGGCATGGCGAAGAAAGCATTCCAGTAGTTGAGTAAAGTATTAAGAAATAGGACAATTTTGCTAGAAACAAACAAGAGAGTACAGGATTGCTATGTGTTGCCAGTTCTTCTATATGGCAGTGAATGCATGACAACATCATCAAAGATGAAGGAAAAACTTGAAGCAATGAGATGTGGTTCTACAGAAGGATGCTGCGAATATCATGGATCGAGCATGTGAGCAATGATGAGGTTTTGGAAATGATGGAAACGAAAAGAGAATTAATACTGAGCATCAGGAAGAGACAGCTGAAGTTCCTGGGACATGCAATAAAGAAAAAGTTGGATGATGGAACGAGGGTTGCATGGTGTAACAGGAGAAGGCGGGCTAAGGGCTACCAGGGATAGGGAGACGTGGAAAGCCATGAAGGGACAGGGAACATGGAAGACGATATCGCTCTTATTTCTTGATAATGTCGTATTTAGAAAAAAGAAAGAAATCAAAATACAAATAAAAAAAAGAACAATAAGGACACGCTAATGCAAGTAGAAAAAGTCAAATAAACATATTTAAAAACTGTGTGCCGCGAAATTGTAGTAAGATTTTTTTATTACGATTATTAAATATAATTTTTACTAAGTAGCAATATTACCTAACAATTAAAAATTTAAAAATCAATCTAATTCTTAGGTGATTTAAGTAATTATTTTAAACATTTAATTGTCCATCATTTCTTCTTAACATAATATTGTCCATAACATATATTATTCATAGAATGAACGAATTCTTTTCTAATTAAATAATGTCTTAGTTTTGTTTCATTTTTTATTTTTAAATTCGGAGCAGATTTTTTTATTTGGAGGTGGTTGTCAGGTTTTATGAAAAATAATGATCATCTAATTTCTTCAGGATATTCTGCGTGTTTAAAATATAAATATTAATTAAGTCATGCAAAAATAAATTTGCAAGAATTTCTTAATTCATGTGATTGTTTATTTTCTTTTTTTCAAAAAACCCGTAAAATATAGTAATTTTTTATATCTGGTTGACTCAATAAAGACATTTAACTAAAATTTTGAATGTTATAAAAGGTATCAAATATTTTATTCAAAACATCATTTGATCTTTCTTAGTAACATAATGATGTTGACATTTAACTAAAATTTTCAATGTTATAAAAGGGATCAAATATTTTATTCAAAACATCATTTGATCTTTCTTAGTAACATAATGATGTTGATTATAAAAGTTGGTGTTAATACTTTGTTTTTATTAAATGTTTTCCTGCTAACTCATTTCTTTTTGTGAATCTTTGGAGGAACACAAATGCACATATGTATACATATCTATTTATATTTAATTTATTTATTTAAATACTATTTTTAATGGATAGTTCTATTTGAGTAGATACTATAATTTTTGTAATTAAACAGTATATATATATATATGAAAGAAAATTCAATACCTAATTTAAAATGGTTATGAATTATAATTAATTTCAATGAGCTTAATTGGATCATTTCATAAGTTCACACTATATTCGTTCTATTCTGTACAAAATTTTTACCGGAATAAGTATTTCTTTAAAACGAAAAGAATAACAAGTAAAAAGATTTAAGGACAGAGACATTGGCGTCATCTTAGTTGGGATGTCTAGACCAGTCGCGAAGGGGTCATCTTTGGTAGATGTTGGCCACAATCATTATATATATGGTATAAGTGGTTTAAATTAATGGATATGTATTCCACAGTTTAATATTTACAGTTTTAGAAAGTGTCCAAAACAGATGATGATTATTTATAGATATGCAGTTATTATTAACATACTGTAACTCAAAAGCTATCAAGTTTCGAGGCTTAATGCACCATCATCAGGCAGTGAAACATATTTCAGTTACGGAGTCTTCAATATTGAAAAGGAAATTTAAATAAAAATTGAAAAATAAGAAATTCCATCATAGTCGTTGAATGTTTTCATTGCTTAAAGAAAAAATCCATACACTTATATTCCTGAAACCTAACTTATTAAACCAACGTAATGAAATTACTACTTACTTCCGACATAAGATAATTCACAATCATCAATACATCTAAACTTATCTCAAACTGTTTACTCTATGCTATAACCTATAATCGCCCCACTTTTAGTTAATTATGTATACCTTAAACCTAACCTTAATTAAATGTCACGGTGCTGGATGAGAACTGATTGTTTGGAGTTTAATGTGATAATTCTACTATCCTCCCCTGTATTGAATACTGCCACATCTGGTCAGGTGCCCCTGTTATTTAACTCAGGGTTCTTGACAAAATCCAACAGAGAATCTTTAATGTGGTCGACTTGGCATCTTGGCTGCAGCCGCTCTCTCACCAGCGTGACGTGGCTTCCCTGTGTCTCTTCTACAAATACTTTCAAGGCTTCTACTCCAATGAACTTAGCTCACTGCTGTCCCCAAGGTATAAATTTACACGAGCTACTAGATTAGCAACTAGCTTCCAACCTTTTAAAGTGAAACTGATAAAATGTAACCGCAATTTCTACTCTATCGCTTCTTTTCCCGCACTTCCCCCTATAGAATTCCCTTCCATATACTTGCTTCCCCGATAACTACAATCTCCAAGAATTTAAATGTAAGGTCAATAGGCATCTTCTATCTCACTAACTCGCATCCTCTCTCTTAAGCTGAAGTAATTATAAAAAAAAAATTGTGAGATCAGAATATTCCAAGAATTAAAGAGAACAAATCTTTTGTAATTGAAGGATAATAATCCACTATGTCAAACTGAATGAACGAACATTTGGATTTGTGATTAATGCATTTAAACCAATATATCTAAACTTATCTCAAACTATGTACTATAATCTATAATCTATAATCTATAAACCTACCTCTTTTAGCCAATTACACATACCTTACAACGAACCGTAATTAACTGTTACATTGCTTCACAATAAGTTATCTCTATAATCGAGTAATTCCACATTTAGTAATTAAATTTATGGCTTGAAGTCTATTTCATAACATTAAGATTGTATTATTATATGAACAAGGCCCTTTAAAACTAATACTTTATTGTTGTAATTTAAATCTCGCTGCATCTAAAATTCATTTCCTCCTGTCAATACAATACATTCCTACAATCTAATGTTTCAATATTCATTGGTCTATTCACACAAATTTTCTAAGTTACTTACTCCACTACATTCAATTAATACGATGGCAGTTTTTTACTTTTTATCAGTGAAACTTAAAAACTGTTGAGAGTTCGAGCCTACTTCTGGTCCTCTCATTTATGTTTGAATAGCAGTATAGCCCGGCGTTGCTCGGGTGTAATGAAAGCTCTAAAACTAACCCATGGTCCAGGAGCTCAGACTCAGCCTAAAGAATATTTGTGTGAAGTTTGGTGAGAATCGGATAAAAATTGTGGATTTGTATAAAAGACATACAGACAGATAAACAGACACACACACAAACATCTTGCCTTTTATACACACACACACACACACACACACACACACACACACACACACACATATATATATATATATATATATGCAGAAAAAAAATATATATGCAGAAAATCGATAATATATATATTATCGATTTTCTGCACTATTGTAAGAACAGCAACCTTGAAACTTCTGAATATCGTTTTTTATGTCTTTGTTTATGAGTGGATCAAATTTGATTAAAATCGGACCACTCCTTCCATAACCCGATTTTTTCGATTATCGATTTTCGATATTTATCGGGGGTACCTCGTCACAACACCTAGCTAAGAACACTCGCAGACTCTTATAGTACAACTCTGTAAATTTTCAAGAAAATTGGTTCAGCTGTTTCGGTGTCTATAGTTAACGGACACACACACACACACACACACACACACACGCACACACACACCCACACACAGTTCCATTTATAAGTAAGTTTCGACATTCTCAAGACAACAACACGCTGTTTCAAATAATCAACGAAGAAATGACAAATAGAAAGCAAAACAAATATAAAGATTCAATCAGTCGTATTTTATAAAAATGCCTTATATCCTTATTTCGTCAGCTAAACTTCGTAAATTATTGAAACAGATGTAAATTTTAATGCATCTAAAATTCCTGCATAATATTGCTTTTTGATGTAATTTAAAAGATAAATTCTTCTAATTTAACTCTGGCCAGAAAGAGAAGACGCGTGTTTGTATTATGATATAATTATAATTATAATATAATATCTATATATATAAAGGCAGTCTGTGTGTCTGTGTGTGACTGTAACTTATGCACGCCTACATTTTTTAAGCTACGCCATTCAAACTTTCTAGGGACACATATCTACAGGGAAGCCAGGTTGACACATACTTTTTGAGTTTAAGTTCAGCAATTTTTTCTTTCGCACGTTTTGGCCAATGGTACAGATTATTTACATTTGCTCTGTAAAACATCTAAGATCTAAGATGGTTGCTGAATTACGTCATAGAAATCAAATCACACGTGTCAAACGCTACTAAAAAAATTGAGACTTTATATTTAATTTTTAATTCGACGTTTTAAAAATTCATTTGGTCAACAAAAAAAAAATGTGAATATTTTTCCCCGTAATTTTTAACGAAAAGAAATATTTTTAAAAAAGTGTTTTTCATACAAAAACAAAATATGTAATAAAAGTGCCAATGAATAATTTAATTGTTTAAGTCTTTTTTTTTTCAGATCTAATATTTCATACTTCAGAAAAGGAAAATTAAAAAAAATAAAACTTTTTTCGCTAAATATTTAATGCAGGAAATCAACTGTCTGTAATTCGTGTGGCATTAATGTAATTTTTTCCTCTAAAATTAAATGTCATACTATTTGGGCATACGTAAACATAACGATCCAGACTAGAATGAAAATCAGGCTCTGGGATTTACAGTTCTATACTGTTTTTCATTAAACCAATTGCAATACAAGCTCACAGCTCCTGATATTCCCAAGCGGTCAGATATCTAGGTACTGTTGTGACGTAGTTCGAACACGTGATATACGGTTCACCGTATTATATGAAGGGCTATTATCGAGTAGCGATAGTGGAGTCAGCAGCTGACGCCTAGCACGGTTGTTGTCTACTCAGCTCACTATTTGTTGCCACACGACACGGACGTGTATTACTGTATGTACCGAGAATAAACGTATTATTTATATATGTGTATTGTCATTCCTCGACGATACAACACATTGCTTAAATTCGGTGATCTCATGAGGATCAGGGTTTTAATGTAATATAGCCGTAAGCCTGAAACAATGTCCTATAAAAATGAAGATATACACAGTGAATATGAATAAAAAGCCAAAATAATACTGAAAACACAATGTATGTTGAGGAGCTGCATTTATTACATCCTTTAGATTCTAACTTCAGTATGTTTATACTTTTAGTGAAGCCGACATCGTTTCAGCAAAACGTGTCGTATATGACTCATCTCAGGTTATGTAGAACTAGATTTTCACCCATCATTACGTTACGAGAAGCAAGATGCTTTGTTGTGTTATTGTGTTTTACAGAATGTCAGACGCTGATCCCGATCAAAAGATAATGACAATCTGTTTTTTGTTTACATGGATGATTACCAGGCAACAAAAAACTCGTGCATATAAGACGATGGAAGTGAATGTCGCATCACAGCTCATGACGTAGAACATGACCAAGCGAGATTGAAAACAAAAAATATTAAGTATGCGAGGCCATTGGAATAAACCAATGACTTCTGTTGTTAATTGTAGGCATTTAAGAATATGAACAAAAGCAGTTTGCCATTATCGTTTGTCCGTGTATATAAGATATAATGTAATTTGACATCTTTGAAAATCACTCAAGCTCAGACTGAATTATTAAAATCCTGTATCAATACTGTAGTTTTCGTTCTTCATTTAATGATAATGCTATTAAGCTTATCAGAGAATATGAAAACAATTTACATAAAATAGGCAAAACTTGTCTATTATTTAATGAAAACTGCATTAGGATATATATATATATATATATATATATGGTTGGTTTTATGGGGTCACACAAACACCAATATCCAAAGAATTAGAAATTCCTTTACAGGTCAACCTCTTCACAACGGCATGGGCAATCCCAGACAGATCTGACCCCAATGCCTAAGTCCTGATTCTCTTTTCTTCTTTCCCTTTCCTTCTTCGTATTTTTATTATAATTTTATTTTTATTTTTATTCTTCTGTTTTTATCCTTCTTTTCAGTTAAAGAAATTGCTTATTCCGGCAAACATTTTCTACCAAATGGAAGGAATATTGTAAGGTCTGATGAAATGAGCTACTTAAGCTCATAGAAATTAATTATAATTCATAACCAATTCAAATGACGTGTTGGATTTTCCTTTATATATATATATATATATATATATATATATATATATATAGATATATAAAAATGCATGCAATATAATCTTTCCACTTATAACTAGATCACTAGATCATTCCTATTGTTTACCAATGATTAATCCTCGTCGTGCAGATAGCATATTTACGGTATACGCTATATATTCTTTCTATTCTGAATTATAAATATTATTCATTGTGTGCAATTTGTTTTTTTCGAAGTAACCAGTTATCAAATTGTCGTGAAAAGGTGTGTACTTGAAAGTCTCATCCTAGACAAAGTGGATTTATTATAACAATTTGCTTAATCCTATAATCTTCTGATTAATTTCTTTTGTTTTTTTTTCTGTGTTGGCCAAAGTGAGTCTCAAAAGGCACTTTTACGTATTAACTGGGAATTGCATTTGACATTTTGGGAAAGATAGTGGAGTAGTGCCATTAACTTTCGCCACACATATAATTAACATTATACCTTTTCCTTTACTGGCTATCAATTATTTAAGCTTACCTCTATGTAAAGAGAGATGATAGATTCATTCTTGAGGAATTTTATTCAAAGGAAATACAAAAGTCTAACCTTGAATTCAATTCTGTTTTACAAGAATAGTTAAAATATGTTTTTAATAAGAACAGAAAATTAATGTCACTATTTAATCTTAGTGATTCTATACACAACATGTGTGTCAGTACCTATACAGGTGACCGCTTGGGAATACCAGGTGTCTGTAAAATTGGATGAGCGTATGGTGTAATTTGAATTTGTTAATTAAAGAGTCTAGATTCAGTGGTATTCGGCATTTTTTTTAATCGATATCACACTATCCAAGGTAGTAAAGCCACTAAGACACAAGGCGTTACAGTGTGCAGAAGAATTAAGAATAGAAACATTTATAATGAGCGTGAAGGGGAAAGAGTAATTAGGAAGACAGTAGCTAGAGATTGCATTTAAAATTTTGAAAACTAAAGTTGGCTGGAGAGAATGGAGCGGGAAGCGATTTCCATAAACCTGAATACTAGAAAATAAACTATTAGCATCGGTTACATGACGGTTATATCTAGCCAGCTCAACTCTATATGGATTAGATCTCAACGCCAGTCTTGTATTGTGCTTAAATTTAAAAAAAAAGGCTCGGTACCATAGCGAATATCTCATCCGAAAAGTCCGCCAGTTAAGTGCCATACGTAATACGCGCTTTGGGCGATCATGTCTCGAAAGAGAGAGAGAGACATGACGGACTGAGCAGAAGATTATCCCGCAGTAGGTTGCCATTGTTTTCTGCGGTAGACTGGTTGCCAGTCAAGGATATAGAACCCAGTCTGTCCTATTATTTGACTCATAAGTAGAGGGAGAAATGATGTATAATATTATTTAGGGACTAATTAGTGGGAGATCATTTCATTACTTCATAATAATATAAAATTGATCCCCCACTTTATGTATATTACAAGCCTTAATCATGTTTTCACTTATTATATTCAGTCAGTCAGTTCAGTGCCATACGTGATACACTCTTCGGACGATCATGTTGCGAAAGAGACATGACTGTCTGTGCAGAAGATTATCCCGCAGTAGGTTGCCATTGCTTTTTGCGGTAGACTGGTTGAACACCAAGGCTATAGAACTTAATCTATCTCCTTCAATAACCCATAACTGGAGGGAAGCGATGAATTAATACCTTTCCCAAGGTTATTTGTGCGCAAGAGAATACAAGGAATTCAACTGAAATTCGAAATCGGCTCCCTGATGTTTCGTTCCGAGTCGATATCCACTGCACCACAACGCACATCCACGAACAACAATTATCATTAATGTATTTATGGAAAAGGCACAGAGAGGTGGAAAAGTTACTAAAGCAGCCAGATGAGGACCAAATAATACTGCTGATACTTTGGATTTTACCAAGGAGATCAAGTTAAGTAGTATAGGCATGGACCATATGTGGCGGCGATATACTTTTGGAAAAATACCTTTGGAAAAGTTATGAATCCACTGCATCTCGCCAGAATTATGGATTAATTAATAAGGATTTGTATAAGAAAATCATTATTACCTCAAAAAATATTATAGTCTTAAAAGACAGGGATTGCAGATCCATCAAATTAGCATAGATCGACACTACCGCTATCACTGCTGATACTAAAAGCATTTACACCACTATTATAATTATGCTCATCAATAGTTAATTTTTAACCGCTGTTTTCATTCTGATTCGGAGGCTGAATGAGTCCTCACTTTTTCTGGTTTTAATTAATATAGCTTTCATGATAACATTCTTCTCATTATTCTCAACATGTTATCATCCATACCACTGCTCTTTGATCATTTCTTCCCCACAGAAAAGAAAAGAAAATCACCGCCGCCGCCGCCACTGGCAGGTTTTTTTTTAAATCACATCCGCCACAATGTCTAGGGTAATCCCTTTCCCTTCGAATCCAGTGCTAAAGGCGAAGTCTCTCAAACAACCGTGCCATTAACATCAATAGCACTGCATTGCAAGAATATCAACGATTTTAGAACGCGCACGATTTGACGCGTGCCTTCTGCTGAGTCAGCCGAATTCGCCCTAGATAAATTCTGCACTTAGGAACCTTATAATGTTGATTTTACTGCTGATTCCAATTCTCTCATTACAAACAATACCCTCTTTTTCAACTACCTTCAATATTAATAATAAGTAAACTGTCATTGTGACTGTAAAAAACAGCAAATAAAACTAGCTTTCCAAAAGAAATCGCAGTATTATCTGATACGCCTGTTAACAAAATAAATATAAGAATCTTGCAATTAAAATTGAATAAAATATGCGTTACATTAAAACCTACATTTATAGTAATGATTATTGGATCCAATCAAAGAGGTGACAAAAACACTGACAAAATACACAGATGCCCCTATTGTTAAAATTTTAAAAATATATTGTGCAGAATTGCTTAATCTATTTACGAAAGAGTTAATTCCTTGCATTCACTTAGAGAACAACTACCCTTGGGAAAGGTATTAATCCGTCTCTTCCCTCCATTTATGGGATAAAGAATAGAACAGATTGGGTTATATAGCCTTGGTTGGCAATCAGTCTACCGCAGAAGGCAATGGCAACCTACTGCTAGATAATCTTCTGCCCAGTCAGTCATGTCTCTTTCGACACATGATCGCTCGAGAGAGTGTATCACGTATGGCACTTAACTGACTGACTGAATATAATAGTTGAAAACATGATTAAGGTTTGTAATAGACATAAAGTGGGGGATCAATTTTATATTATTATGAAGTAATGAAATGATCCCCCCACTAATTAGTACGTAATAATATTATAAATCGTTTCTCCCTCTACTTATGAGACAAATAATAGGACAGACTGGGTTCTATAGCCTTGACTGGCAACCAGTCTACCGCAGAAAGAAATGACAACCTACTGCGGGATAATCTTCTGCACAATCAGTCATGTCTCTTTCGAGACATGATCACCCAAAGCGTGTATCACGTATAGCACTTAACTGACTGACTATGAATGTCAACAAATTTGCTCGTGGAATCATGTTACGTCAGAACTTGTGTAAACAGAATACACTTATTTACTACCTTACCTTAGGTTTCTGTACAAAACTGGTCGGGTTAGTTATTTTATTAAACAGAAAGCAGATGAATTTATTATTATTACTATTATTATTATTATTGTTGTTTTTGTTGTTGTTGATTTGATGATGTTGATAAGGATCTTGAAATGGAAGTCAAAAAATGGGGCAAATGAGAACATCAATAATTACAGTTGTACTTGGAGCCCTCGAATTGATTCGACAATTTTCCGATAAACTCATTAAAATAATTCTTGGTAGCCCATGCTGCAAAGGAAAAAAATAATGTACTCAAAAAGTACAGCTCTCATATTGCAACAAATATTTATCTATAAAAACTGTATGTAATCTTAGGGATTTTTATGTGTGTCTGTGTGTGTGTTTTGTTTGTTTTTTCTTTTTTACAATAGTGATCAGTGAAAAATATCATGATGCTATTTCTGACCAGAGGTCTCAGGTTAGTATCAGGAAGGAAATATATGTACATGAGACTTAAAGAAGAAGATAATGATAAAGATGATAATTAAAATAATAATAATAATAATAATAATAATATTAATAATAATAATAATAATAACCCTTTACCTCAATCATATAAATGGAACCTATAAGTCTGATGAAATAAACATCAAAAGAGGTATATTTCAAGGTGATTCTTTATCTCCCTTACTATTCTGCATATCATTAATAGCACTAACCAGTCAACTTAATAAGACAGAATGTGGTTATAAAATGGGCCAAAAGAAAATAAGCCATCTATTTTACATGGATGACTTGAAGTTATATGCTAAGAATGATAATGAGCTGGAAGGTCTTCTGCAAACTGTAAAATGCTTCAGCGAAGACATTGGAATGAAATTTAATTTGAATAAATGTGCTAAAGCTACAGTTTTACGTGGATCAATACAAGAAACATCCTCAATTAGCTTAGACTCTGCTGTAACAATAAAAGAATTGAAACCAGAAGAAGCTTATAAATACCTAGGTGTAAATGAGAGCGAAAACATTCACCATAAAAAAATGAAAGAAATAGTGCGTAAAGAGTACTATAGAAGGCTACGAATGATATTAAAAACTGAATTGAATTCACAGAACAGAGTTATGGCCATTAATAGCCTTGCAATCCCAGTTGTCCAATATAGCTTCAACATCTTAAACTGGACTCTAAACGACATCAGGCGAATGGATGCTAAAACAAGAAAGCTTCTTTCTAAGCATAAGATGCATCATCCAAAGGCTGATGTAGACCGTCTATACATACCCCGTAAAGAAGGTGGAAGAGGTCTTATTCAGCTGGAATTGTCATACAAAACAACAACTATTGGCTTACTAACATACATAGAAACAACAAAGGATTGGATGATACAATTAGTAAGGCAACATGAAGAAAGAAAGAAAAAATATTCAATAATAAAAGAAGACAGTAAATACAAACAAGATTTACAGTTAGTAGATTCTGTAGAAAAGCAAAACAGAAGCCAAGAACCAACTATTGCGGCAAAAAATATGAAAATAAAAGCCAAAGATAAAGCTCTCGAACAGATGAAACAGCGCTGGCAAGAAAAACCTCTGCATGGCCAATATCCAGAACGTGCCAATAAATCCAATGCTGACAAAGTTAATACTCATCGATGGTTACGTGCATCTGGATTAAAGTCTGAAACTGAAGCACAAGACCAAAGTCTTGCAGCACAAGACCAAAGTCTTTTCACTAGAAATTTTCAGGCAAATATTATGCATAATAATATGGATCCAAAATGCAGGTTTTGTGATAAACACCAAGAAACAATAGACCACCTAATCTCAGGCTGTTCTGTGCTTGCCCCAAATGAATATAAAAATCACCACGATAGATTTGGGCAATATTTACATTGGGCAATGTGCAAACATTATGGAAAGGCTGTAAACAAACACTGGTATGAACATCACCCAGCACCGGTTACAGAAATAGATGTAACCATTCTATGGGATTACACCATCTACACAGACAGAAAAATTGATGTAAACAGGCCAGACATTATTGTTAAAAACCAGAAGGAGAAAACTTGTCTATTAATTGATATGGCTTGTCCAGCGGATTGTAACATAGCAATCAAGGAATTTGAAAAACTGTCAAAATATAAAGACCTGGAAATTGAAATAGAACAAATGTGGGAATTGAAAACAAGAGTTGTGCCAGTGATAGTAGGTGCACTTGGAATGATAAAAAATGGAACAAAACAACACATTGAAAGAATCCCTGGAAACCCCAGCTTAAGAGATATACAAAAAATTGTCTTATTAAGTACAGCCCACACACTAAGGAAAACTTTATCTATGTAATGCTAGGGATGATAGGGAAGATAGAAAAACATGAAATGGAGCCATAACAACACGCCACTACCTGCCTTAGGTCTCCCCGCAGACTTGGTTGGTAGTGAGACCAAAGCAGAAATCGAAATATGATGAAAAATGACATAATAATAATAATAATAATAATAATAATAATAATAATAATAATAATAGACCAGTAAATTTGGAATAATATCACTAAGAAAATGCAAAAAATCAACAACGAAAGGGAAGGAAATAATTAAAATCAGTTATGATTAAAATAGCCAATTCACTTAGAATTAAAAGGTATATATATATATATATATATATGATTAGGTTAAGAAATTAATTCACTATGAACTTCTCAGACGATTAACATTTTGACGACTTGCATGTCAACGGTATATTATCCAAGTTGAATCAGTCTAAGAAAAAGAATCAATTCTCAGGAAGTTTAAAGCTAAATTTATATTTAACTAGCAGTATAGCCTGGTGTTGCTCGAGTGTAATGGAAGCTTGAAAACTAATCCATGGTCCTGGAGCTCAGACTCTTTGGACGTTGGCACGAAAGACTAAAAAGCAATAGTTGTTTCCAGTTAAAGCAAAACCGTAGACTGAAAGAAAAATGAATGGATTTAAGTCAATTTTTTTGATTTCCTGGTATTGATATCGGAGTTTTTTTCGTCGTAACCTGAAATTTGAAGGCTAAATAAGTCCTCTGAATAAATGGTATCATGGCTGAGACTAAGGACTACAATTATACCTACTCAGATCCAAACACGAAGCAAAAACTAAAATAAAATGGCAAAAAAAAACAAAACATACAGACATACAGACAGAAAAACAGACACACACACAAATATCTTGCCTTTTATACACATATATTATCGATTTTCTGCACTATTCTAAGAACTGCAACCTTGAAACTTCTGAATATCGTTTCCTATATCTTTGTCTATGAGTGTATCAAATTTAAATAAAATCGGACCACTCTTTCTATAACACGATTTTTTCGATTATCGATATTCGATATTTATCGGGGGTACCTCGACACAAAACCTAGCTAAGAACACTCGCAGACGCTTATAGTAGAACTGTGTAAATTTTCAAGAAAATCGGTTAAGCCGTTTCGGAGTCTATATGTAACAGATACATACAGACATAGGCACACACACACACACACACACACACACACACACACACACACACACACACACACACAGACAAAGTTCCATTTATAAATAAGTTTAGATTTTGTCTGGGCATTGTAAAGACACAAATGAATATGACAGTAAATTGATGCTGGTGACAGTAAAATATGAATGAAAATAAAAAACTGAAAAATTAATAGATAGTTGTGAGAGAATTGAAATTGGTAGAAGCTTAAGGTGACAGATGTGTCGATCATTTTGGTGAACTTTGATTAATCGCGAGATGTTGAGACGAACAAAGATTCTTTGAAAGAAGAAGAAGTGAAAGAGAAGAAAAATAATGATGATGATAGGAATCGTGTTCAGAGTGTTAGTGTGAACACAATCCTTTCTAAAACAGCCCAGCATGTGTTTCGCCAGAGCTTCATGCGGTTTTTGAATGTGTTTTTTTTTCTTTAAATTAATCTAATCCGATCTGTTACTTAGCCCATAGTTGGATCTCGGCTCGTTTTCTTGGGTGTGTATAGGGGCACGAAATCTTAATATAATTTTTATCTAACTACTTCTTCAGTATCAATGACTGAGGAGATGATTTTTTTAATTCTTAAAGATAAAACTATTAGATACACTGTTTTTTTTTCTTTCTATCTTATACTAGCAATATAACCTGGCGTTGCTCGGTTGTAATGAAAGCTTTAAAACTAATCCATGGTCCTAGAGCTCAGACTCTTTGGACGTTGGCACGAAAGACTAAAAACCAATAGTTGTTTCCAGTCAAAGCGAAACCGTAGACTGAAAGAAAAATGAATGGATGTAAGTCAAATTTTGATTTCCGGTATCGTTGTCAAATAAATCTTCGTCACAAACTGAATTTTGAAGGTTAAATAAATCCTCTTAATAAATGGCATCATGGCTGAAACTAAGAACAACAATTATACCTACTTAGAGTAAAACCCGAAGCAAAAATCAAAATAAAAGGGTTGAAAACCTGATTTTGATTAGACCCGATATGATATCGGGGTATCGATTTCCAATATCGGAGTCAAATAAGTACGGTATTAAACTAACCTAAATAAAAATGGAGAAAATGAGGCATATTGATTGCTGAATATCGGTTTTTGGTCAGATCCGATAGAATATTGGCGTTATCCATTTCCGATATCGTCTGAAAAGATCTACTAATGTTTGCGATTAAAAACTATAATTTTACTAAGTTAGAGCAGATTCTTCAGCAAGAACTACGATAAAAAGAGCTGAAATCATAATTTTGATCAGACCTGATCAGATATCGGGGTACAGATTTCCAATATCGGGGAGAAATCGGAAAAATAAGGAGCCCATGATCTGACCGGAAACGTAAAAAATATTTGTATGAAATTTGGTGAGAATCGACTAAAATTTGTGGATTTGTATACGGGACATACAGACAGACATACAGACAGACATACATACAGACAGACAGACAGACAGACAGGCACACACACAAACATCTTGCTTTTCATATATATATATATATATAGATTTATTGTGATTTTATATTTCTATTTTCCTTTTTTACTTAACTTTAGATATTTTATATGGAAGTGATTTTTCTTCAGTCGCTCGATTCAGTAATACTGCACGCTACCTTGCATAATCTCTATACGGCTATTTTTAAAAATATATGAATTCTATGCAAAAATATTTTAATATTTCTTACCCGTATTTCCGATGTATTTTCTTTGTCTTTAAACCTGTTTTTCTGCTTAGATAACCGCAAAGTTTTCCTTCACTTTCACATTCTTCTCTCCTTCTTTCTCGTCTCTGATTTTTTTATTTCCTCTTATTTTACTTTCACTTATCTTCTATTTCCCCACCTCCAGTCATTTATTTCTTCTTCATCATTTTTTTCTTTTTCTTCTTCTTCGTCGTCGTCCTCTCCATCTTCTCCTCATCATCCTTTTTCTTCTTCTTCTCAGCAGTCTTCTTTTTCTTTATCTCTGCCTTCTTCTTCTTCTTCTTTTTCTTCTTTTTCTTCTTCTCCCTTTTATTCCTCATTCTTCTTTTCTTCTTCTTTTTCTTCCCTCTCCTTCTTCGTTTTTTTCTTCTCTATCTTCATCATAATCATCACCTCTTTTTCCTTCTTCTCTTCCTCTTTTTCCTTCTTCTTCTTCTTCTTCTCCTCCTCCTCCTCCTTTCTCGTCAGTCTTTCCTTCATTACTCTGAAATTCATCAGTCATTCAGTCAGTTAAGTGCCATGCGCGATACACGCTTGGGCGATCATGTCTCGAAAGAGACATGACTGACTGGGCAGAAGATTATCCCGCAGTAGTTTGCCATTGCTTTCTGCGGTAGACTGGTTGCCGACCAAGGCTATAGAACCCAATCTGTCCTATTATTTAACCCATAACTGGAGGGAATAGACGGATTAATGCCTTTCCCAAGGGTATTTGCGCGTAAGTGAATGCAAGGAATTCATCTGGAATTCGAACTCGGTTCTCCGATTTCGAGTTCCGAGCCGATATCCACTGCGCCACAACGAGATTTATTATATTTTTCTTGCATCTTACTTCATACCTGTTTTTATGTTGTTAATGAAAATGTAAAAATTCCATAAATTTTTCTTATTCTTTACTTTTCTTAGGCTTTTTCCTGCCATCTTCTTTACTAATATATAATATAGCAAAGATCTCCGTCAGGCAAAAGGCCGTAAGAATGAGAGCAAACAATGAAAATCAAATTTGCATTTAACAGACTTTGAGAACTAATGTTTTATTATCACGTCAACTGAACGACATCAACGACAATTATTTTTTCTAGATTTCGGCCATCTTTGTTTTCTTTTTTCTGCATTCATTTTAATTCAACACTGTTTGGTTCGATCACTGTCTTTAATTAATATCATACATTATTTGCGCTATATTTTTTCGAAATTTGCATAGCCTTTATACAGGTTACTTAAAACTATATATTCGATTTTATGTTGTTTTCTTCAGATTGTCTTCGACGGGATATGTAGATTAACTAAATAACATATCCGGAATATCCAAGCTATATAAAGTAGAAGGAGCGACTACTCATGAACATTAAATAGTAACAGGTAGGATTTAATATTTCTTCTTCTTTTATGTTCTTTGTCCTTCCAGGACGTAGGCGATCATGGCCTTCCACGTCTCACTATTATTGGTGGCTCTTATCACACTTTCTCCTGTAACACCACGCAACTCCCGTTTTATCATCTACCTGCTCAGGCCCTTCAAATATGTTATCCGCTTCTTTTCTCTGTCTCTTTTTCCCTCTATCTGTCCTGTTAATATCAGGTTCTCCAAGCCATCCTTCCTCATTGCATGTCCCAGACACTTTAGCTGTCTCTTCATGATGCTCAATATTAATTTCCTTTTAGTTTCCATCCTTTCTAAAACCTCATCATTGTCTACATGCTCGGTCCACGAAATACGCAACATCCTTCTGTAGAACCACATTTCAGCTGCTTCAAGTTTTTCCTTCATGTTTGATGATATTGTCCAGCATTCACTGCCATATTGAAGTCTAAATTTGATGTCTTTGAGACTATATTTTTCTCATATTTAACATATTTTAAACATTCACACTTTTCCTGTAAAAAGGAAAAATAAAAAATGAAGGAAAGCAAATGTTTCTTCTAAAACCTTGAAGTATTAGCTTGAAATCTTATTCTCAAGTAATCAAGATTTGACATTCCACACTAGTTCAAATAAAAGGTCCAGAAAGAAACCATCATCAGTAGTCGAAAGAGCTCTTACGGCTATTGAAATTGAAAATCCTATTTTCTTGACAAAATGTTGTAAGAGGAGGAATTTATAAATTTCATCCGAAAAGTTTAACAGTACTGGCTGCTCGTAAATGGATGTCTAATGTTTCCTTATAGAGAAAGGGCTAATAATATCATTACCAAATTCATGTTTCTACTTTTAATTTGAGTAATCATCTCTCTTCTAATAATGTTTATTTTCATTATTTTCATTATTTTCATTATTATTAATGTTTATTTTCATTATTTTCATTATTTTCATTTTTTTCATTATTTTCATTATTATTAATGTTTATTTTCATTATTTTCATTATTTTCATTACCAAATTCATGTTTCTACTTTTAATTTGAGTAATCATCTCTCTTCCAATAATGTTTATTTTCATTATTTTCATTATTTTCATTATTATTAATGTTTATTTTCATTATTTTCATTATTTTCATTTTTTTCATTATTATTAATGTTTATTTTCATTATTTTCATTATTTTCATTATTTTCATTACCAAATTCATGTTTCTACTTTTAATTTGAGTAATCATCTCTCTTCCAATAATGTTTATTTTCATTATTTTCATTATTTTCCTTATTATTAATGTTTATTTTCATTATTTTCATTATTTTCATTATTATTAATGTTTATTTTCATTATTTTCATTATTTTCATTACCAAATTCATGTTTCTACTTTTAACTTGAGTAATCATCTCTCTTCCAATAATGTTTATTTTCATTTTTTTTCTCATATTCTTATTTTACATTTTTTCTCCTTAATTTCTCTTTTCACGTACCTTTTTTCTTTTCTCCTTTTTTCTTTTACCTATTCCGTATATTTGTTCTTTAAAAGACAGGTTCACTGTTGTTTTTATGCTGAGTCAGTTTTACTGTCCCTTCCCACTCTTTACTTCTTTTCTATTTCCTTTTATTAAAACCTTTTGATTTTCAAATCTTTTCTTTAAGGAAATTTATACATTTTTCTCTACTCACATTTTCCCTACTTCTCCCTGAGACATTTTCAACACTATCATGACATCACCAATCGCCGCCATTTACAATACATCATTTTTTTTTTCGCTTTATGTCTGATTTTGTCTCTCTGAATTCTGCTCCCTTTAAAACATACGTTTTCAGATTTGACAGGAATATTCACCGATTCATTTTCTCTTTGTTTTTGTTGATGGAAATCCCCTTTGAGAAAATTCTTCAATGAAAAATCGGCGTCAGCTGTTAAATCGGTGACAGATTATATTGATATTATTTTCTAGAAGGTTTCCCTTCACACAGATAAGAAATTTATATCTAAATATATTAATGTATGGTGTCCATTTCTTTCTTTTTTTATTTCATTTGTAAAAAAGTCGCTGAAATATTTGTGCATACATCCATAGATACCTAGATGTATATAAAGAAAGAAATGATGGTGGATTTTATAATATTTCAGTTTAAACAACCTCTCTGAAGATGGCTCATGTGAGCCGAAAGCTTAAAATCAATAAATAATTATCCAAATGTTGGAGAATTTTTGTCTTTATTTTCAACTGAAATTAAAGCCAAAATACGACGTTTAGAATGGCTCATGATTAAACATAATAGACATTCATTGGCTCTCATATTTAACAGCATATGTTTAGAAAATTACTTGCTGCCTTGATATACTAAAAGAAAGAAATATACACACACACATATATATATATATATATATATAAAGATATATATATATATATATATATATATAAAGATATAAAGAGAGAGAGAGAGAGAGAGAGAGAAAGTGGGATGGTCAAATCGAGAGAACAGACTAAGATAGAATGGTTCAGACTTCAGACTAGATAGAGATAGATTGATAGATGGTATCGTACAACTTTTCCATATATTTCAGAGTGCATTATCGAATATAATATTTTCCATTTATATATAATCATTTCAGAGCCAGTGGTGGGTTACAGTAAGAGAAAAAAGGTATGTAAGACATGAATTCTTGTATTCAACATTCAAGTTCTTTTAAAATTCTGGTTTGGTATAGTAAACTTTCTGCAATATAGATACACTAGCAGTATAGCCCGGCGTTGCTTGGGTGTAATGAAAGCTTTAAAACTAATCCATGGTACTGGATCTCAGACTCTTTGGGCGTTGGCACGTAAGACTGAAAGCAATAGTTGTTTCCAGTTAAAGCGAAACCGTAGACTGAAAAGAAATGAATGGATGTAAGTCAAATTTTGATTTCCTGGTATCGATATAAAATTTTCTGCACTGTTGTCAGAACTGCAGCCTTGAAACTTCTGAATACCTTTTCTTATGTCTTTGTCTATGAGTGTATCCAATTTGTTTAAAATCCAACCACTCCTTCTATAACCCGATTTTTTCGATTATCGATTTTCGATATTTATCGGGGGTACCTCGACACAAAACCTAGCTAAGAACACTCGCAGACACTTATAGTACAACTGTGTACATTTTTAAGAAAATCGGTTCAGCCGTTTCGGAGTCTATAGGTAACGGACACACACGCATACACAGACACACGCACATATACACACACACATAGACAAAGTTCCATTTATAAATAACTTTAGATAGTTTAAATCCATTACATATATTTTTTCCTAAATCAAAAAGCTAGCAAAGTCGAATATACCATTCCTGACAAGTTTTCCTAAACCTTCTTTTCTAATAGCATGCAGCATACCATGACTTGAAGACTAAGAAGAATTGTCTATTTTTGGTTAGTCTATCTAACAGTTATGATGAAAATTAGAAAAAATGGGTAAAGAAGGATATTAATTCCTAGAACGATTTCAAGGAAAATTGCTGACTTACTGAAAGACGATTCCAATTAATATTTGCCGACTAAATCTAAAGCGATGGTAATAATGCGGTAGGAATGTCTGGACAGGTGAAACGCTAAGATACAACCTCATGACGTCAATAACATTTTGGGTTTGTTAAAACAAGCATAAATCTGACGGTTTTAGCCTGCCAGAATGGAAGGTGCACTGAATCGCCCTCCTGGTATCTGATCTATTTATGCGACATGCGCTCAGAAAAGTGTGTTTCAGGTTTTTGAACATTAAATTATTTTTTATTGTTCATTGCTTTTGTTTCATCCTTCCGCACATTTTTTTAATTTCTTCATTTTGTAAAGCCATTGCTGTCTTATAAGTGGACAGGATTTCTTCATATTTTCTTGTCTCTCATCTGCTCCTTATTCATCAGCATTTTAATTCAAATTATGCATATTTGGTTGTTGTTTTTTTTTTTCACTTAAGAAATATGTTTTTAATTTTCTGTCAACCATTCATAAATTATTATAATTATTACATCATTTTTCATCATTGTTGGATTTCTGCTATTGCCTCACTGCCAACCAAGTCGTGATTCTTTTTATGGCCCAATTTCATGTTTTTTTCTATCTCTCCTAACATCCCTAGTGTTACAAAGGCAAAGTTTTTCTTAGTGTGTGGGCTGCACTTAACAAGACAATTTTTGTATATATCTTAAGCTGGGGTTTCCAGGAATTCGTTCAATGTGTTTTTTGTTCCATTTTTTATCATTCCACGTGCAGCCACTATCACTGGTACGATACTTGTTTTCAATTTGCACATTTTCTTCTATTTCAATTTATTGACTATTCTTTCAATTTTAGTTTATTATATTTTTATGGATATAATTAATATATACATGTAATATATATAATAATAACATAAATATAATATATATAATAAATATATACATATAGTATATATAATAATAACGTAAATATAATATATAAAATAAATATATAAATATAATATACATAATAAATATATAAATATAATATACATAATAATAATATAAATATAAAATATACAATAAATATATAAATATAATATGTATAATAATGACGTAAATATAATATATAAAATAAATATATAAATATAATATATAAGAATAATATAAATATAATAAATTTTTCAGTGTATTATATTTATATTTTATATTATATGTATTATATTTTATTTATATTTTATTGACTATTTTTCTATTTCAATCAGAAATAATAATAAGAATAAATAATGATAATAATATTAAATAAATAGAAATAAAATATAATAATTTTATTTCTATTTATTTAATATTATTATCATGTCATTTTTCATCATATTTCGATTTCTGCATTGGTCTCACTACCAACCAAGTCTGCGGGGAGACCTAAGGCAGGTAGTGGCGTGTTGTTATGGCTCCATTTCATGTTTTTCTATCTTCCCTATCATCCTCAGCATTACATAGATAAAGTTTTCCTTAGTGTGTGGGCTGTACTTAATAAGACAATTTTTTGTATATCTCTTAAACTGGGGTTTCCAGGGATTCTTTCAATGTGTTGTTTTGTTCCATTTTTTATCATTCCAAGTGCACCTACTATCACTGGCACAACTCTTGTTTTCAATTTCCACATTTTTTCTATTTCAATTTCCAGGTCTTTATATTTTGACAGTTTTTCAAATTCCTTGATTGCTATGTTACAATCCGCTGGACAAGCCATATCAATTAATAGACAAGTTTTCTCCTTCTGGTTTTTAACAATAATGTCTGGCCTGTTTGCTTCAATTTTTCTGTCTGTGTAGATGGTGTAATCCCATAGAATGGTTACATCTTCTATTTCTGTAACCGGTGCTGGATGTTGTTCATACCAGTGTTTGTTTACAGCTTTTCCATAATGTTTGCACATTGTCCAATGTAAATATTGCCCAACTCTATCGTGGCGATTTTTATATTCGTTTGGGGCAAGCACAGAACAGCCTGAGATTAGGTGGTCTATTGTTTCTTGGTGTTTATCACAAAACCTGCATTTTGGATCCATATTATTATGCATAATATTTGCCTGAAAGTTTCTCGTGAAAAGACTTTGGTCTTGTGCTGCAAGTATAAATCCTTATTATTATTATTATTATTATTATTATTATTATTATTCGTAGTAGATCGTGGATCTCTGCTATTCAGCGTCGTTTTAGTTTCAGAAATTATGATGTTGAATTTTTACTTTGGGAGGATTTTGGTAATTCTTACCATTTTTTAAAACTCAGTAATATCCAACTTACGCTCAAAATACCCTTGGTATAGGTATTAATCCGTCTATTCCTTTACAGTTATGAGTTAAATAACAGGACAGATTGGGTTCTATAGCCTTGGTCGGCAACCAATCTACCGCAGAAAGTAATGGCAACCTACTGCTGGATAATCTTCTGCCCAGTCAGTCATGCCTCTTTAGAGACATGATCGCCCAAGCGTGTATCACGTATGGCACTTAACTGACTGAATATCCAAATAATATCCACTATTAACCCGAGAACAGTAACCAGGAGTATATAGTAACCAATGCAAATGATGCCATTTTAATTACAATTTAATTAAATATTCAGTGCATGATTTTCTTACCTAAATAATGTTTTTCAGTTCCTATTAATCTTAACTCAATGTACAAATTTTGAAGTGTCTCCATGCAAAATATTTCAAATAAAGATTTATATTTAATATTTTTTTGTTATTTTCAAAATGGGGTATGATATACCCATGAGTGGTATACCTTTAATTGATGGCTAGTGTTCCAAGGTTAACGGCATAAAAAACTGTATTCGCTATAAGATGCTAAATATAAAATATATTATATAACCTATTCAGCTGCTTCTTATATATGATGCGCACTTACAGGACCTAAGTATTCATGAATCTCCATTACTTTTTATTTTTTGCAAACCTTATTAACGTTTTGTTTATTGACCTTTCCTCCTTCTGCTATCAATTTTATCAAAACCGCTAGATCGTTTACTTGCCACATTCTTTTGACTATATATTTCAATATTTCCTGTGAGTGTTATATTTTCCATGGACTCTTTCTTCTTTATACTAGCTAGGAATTTTACTTATTTCTTTATTTATTCTAAGCAAAAGCGTACTACTTTTTCATTTTTTCTGTCGTTATTCACGTATTCTATCTATGCCCTTCTCCGCATCCTTTTGTAAAACCACATTTCTGATTTATCTTGTCTCTTCTCGAATTGTATGATTATCTAGCATTCATTTCTGTATAGACCAAAGTTTCAGCACATTTTGTTTTATTTGTAATAAATATTTCCTTGTTTCTTTAGACTTTGCTTAGATTTTGAAAGGCATTTTATTTCGATATCACGTTGTGCGTTCGTCCTTTCTCTCAAAACATGTGGTTACCTAAATTTTCGTTCTTGATTGCTTTGTTCAGGTCTTAGAATATTCGTCCTACTCATAAAGATGCATTGTTGGTTAAGTTCCATACGTGATACACGCGTTAGGCGATCGTGTCTAGAAAGAGACATGACTGACTGGGCAGAAGATTATCCCGCAGTAGATTGCCATTGCTTTCTGCGGTAGATTGGTTGCCAGCCAAGGCTATAGAACCTAATTTGTCCTGATATTTAACCCATAACTGAATGGAAGAGACGGATTAATACCTTTCCCTATGGTATTTGTGCGTAAGTGAATGCAAGATATTTAACTGGAATTCGAACTCAGCACCCCGATTTGTCGTTCCGAATCGATATCCACTGCACCACAACAAACATACAGACGTCTTCTTAAAATATTTTCAGTCTTTTCTTCTCAGTTTTCTTTTACAGCTGTAGAAGGAGATGTCACAGTTTTCTTTTAGTTTCTGCTATGAAAAAGAATCTTCTGCAAAGATTTTGGCAGCCATTACTAAACTCTAATAGGTTTTCTAGTTCTCTCAGTATTGCATCGTTATAACGATTGAATAGGTTCGGTGAGAAAATACATCCTTGACTTACTGAATTCATTTTCTATAGATATCCAAAGCTCACAACATTTCCAAAACAAAAAAATTGTGGGCATAAACGTTTTTAACTCTATCTCAAAACTGTTACTGTATTCGAAATATACACTTCTACTTCTTCTATGTGACCTGTTCCTTCAGGACGTAGGCGATCATGGTTCTCCACGTCTCCCTATGCCTTGTGGCTCTTAGTATGTTTGCTCCTGTTACACCTCGCAACCCCCGTTCCGTCATCCACCTGATCAGGCTCTGTAAATATGTTATCCGCTTCCTTCTTCTGTTTCTTTTTCCTTCTATCTGGCCAGTCGTATCAGGTTCTCCAAGCTCTCCTTCCTCATTGCGTGTCCCAGGAACTTCAGTTGTCTCTTCCTGATGCTCAGTATCAATTTCCTTTTTTTTGCGAAATATGCACTACCGGCAATAATTATTAGGCCACTCCATTTTAAAAAGAAAATTGTGTAATTCATACTATTTTAATTTCAAGTGAATAATTCTAAAGGAAAATGGAATGGTTCTTTTGTTATTACTGCACAACAACATGTGCATCAAATGATCTGTTCTAGTGTCCAGTTTTTGTGCTCTCTTCCCTATGCTAGTCTCCTCTTTTTATTGGCTGGCCGAAACAAAGGCTTCCTGGCTGCCTTGTAAAATTTTTCAAATAATAATAACAAATGAACCATTCTATTTTCATTTACAATTATTCAGTTGGCAATGAATACTAAAAATAGTATGAAATACATCATTTTTTAAAAACTCGGGTGGCCTACTAATTATGATCGGTAATGTAGATGGTAAAATCATTTTTGGCCGAACGGTACAAAATTGATATACATATACTAACTGTAGTATTTTGTCCTTCAAAGCAAGACCTATAAATAAAAGAACATATGTCGTGATTCATGTTTTAAGAAGCAATATTCAAGACAACCCCAAAACAAGCACTCGAAACTTTTCATGAGATCTACGATCAACGAAAGATACCCTATGACATAAAGTGCAAAAACAACCTCGAGCCCTCAAGATGTCGCTAAATGATTAAACAGCAAAAATATTTTTGACACACCCTAATATTATTTCCTTTTTCATTTCATTCACTATGTTAAAATTTATCTTGACACTCGTTTCGACAATGGTATAGGTTTTTGCTTGTCTTGTTTCTGTTTTTATTACTGCTTTCCATCTTGCCAGTTTATTTTATTTTTCAATTAAAATATCTTTTCTTTCTTTATCTCTTCTTTCTTTATTTTATTTCCTTTATTCTTTTATTTCCTCAGTAGTTTTCTTTTTTTTTTTTACTTTGCTAATCCTTTATTATTCATATTTTTTTATTCACATTTTCTTTGTTCTGATCAAGTCACTTTTAATTACATAGATCTGCAAAATTGAAGTTATTAAAATTGTTTTGCTTCCGAGTAAGGATTTATCATTGCACTGATGAACCCGCCAAAAGAATGCATCTACAGTACTTTCTCATGGTATTTTCAATAATGAAGAAATATCAATTTCCGATTAATATATATATATATATATAAGTTTCATTTATAAATAAGTTCATATATATATATATATATATATATATATATATATATATGAACTTATTTATAAATGAAACTTTGTCAGTGTGTGTGAGTGTATGTGTGTGGGTGTGGGTGTGTCAGTTACCTATAAACTCCAAAACGGCTGAACCGATTTTCTTGAAAATTTAGACAGTTGTACTATAAGCGTCTGCGAGTGTTCTTAGCTAGATTTTGTTTAAAGGTACCCCCGATAAATATCGAAAATCGATAATCGAAAAAATCGGGTTATAGTGGTCCGATTTTAATCAAATTTGATACACTCATAGAAAAAGACATCAGAAACGATATTTAGAAGTTCCAAGGTTGCAGTTCTTACAATGGTGCAGAAAATCGATAATATATATATATATATAAGGCAAGATGTTTGTGTGTGTGTCTGTTTATCTGCCTGTATGTCTGTATTTTTTCAGCCCTTTTGTTTTAGTTTTTGCTTCGGATTTGGCTCTAAGTAGGTATAATTGTAGTTCTTGTCTCTTGTATCTTGTAGCCATGATACCATTTACTCAGAGGACTTATTTAGCCTTCAATACTCAGTTTACGTCGAAAAATACTTACTTATTTGATATTGATACCAGGAAATCAAAATTTGACTTAATCCATTTTTCTTTCAGTCTACGGTTTCGCTTTAACTGGAAACAGCTATTGCTTTTTAGTATTTCGTGCCAAAGTCCAAAGAGTCTGATCTCCACGACCATAGATTAGTTTTAAATCTTTCATTACACCCGAGCATCACCGGGCTATAATGCTAGTATATATATATATATATATATATATATATATGTGTGTGTGTGTGTGTGTGTGTGTGTGTGTGCGCGCGTGTGTGTGTGTGTGTGTGTGTGTGTGTGTGTGCTGTATTGTTTTAACTAGTATCTGCCAAAGTTCTGACATCGAACATTGATTTAATGCATTAATCCAAAGTTTTATACTTGGCAAAATCATTTTTCTCTGATTATTAAATAAGATAGTACATTTTATTCTGGTTTCCAAGATCACTGCATAATGCTTGATAATACAGAATTCTTTCATTAAAATCATGAGAGCAATGCCTAAACACATTCTAACAAATTTTCGTGATTACCATTTTTTTCCCGAATATTCTGCGTTTAGAATAAATTTCGAATTAACAAGTTTAACAAGCAGGATAGGTATTGTTAAATTAAATATATAAATAATATCTTTTAAATAAAATTCCTGATGTTCGGTCTTCAAAATATAGCAAAACTTTTTATCCTTGGTGTCCGCAATAAAAAGATGTATCAAAAGGACAGTTTTTCTCTCTATTATTTGTCCGCACTCATTTTTCAGCAATGATTATTGCCTTAAAATGTGAATATTAAAATTGTTAAGAAGCATAAATATAAAATCAAATCCTATTTTTTTATTGAGTATTTACAATAAAAATATAAGACACTATTTATTACATTGTTTATTTACCGATTGATTTTATATTATATCATTCAAAAAATGATATAACATTGATACATAAAAACTATTAAAATGCAATATTTATTATTTAACAAAACATGTAGAAATAAATATGAAAACAAATTTATATTAAGAAAAGTATAAAAGATTCATTTTTTTATTATCAATAATTAGAATATTTTCAAGAGCATTTACCGGTAATTTTATTCTTGTTAACTTTTTCTTATTTATTGATTGTATTAATAGCTGCGAGATCTCACCTTTCACATTGTCCATTGAGCCATGTCGGAGTCTCCTATGGCCAAATGTGTGGGATTCTCTACTGCGCAGAATTGTCCATTAAAACCAAATTTGGCCTTGTCGGAAACACTTTGACTTAGTTTTCTTTCACAGTCATATCCGCCAATGCCACCAGGGGAAACTAAGGAGGGGGTATGTTGAACTTAATGTTTGGATGCAAGCTGGTGCCGACGACAATATAAGTAAGATATTTTATTTATAGCAGCTGTGATATTGTGTATTTTATTAGGTAAAGCTTTTCGAATGAGATTTTTCTAGAACCAGTCTAACA